>NC_061158.1:21110039-21185039 GCF_022113875.1 Hydra vulgaris | reverse complement strand
AACGTTTTATTACATGCCACTTAGCTATATAACAAATAACGGTATAAAGCTAATTATTTACAGTTAATAGTAGACATTGTTTTATTATTTTTAAATAAATTAAAAAATAACTGATTTAAGTGGTTGAAAAATTAACAAAATTAGTACTGTATCTAGTTACCTTACCTTAGGTAACGGTACCTTAGCTAGTATTCCAATCACAATATCGTCTGAAATTTTTTTATAAAGTTCGGATGCATTTCTTATCAGAAGATAAAGACAAATTAATATTCAAGTGCAAACATTGCTTAGTTGAACTTACATTTTTTCCTTTAACTTTACATTTATATTTATAAAGCGTAGGATAAAAAATTTGCGACTAAAATTTTTTCAGAAAAGAATAAGAATAGCCAAGCCCTGCTGCCTACTTTTATAAGATAGGTATAAAGCTTCATGTATCTCGCTCAATAACTGTAGGTGGTAACTCATTTTGAGTGTTTGAACTTGAGTCTTTAATTAATAGTATAATTATATAAAATCTGAATCTTTGACTAATAGTAAATATTTAAAAGTGACACGACTAAAAATCCCAATTGATCAACATGCAAAGTTCAATTTTTAACTTCAAGTAATTTTAGATTGATATAAACAATTTGAAATCAATTGAAATTTAGAAAGGAACAACTTATTAAAATCAGTTGAAATTTAGAATGGAATATCTTATTAAAATCAATTGAAATTTAGAAAAGAGTAGTTTTTTTTTTATTTTAAGATATTAAAATATCTTGAAGCACTTACTAATTAAAAAAAAAACATTTATAAATTGAAGAGAAAAAAAAATTCTGGATTCTAAAAAGAAGATGGAACTCTCTAATCAAAGCCTTTTTTGAATTTAAAAAGTATTATTATTATTAGAAAAAAAATTGTGGGTTCGATTTTATAAGACAAAAAAGTTAAAATCATCTTGATATCTGTAAAAATAAGTGTCATGGCACTGGGAATAGAGACTTAACCTGATAAAATTGTATCGTTTTAATTACTAATTTTCGTCTATTAATTATTCAAAACACGATTATCAAAGTTTATACACTGTTGTCACTGAGAGAGTTAATCAAAATATAGTATGTTTTCTATGATATTTAAATCATCTAGATTAAGAAATATATTTTAAAATAGTAATTTTTGTAATTAAATTGGTAAAATAGCAATACAAAATATTTTTTACAAAATATTTATTTTTACATGACCAAGTAAAAATAGAGTTTGATTTAGAGAAGTAAAGATAGTGTAAGTTTGAATTCTCTTTTGGATAAAATGGAGAATAATTTTTACAACTACATAGTTTTTACAAGTTTAAACAACAAAAACTTTTACAAATATAGGTACTACTATACCTACTCAAATTACTTCTAAAATAATTTAAATAATACTAAGGTATATTGATTATTACAAAGTAATATAATAACGTAAAATATTATTACAATATATATTTTGAGAAAACAAGATAAGAAAAAAAACCTCAAGTTATGTTGTCAAGGGGAACTCTTAAGTTACGTTGCCAAGGGGGACAACTTTCAAAAGTTACTATTAAGTGGTAAAAAAATCTTACATGTATATTACTGTATATTTTCAACAAAATATTTTGAGTGTCTTATCAAATCTTTTTTGGAACCAATAGCGCAATAGTCACAAGCTTTCAGTTCATTCCTTAGCCGATAAATATATAGCCGAATAGCTTGTACTTAGCTGGTGAATATATAGCCAAATAGCTTGTACTTAGCTGGTGAATATATAGCTGAATAGCTTGTACTTAGCTGCTAAAATATTGTGCGGATTAGCTTGAGTTATCAAGATTAAATTGCATTCATTTTTTGTTTTTGGCTCATTAAAAGAACATTTACCTGCAAATTTTTTACTACAAATTTTGCATTTTACAGGCTTTGTTTTAAATATCTTCTCTCAGACATGTTAGATTGTAATAAACATGAATATTGTCACCATTCTTCCTTCATAATAGGAATACAAGGTCGATAATATGAGTAATAGTTTAACTATATAGAAAAATAATAAGGCCAGTAAATTTGTTGTGCTAGTTTGCATCAGTTAATACCATTTCTCTCCTTATCTTGCTTTGTAAGTCTGCTGATTTAGCAAGATTTTATTTCTTGTTAGGAAAAATGTTTAGATTCTTTTCTTTGCGTAAAAAGAATCCTATAACTAACTCTATAAGACTTGAAATTTTCTTCTGCATAAATTGGGGCAAATAAAACCAATAAGTCTTCAAAGTGTTATAAGTTTAGATTCTTTATCACGCTGCAAAATATTAATTAAGCAATAAGGAAATTCAAAAATTGGTGTTGTTCAATTATTGACTATAAGAACAAAAAGACTCTAAATAAAAATAGTGCTTATAAAATTCAGATGTTAGATTTCCTCACTATGCTAATCCAATAAGTACACACACACACACACACTATATATATATATATTCAAAGTGTAGGGACACAATAGTCAATTTCTAAAAAAATTTCTATGTTTCTGAAAAAAAATGTTATTTTAGAAAAAGATTCTTTAGAAAGGTTGTTATCGACCCTGTGTTTCATCAACTAAGATTCATCAGAAATGAATGTTCAAATTAATGAAATTTGAATTTATATCAAAAATGAAATTCCAGAAAGTCATAAATTCCTAAAAGTATTAGCTACTGTAAAAGAATTCTTAAGAATTGTTTAGTTCTGCTTTTTTTTCTAATAATTTTAAAAAGGAGACAATATAATTATTTGAGCTCATTTATTTCTATTTTTTACGTGAAACTTATTTTCATTAAGAAATCAATTTCAATTTTTTGTTTAACAAGCTTTCTTGGTAATTACAAATTATTAATTATTTCTTGAGCGCATAAAATGCTTTTTTTTTTGGAAATGTTATTATATGCAGGTGTTTAAAAGATGGACCAATACAATATAAAATCATCAGCCTTTTCAGGGTCTAGTTCAACTATTCCTATTAAAAAGAGGTGAAAGTTTAAAATAGTTTGACATTTTTGAGTGTAAAAATAAAAATATAAAAAAAAAAAACACGACACAATATGATAAAAATGATACAACACCCTTGGTCATTTTAATTGAGTCAGGAAAACATTATCCCAGGGCCCATTTAACCACTACTCAGCCTAGTTAAGGAGAGATGAGAAGAAAAATATAGCGTTTAGGCCCTTTCGTTTTCAAAAAATGCAGTCTTATTTTGTGTGCAAATTAATTATTATTATTTTTTTTTTTTTTAATCACGCATGTTATTTTATTTTGTTTACAAATATTCGGTGATTTTATTATCTACGAGTTTGAAGTTTTAGCTTAATACTATGGGGCATAAGTTATATAAAAGCTGAAACGTTTCTGTTTAGTAATTTATTCAAACGACTATTAAGAGATTATGGAAGTAAATTGCTATGATTGAAAACTAATGTGAAAACTTCAATTTTAACGTTTTACTAATTACGGAAAGATTTTGCGTTACGTAACGATACGGAAAGATATATAGGTTTTTAGTCATTTATTGAATATTTTTATGCTGCAAACAAGGAGACTTTTTACTTTCGAATAAAAGAGACATTTTTGGAATGTAAATACTTAACGAATTTGTTTCGGCTGTTTTGAAGACGCTGCCACGTTGCGTTATATGTATTTTAGTGGTAGTTTTGTTTTGCTTGATGCTTTGGTTTAAAAAAGATTTATAAAAAAAAGATTTTGTAGAAAAGCTTAAACTCTACTTTTTAAAAATATTTAACAGTAATAGTCAAAAATAAGCGGAAAACACAAAAAATTGAAGTTTAAAAATGTAAATTTTTGTTTTTAAAAAATGCAAATCGTTCAGATTTCTCCTTAACTACGCTGAGGGCCTTCTTAGCGGCAAAAATAACTTTTTCATAAGAAACGTTATTAGCTAAATCTGATTCAATTGAATCGATCATCAAATAGCAATATCGTTCCTGGTCTTTTGAGGAACGAAGATAATTATTGGTGATAGCTAACTTGTTGAAAGATCTTTTACTTTCAGATATTGAGACGGGCAATGTTTAAAAGGTTCTAAGTGAAAGACACACTTGTGGAAATATTAAATGCAACTCCTTTGCATGAACTTTATTTAGAAGTTCGACAGGCTTTTTGCTGGCTAGAATATTTCATCTTACGGAAAAAAAAAATGCCTAACTTCATCAGAAAATTAGTTTTTACATAAGTCTTCTTGGTAACGTTTAGTCAGTTTCTCTGCTTTTATTTAAACAAAGAACTACTTTGCCTGTTTGAGATTTCTGTGAAGACCAAAGGAAGAAAAACCTCTTTTATTACTTTAAATATTTAAATATATAAAGGTAGTAATTAAGCGAAAAACACAAAAAAATAAAGTTAAAAAATGTAAATTTTTGTTTTTAAGAAATGCAAATCGTTCGGATCTCTCCTTAACTACGCTGAGTAGGCAAATTAGGCGACCGACTAGGGCATGTTTTTAGGTTGGTGTCATACAAATTTATTTCCCCAATAAATTTATTTCCGAGTCGCACTCCGATTGATTAAAAAGGCCACTCGAAATAACTAAACTATATCATACAAACTTAATAACAACACCTGTAAATTTTATTCCTATATTAATTAGTGAGTTTAAATTTACATTAGGTTTCAATTGATAAATTTCATGCCAAGTATGATATATTATTTTTATATTAATTCTTAAGCAATGCCTAAGATCAATGCAAAAACTCAAGAGCTAGACGTAGCCGACGTCTCAAAGTTTTTAAGACGCCTCAAATCTCTCTGACAAAGAGATAAAACAATACGCATTAGAAGGAAAGTATGCAAATACTGATTTGAACAGTGAAAAGCGTGAGCACAACGAAAGCTATAAGAAAATTTACAGGAATAGGCAAGTAAATTTTAATTTTTTGGTATCTAATACTTTTCATTTAATTTTAAATATTTAGCTTTAAGTTTAGGCATTTATCATATGTTTGAACTAAGTTTTAAATTTTGGTTAAATTTTCAGATGCACGTTTGTACTATATTCGAGATTTTTTGTGAGAAGAGATTGATTCAAGTGCCATAAAATAATTCTATTACCAAAAGTAAGGTCAATTCAAAAACTTTAAAGCAGTTTTGGTCATGAACTATTTTATTAGACTTGGTGAGTCATTATTTATTAACAACCTAACACCATATTTTTAAAACCTTATGCATAGAAAGAAAGATATTGTTTAACTTTTTTAGAGGCTTTAGCTTAAAATGTTAAGACTAAATATTTCTAAACCGAAATCTGGCTTTATATTGTAATGCACAATCAATCTGCAATGCGCCAGCGTTTACACCATTTGACTTTTTTGAAAATTTTGTTATGTTAATTTATTATGTCCTTTATTGTGCCCTTTATCTTTTACATGAACCAATTTCAGAAAACTTCTTGTATTGTTTACGTTTTTCCTATCTTTTACTTTGTGTATTTTGTGTTTGAATTGAACTATGTGCAATATACCTCCAAAATTGTATTTTATCAAGTGCTCTAATGTTCATAATAGTAGTTTCTCATGCTATAAACGAGATAATTATAATAAATCATTTTTTTAAATCTTAAAAACCGGGAGGAAGTTAATTTTAATGAAGAATTTTATGGGGTACATTTTATATTCAGGGCCGGATTTACACTTTTGGTGGCCCTAGGATGGGTTATTGTCTTGGGGGCCTTTTTATATATAAAAATAGTATAAAATTCTGAAATTTTTCGACATGTTGGGGCCCCTATAATCGCGGGACCCTAAAACGTGGCCTAATAATAAATTAGACCCTTTTTGTATTTTATCTCAAATCTGCACATACAAAAAAAAAAATTTTGATGTCTTGGGGGTTCGCCTTGATTTTAACGTAAAAATTACAAAGGTTTAACTAATTAAAGCGGAAAAATTATAATTAAATAAAGATGCTTTTTGTAAAATTTTGTGATAAACTCACTGATTACGAAAACTTTCTGAAATTTCTGGAATTTTTAGCTTTGTTTGACCCACTTATGAACCTTTGAAAGATTAAAGACAATGAAACACCCGTACATTACCTAGAATAATAAATATAACGTAAATTGATTCATCTTTTATTCAATGCAATCTAAAAAAGTTTATAGCATCTGCTTATGATGCTGAGTACTTTTTGATAATTATAGATTGCACACCTAATGCTGGTCATGTTGAACAAATTACTATGTTCATTCGCTTTTTTGATTTGATTTCAAATCCAGAAAAATTTATTGACTATTATTAAGCAGTTAAGCGAGATGTCTTTATGTATTAAAAACGTGGTAGAGGATATGACAATGGCAAAAATATGAAGGGATTAAATAAGGGTGTCCTACGAAGAATTTTAGATGTCGATCCCCGAGCATTTTTTATTTCTTGCTGTGCACATACATTGAATTCGGTTGTTGATGATGCTGTTAAATGTTGCTTAGAAACAACAGCCTCCTTTCAAATATTTCAAAACGAGTTGCAAGGTGTACGTTGCCTCAGGATTATTTAAAAATAATCTAGCTGATTGTGTCCCTAACCCTGTTATAGCTCTAAGAATCCTTTTGACACTCCAGTTTCTGTGTCTAGCGATAAGCGAAGCTTCGCTAAACTCATACTGATAAAAACATTTTTAAGAACGTCTATGCAGCAAGATAGACTTGTTGTTAACGTTTTGAAAATCTTTTAAAATTTCAAAAAACGTCCTTTTAGGTCCCGTGCCCACTGGTACTCTTTAAAATGAGTATGATATTGCCAGAAACATTGAGCTAACGAAACTCGTTTCTAAATTTGCTAAAATAAAAAGCGCGAAAAGTGAAGTTTTGAAGCTATATTAATAATATATTATAACGTTATACGAATATACGACGAATATATGCATATATATGATTATGCATGTAAATATTCTTCTGAATGTAGATACGTAACTTTAGCATTCCCTTGTAAAAGTTAGACGAGGGACGGGGAACACAGAGTGACAGGATTATCTAGAGTGCCAAATACTCTTATAGGTGTTAAAACATAATTTTCTTGGGCACCTCGCGCCTCTCTACCTATTAATTCGTCTCGATGAAGACAACTTTACTTTTTATATATATATATTTTTTTGTAATAATAAAAAAAATGTTTATAACATATATTGCTGAGCATCCTATGTTTTTAAATTATTATAAAAGTTATATGACAAAATGTTTGAATAAAATTTTTATCGTTTCTAAAAATGTTTAAAAAATTCCATAATGGGTACATTAAGGATTGCCACAGTTTTCTTTTTTAAATGAAATTTAATAATAAGAATCAAACAACATAAAAGAGTAGATAGATGCTTTTAACCATATACTAAATGACTTAACAAATGATTTAAAACTTTTGAACTTACAAAGTTGTACTTATTCCATATGAACTTCATGTTTCTACAATAAAATATAAATTAAGTATTATTTTTAAACATTTTTGAGATTTTTATCTTTTTTTAATATATAAATACATCAATACTTTGAAAACTCTAAAAACATAATTTTAAAGTCATTACGGAGAAAGTTAGTATCAACTTTTCGAAAAATTGAAACGTACGATAAAATAGTGTAAACCGCTCAGAAAAATAATTGTCGTGTACTTTTTAATTTCAATGTTTTTTTATCTCTTATTTTAATTTTAAACGTGAGTATATGATAGACTACCTTATTTTGTGAACATTTTCACAAAAACTTCACTAAAAGTGAACTAACTTTTTTTGGAAGCAGGTAGAGTAGAAGACTCGCTAACTTTCCACCGTGACAACGTACCGCGAACTCCCACAATGCAACTTGTTTCTACCAACGCATGCGTATTAAAAACGGGTTTTTCACTGCAATCAAAACAACAAAACATGAGGGCTTCCTGAGACTTTCACTTTTAAAATAGATTTCATTTTTTGTTATTGGAATTTGAATATTTTACATATTGAAAATTGTTTTTGTATTTCAAATCCTATAGTTCTATATATATATATATATATATATATATATATATATATATATATATATATATATATATATATATATATATATATATATATATATATATATATATATATATATATATATATATATATATATATATATATATATATATATATATATATATATATATATATATATATATATAGTATATATATATATATATATATATATATATATATATATATATATATATATATATATATATATATATATATATATATATAGTATATATATATATATATATATATATATATATATATATATTATATATATATATATATATATATATATATATATAATATTTATATTATATATATATATATATATATATATATATATATATAATATTTATATTATATATATAATATATATATTATATATATAATATATATATATATATTATATATATGTATACATATATAATATATATAATATGTATATATATTACATATATATATATATATAAAATATATATATATATATATTTTATATAATATATTATATGTATATGATTTGGCATATATATCACATACATATATATATATATATATATATATATATATATATATATATATATATATATATATATATATATATATTTAATATATATATATATATATATTACATTATATATATATATATATATATATATATATATATATATATATATATATATATATATATATATATATATATATGTATGTATGTATAAAATATATAATATGTATATATATATTACATATATATATAATATATATATATTTATATATAATATATTATATGTATATGATTTGGCATAATTTATCGCTTAATTTATCTCTTTAAAGTAGTAGATCATTTTCACTTTGCGCGCTGATTTTTATTGGAGTTAAAGAGCGACTTTAATTTTTGCTAAAATTTATGTCTAATATTAAGTAGTTTTACCGCATCCCTTTGAACAAACAGTTTGAACTTTTTAACACCACTCCACTTGATTTACTATTATACATTAACCCCTGTATATATATATATATATATATATATATATATATATATATATATATATATATATATATATATATATATACAGATTTGATTACGCACTAATACTTTATAAGGGAGTCTTCAGAATTAGGAAAAATGAGTTAAAATGTTACAGTTTAAAAAAAAAAAAATTTGGCACAAAGTTCACTGGTAGCTGAAGAAAAGTTTGCCAGTAAGAATTTATGTAAAGTGAATGTTAGTGGTGCGACAGTTGCATAAACCAACTAGATCTCTGTATGTCATTATATTTCTTGCTGCTATTGCCAATGCCATTTTTTGAAATAAATTATCTCACTTAAATGGTTCTCTGTTACAAGAAATTCTTTATGGAAACAGACACATGTTCTTATAATCGTGTTGCAAATATTTATTGTGCCATTTAAACATAGATTGATCATAGTTCTTCACAACAAATGGTGGGGGGAAGAGTCTTGAGTTACAGATTTGATTACGCCAATTGTCTTGACTGTGTCCTTGGTGTTGATCAGACTCTTATCTTTTTTTTAAATTAAGTTAACTAAAGTTAACTTAATTTAAGAATATCCTTTCACCAAAAAAGTCATATGAATCTTCTGAAATCATCTACCAATTAAGCAGAAAATAAATAACAGTATAACTTTTATTTTGGTCTGCAAAGCACATCACAAAAGATATTTAGCTCTTTCACAGTTTCTAGGACTTTGTAGTCCAGGAAGTTTATAAGAAATAAGCACACATCATCCATTTTTCTATCCAATCATTTCATGGTTTGTGTAAAAACAAATGGCTGGTGTAGACAAGACATGAATATTAATGGCTTAAAATGAAAGCTGTCTTTTTAGTACAAATCATTGCTTGAGATTCGATCAAAAAGATTCTTGCATAAATCCATGGCTATTGCTTAATAATATTAATCATTTTTTGCTGGGTTTTTTTTTTCATAGAATTTATTGGTTTTCCTGAATAAATTTTTTTTTCTAGTTTTTTCTGCTTCTTCAAAGGCTCTCTTTTTGTCTCATTATTTTCACTAGCTGACAATTCTTGAATTTTACATTTAACAATATGCAATATGCAGATCACACAGCAGATAAACAAATGATGTCTTAAAATTGTTGTAAAAAACTTTCATTAGTTGCTGAGCAACACTTTTTTAGTAGAATGTGCATCTTTATATAGTCTATATATTTTTTAGATATTTTTTAGAGGTCCTCAATTAGACTTGCTGCTTGCTTGCTGTTGTAGCGCGATTTGTGCACGTGAAAAGATGTTTGTTGAAAAATACTGTCACTTTTTGTGGTTGTGTGGTTGATTATCATGCTTGTCACTTTTAGAGGTACATTCTTTTGCGCCAAACTACACTTGATATTTTTTTTCTGGCTCAACTGTGATCTCATAAATCGACAAGCATAAATCATTGTAGCAAACAAAGTGCTTTTCATCAACTTGGTGCCTAACTACAGAATTTTACACAAATCTGTCATGCCAGGTATGAATCTTGTTCATCTTTTAAACATATAACTTAAAGTGTGTTAGCTGATCTAAAAGTTGGTTTTCTGATAACTTCCTCATGCGGTTTCTTTTACTTTTGCAATTATTAAGAAAAATATGACTACTGAGTCTTCTTATTTTTCTCACACTTACCTTCAAACTTCTACTTCTTCTCTTATTTGGCAGGTTGCTGAGGATGTTCATTATCAAATGAGATTAGATTATCTATTATAAAAAAAATGCTAAACTACTGTATATTAAAATAAGAATACTATCATTTACTAAAAAATTATGTAACTAAATTCAGGTGCAAAGCTAGTATATATTTTCCAATTTTCTTGTAATTTTGACAAAGTACTACTTGTGTGCAGTTGAGTTAGTACAGATTTAAAGTTATGGGCAACATCTATGCAACAAAGCTTTAACAACTTAAAAACAAAACCTAATTTGAAAAAGGTTATAAAAACATAATTATTTAATACTAAAAAATCAGCATAAAATATATACCAAAATCTGTGTAAATGTATTGTGAAATTTAATGATCCAACAGTTAAACACACAGTCTAACATTAGCATGCAAAGAAACAGTAAAATATAAAAATTGAAATTTTGATTATGCTGGTGGAAGTAGACAAGCTAATTATGAGTAAAATAAAATTGTATTGTTTTCTTTGACACTGAAAAACAACTAGAGCCCAGAACTCTGGTTGTTTTGTTTGTTTTTTTAATTTTTGCAAAAAAATTTTTGCAAAATTTCAGAGCAAAATAACAGAATTGAGGCAGTTTTTTTTTGACAAATCTCTCAGAATAGATTATACATAACTGTATTATATGTATTTGCAATGGAACTTTTATATGCATTTCTGAAAAACTGGATTTTAGTCATTTTTCTAAACTGCTCGTCAATTTATATTATTTTCACATATATTGATGCTGAAAAATGACTAGACACTGAAAAATGACTAGAGCCCAGGACTTTGGTTGTGTGTAACATCTTTAATACCATTTTTGATAATATTTTTACATCATAATATATATATATATATATATATATATATATATATATATATATATATATATATATATATATATATATATATATATATATATATATATATATATATATATATATATATATATATATATATATATATATAGTAAAGGCTTTAAATATACAGTTTGTTGTAAAAAATAACTTGTAGCTTGCCTATGGTTTTTAAGCTGACTGCCTGCCCAAATCAAATCCTCAGTCGATGTAGCGGCACTCCGTTGTGAGTCAGGCTATAAGATAGTCGATGTAGCAACATTGCACATATTTTACAGTAAAAAAATAAAAATAAAAACATTCTAGGTGTTTTTGTAGTTTTTTTAAAACATTAAATTTAGTTATTTTCCTCAATTAAATCAATGTGTTTTGTTATAATGTAACCTTAATTTTGTCAGTTTAAAAACCATAGACAAGCTACAAGTGATTTTTTACCGCAAACTGTATATTTAACGACTTTACTATATATATATATATGTATATATATATATATATATATATATATATATATATATATATATATATATATATATATATATATATATATATATATATATATATATATATATATATATATATGTATATATATATATATATAAATATATATATGTATATATATATATATATATATATATATATATATATATATATATATATATAATATATATATATATATTACTATATATATATATATATATATATATATATATATATATATATATATATATATATATATATATATATATATATATATATATATATATATATATATATATATATATATATATATATATATATATATATATATATATATATTACTATATATATATATATATAATAGAATAATAAAAACTATAATATATGATTATAATAGAATAATACGAATTGCTTTAAGTTTACTTGCTTGTTTATTTAAAGTTAGATTAATTTTTGAAGTTTTTAAATGTAAAATGAATGATCATTATGATGTACTAAAGGATATTCGTTTGTCTGATATTCCATCTCTTGATGATGACGAAAATATTGCTACAAAGTCAGTGTACTCAGGAGCAGATGTTAAACTTGATGCTTTTGATAACTTTCATAAATCACTAAATCATAGCGTTTCAGGATACATTTTTACTATTTCTGAGGCTGCAATTTTTTTGAAACAATTTTCTCCTGATATTATCAAGCAGGTAGCTCCTTTAATAATGAAACAGAGATTAGGCTCTGAAACTATAAAGAAACCACCTGATAAAACAGAATATTGTGATGGAGCACTTGATCAAGAGGTAAGTCAAATAACTATTCAAAAAACTTTTTCTGGTAATAATAAGCTAAATAAAAATATAAAAAGACCTGATGCATCTCGTCCTACACGTATGCTGTCAGCAAGTAGCAACTCATGTAGTCCAGTATCTGCAGCTGTTCATGCTTTAATCAGTATTAGTGCACCAGTTACAGATGCTATTAATACAAAAACAACTAGTTACAATACAAATCCTCAAGATAATGGATTATTTATTGAACAACAAAGAGTTTTTAAGCCTTTATCAAAACCAGAAACATTAGGTTCTGAAAGTGTGCAAGTTCTAAAACCTCTTGTTGATAAAAGAGAGAAAAATTTTGTGGTCACAAATGACAATAAAGATGAAATTTCGGAAGTGTTAGTATCTTCAAAAAGTGACCCCTTTATTTTTGTTACAACATCAACAAATGAAGCATCTCATCAAACAAAGATGTCCACTATAGTTAATTCATCCAATAATCCAATATCATTCACTGACATGCTTCAAAATAAATCATTTTCTGATGCTAAAGATCTTGAACAAACTAATTCTTCTCAAAATAATTTTAGTCATTATGATGTTCTACCAAATTTTAATCTTCTTTTGAGTACATCTGGTGTAGATTTACAGTGCGGGTTACCATCACCCTTTCAGCAACAATTTCCTACTTCCCCTTTAACTTGTAACTCACAACAAGAGCCAGTAAGTACAGTTTGTCAGAACTTTCCACATAGTACAATAATGCATTCGTCGACTATGTCTCAATTGTTTTCTTCATTGGTAAACAGTTCATCGATTGAGCAACATTCATATATAGATCAATCACAAGTATTTGTAAATAATGATCCGATGCTAATGAGTATTCGATTTCAAAATCCTCTTCGAAATATTCTTCCAAAACCAGAAGTTACTTCAACTCTTGTTATGCCTATAAGCACTTCAATAGTTCCTCCGTCCTCTTTATCACAATTATCTCCTTTAATTAAACTTGATGAGAAAAAGATGTTTCGCTACAGTGTACCTCCAAATCATATATTTCCAGTTAAAGTAGGGTCAAATAGTGTTCAACCATCAACATCTACTTCAAAATCTGTTAATCGCAACCAAAACTTTTTTTTCCCAACAAATCTTTCATCGATGGACGCTTTGATGTTTGGAAAGCATAAAACAAAAAAACCCAAAATTAAGGAAGATAATGAAAAAAAAGAAAATGCATCACATAGTTCTGATTTACTTGTATTGCCAAATGTATTCAAAAGGCATTCTTTAGAAGCTGAAAATACAGGGGGAAGTCTTCCGCTTGAGGTTGCATCAGCTCTTTTAAGTATGGGAACAGAGTCGTCAGCAGAAAACGAGGATACTGTTCAAAATATAGTTGAAAATAGTATTAAAAAGCAAAATCTTCATATCGATGTATCATTTTCTGAAAGCGGGACTATAAAGATTGATGATGTTGAAATTGATCCTAAAAAGCATGGTATAAAAAGAGGTATTCCATTTTATTACTTTAGTTGTAAGGTAAATAAAAATTCTTTTTTCATAAATGATAATATGTTTATTTCACTTATTCATAATAACTTATCAGTAATTTTTTTAAAGACAAATTTAGCTGTGGAAAATGTGGAAGAATGTTTACAACTATTCTTTACTTGTCTCGACATATTAAGAGAGTGTGTCCAGACATGAGTCAAAGAAAATGGAAGTGTGACAGATGTGACAAAGCTTTCAGGCATCCTTTTGGGTTACAACAGCATTTATATACTCATACTGGTGAACGACCTCACAAATGTCCACAATGTGCAAAAGCATTTTACAGTGCGAACGATTTACGGAGACATGTAAGAACTCATTCAGGTAAAAAATAAATTTGTATGAAAATGATTTTTGTAATCTTTGATGTTAAAAGAAAAAGTATTCAGCAGTTTAGTAACGCCTTTGATATTAGGTGAGCGACCATATGAATGTAACCAATGCAACAAGACTTTTTCAACAACCATTTCGTTAAAGACTCACAGTTATATTCATACAGGAGAGCGCCCTCATCGTTGTTTACATTGTCCCAAAACTTTTGCTACTTCATCGAAGCTTAGTCGTCATGTTGTTACTCACTCAAATAAGAGACCTTATCCGTGTGATCTATGTTCAAAAACGTTTAACCGTTCAGGTAAATAGACAATCTAATATACATAATTAAGAGATATTGTTTATATATTTTTTTGCGGTGCGTTTTAACATTTATTTTGCGTTGTGTATTAGGATACTACATTCTTTCTAATTAAGGTGATCTTCGTCGACATTCTGGTCAGTTTCACGGAAAAGGAAATGAATTGCTGGAATGCGACCAGTGTAACAAAGTGTTTGCTACTCAAAAATGTTTAGATAATCATAAACTTTCACATAATCGCGACATTCTCATAAATAGTGATAAATAGTTCTTTAAATTTTATGTAATTTGAATATTTTATACAAATAGTAAATAATACTTGTTTTATAAACGATTTCTCGTTACTTGTAGATTAATTTTATACTTGGTATATCACATAATTTAATACCTGACGTAAGGTTTTATACTTGACTTAAAAAAGTATGTAGCTATATGTAACATCTAAATATGTTGTTCAACGGAATATATATATATATATCTTAAATTTAATTAGTAACCGCAATAAAATAGTGTATTTTATTGCTGTTTTAAATGGTTTATGTGATTCTGATTTATTGTAATTGGTGTTTTAGAACATGTTTAAGTAAAATTATCCATGAAGTGCTGGAAGTACTGTCATTTTTGGTAATCTCTTCAATGAGTTGATGGATAGAGTAAAAATTTAGAGAAAAAAAAAAACATTTTTAGAAAAATATATGTTTGATCTTGTGTTTCTAGAGAACAGACCTAGCGAGGTGCTGTTCCACCTGTAAACGATAGTGAACAAAATATTTGAAATGTAAATTGTACACGCGTATCACACTCTTGCATCACACCTAAAGATGTTTGGTTAATTTTTTTTTTATTAAAAAAATAATATATTTTCATCTTACAAATTCTTCTTACAAATGTACGATTAGGATATGAGCCAGTCTCATCGTATATATATTTAATTCACAGTTGCAAAAAAATTAGTGAGTTAAATGTCATAGTAGCGCCTAATTAAATCGTGCACTTTAAAATGTTTTAAAAATCTTTAGCATTGCGCATGCCTAGTCCTGCTTAGTAAAATAATATTGGAACTGGAAATAAAGTAATTTGTTTTTGGTTTTTTGAAAAGACTTTAAATTGAGAAGTTATATATATAAAGTTATGATTCTAATATATTTTTTGTTCTCGAAAAAATTCGTCAAAAAGCTTAGTTTACTGGTTTTAAAACTAATATTTGTGATTGAGGTATGATCGGGTGGTATCGGACACATGTTTGGAGGGTGGACAACTCTGGACAACTTAACTCGTTTACATATTAATAATAAACAACTTTTTTATATAAATATTAATACATTTAATATAATACACAAACCTATAACAGTAATATATTTAATTCCAATAAAAAAACATTAGATTTGAAAAAAGTGTTTAATAAATAAACTTTATTTTCATCAAAAAAAAAGCTTATGTTTATATTTTTAAATGATGACATTAACATTCTCATTCTTTATATATCAGAGGCGATTTTTAAAGGTAATTTTAATAAAAATGTGTCGAGAACACTCCAATGCTAAATTATTATATATTATATTTGTGTCCCACTGATAAAAAAGAGAAAAAATCGTGGTTAAACTATGTGTCCGGGGCTACCCTCCAATTTTGAAACATGCCTTTTTTCTAACATTTTTTCTTTTATGTTTTGTATATTTATGTTTTGTATATAAGGTACCCAATAATTATTTTTTTGTTTCTAATTCGATAGATGAATGTTTGAACTTTTAAAAAGTCTTCTGGCACTTTTTTTTTTGTTAGCACATGTGCACAATCTATATTTTCCTTAAGTGTCCGGGGCTACCCGACTCTCCCCTATTACACTCACGCACTGCTTAAATCTTTTAGCTTGATGTTTGTAAATAACTTTCAACAAAGTTTTTTAGTTTTTTTGAAACTCAATAACTATTTTTTTTCAGAAGTTATTTTTGATATTTGTTAAAACTTTTAACCTTAATTTGTTATAAAATGTAACCCGTTATAATCCTTAAACACACACACACACACACACACACACACACACACACACACACACACACACACACACACATATATATATATATATTATATATATATTATATATATAATATATAATATATATATATATATATATATATATATATATATATATATATATATATATATATATATATATATATATATATATATATATATATATATATATATATATATATATATAGTATAATTAACAGTGCTAGTAAGTAATGTTAAATGGTATTTGTTTAAGAACCCAATAATAGACAGCATTTATATTTTTTGTTTCTAAATAAAAATTTAACGAATATGATTTTTTTAAAAATTATTTAGATTTTTCTAAATTTTGCTTTAAATTCCGGTAAGACAGTTAAAAACAAAAGAGAAAATATGAAAATATTAAGTCATTAAATTTTAAAGAAGGATTACAAGGATCATGTGGTATACATCATTAATTGTAATAATTCTATATATATGTACAGATGCAACACAGACATAATGTTGAAATGCTGGTTAACAAGCCCTGTTTGCATAATATAAGCTTTACCTGGTGGACAAAGTATTAAACTCTGTCAAGTCGTGTGTGGTATATCTTCAAGTTTCATGGCAATTCATTCTTATATTTTTACATGAAACATAACAGAGGTTTTCAATGATTGCATTGAACTGCGAACACTTGAGTAACTAAAATTAAGCTGTAAAATGCGTAAAATGAGTGGATCAAAAAAATATAAAGCGAAAGAATATTTTAACTGCATGTTAAGCTGCAACATATCGACGAAGTTCTTTTAATTGGAAGTGATGACCTAGTAGTTGACCGTCTTCTTCTTTAGAACGTCATTTGATGGGACAACAAACTATATTTTTTTGAAGAAACAAACCATATCTTTAAAACAATACACAAATTAGCTGATCTAGAGTTGTTTAAAAAGATTGAAAACGATTTAAGTGTTTTAAAATTAAATAGCATTTAAATAGAATATTTGAAAATTGGGTAAAGTAAAGTACCATCATAGCTTGTTTCTAATTAAATGGTTTTTAAATTTTCACATGTAGACCTTTGGTTATTTTCATTTATTGCATTTTCTTTCCGACGTTTTGGACACTTCTTTTTTTTTTCTTTTTTTTTTTCCCAATCTTTGTTGCGTGGATTGACACTCCATTGACTGATTATTTTACGTATCATTAAAATCTGTTTTCTTTTTTTTTTTAATTCTCTGATTCTTCTGGTGTTCAGCCTGTTTGAGTATGTTACCTCCCTCAGGTCTGCCAACTGCCAACAATGTAATTGTTCATTTAATGCACTTTCTAAAGCAATTGTTTTCTTGAATAGCAGTTTGAATTAGATCAACGTTCGCTTTTTGATATATCACAGTTACTGATTAAGAATGATTGGATGAGACTGGTGTGTGCGGATAAAATATTTTGGTTGATTCGGTAGATTGGCGTTGTTGATTTAGAGCTAGTGAAAACTTTTTAAAATATAGAACAAAAGTGAGAACAATTTAGCAGACTTTGGTTGTTGAAATACTTCTGCAAGTTGGAATTTAGGTTTGTATACTTTGTTTATGTTAGTAATTTGAAAATGCGTGAAACATTTACCTAAATTAAAGAGTTTTGATTAAACCTGAACATAAGTATTTTTAGATAAATTGCTGGAGAGGGTATGTAGCATTGAGAGTTGGTGTAATATTAGTTTAAAATTTGTCAAGAAACTTTTTTAACACGGTAATACAACCAACATCTAAAGGATGAAGAACGCACAACAAATTAGCCGGTAGACATATGAGCTTGACGTAGTTTTTAATACAAAGTAGAGTAATCTGGTATTTTGTACTTGTGGAATTGTTTTGGAAATTGGAATAAATATTTAAGTTAACCATTAAATTAATTATTTGTCTTCGATTCAATCTGAAGGTGAACTTGCATATTCTGTAATTTACGAAACTTTTGTAAACCCAATTACTGCAAGGGTTTGGTTTTATAAATTATAAATGATTGTAGTGCAACTCCCGCAGTATTTACGCAGTGCCTATCCAGTAGGTATAGCACGTGAAAATTATTAAAGGGCGTTTAAAAATGATTTTAAATGCCCTTTAAACGTTTTGGACGTATTTTAAACATTCAAAAGACGTCTTTTTAGGTAGAGTGTAGTTTATTTTTTTTATTAATTCCAGCTACTACCAGAAGACGCTTGAAACAACGTTTGCAGAGAGTTGTTTTATTACCGCGTCACCATTAAAGGCGATTTTATCAAATTTCAGACATTACTCACAGAGTATTCATTGATGCTTGCTTCTTAAAATTAAGTCATGCATGTGTTGAAATGTTTGTGTATATCATTTTCAGTAAAAAAAGCTGCTCTTTGTGCTTCAATTTTACTTGCAGTTCTCTCGCTTAACTTTTGTTTCCAACATTTGATGAAAACATAGTACAAAGCGTTGCCTGGTTTATCGTTTTGTATGTTGTAAATAACTAGCAATAAGGTCAAGTACTTTTTTGTGCGTTCCACTGAAACCCCAATCAGCAAGTTTAATAAGCATTTCAACATATTAACTCATTAAAATTACTTAAAATGGTGACTGTGCCAGAACCAATAGAGTGTGCAGAGTGTTCTTTATCCTGAACGATAAAGTTTTTTTTAATTTTTTTTCAGTGCCCCAAGAAGTCCTTACGGTCATATTTATAAGAGTAGATGCGTAACTAAATTTTACGCTGTTGCTCGCGCAACCGTACCGTCGCTTTAATTTTTTTTTTAAAGCCACGGTAGTGGTTTCTGATTTGTTGATTTTTTTTTTCTTTTATTTAAAGAATGCATGCTCAAACCAAAACCCTCAATTGATGTATGTACACTTACTGCGCTTATCCCTAAATTAGTCGATGTATGTCACTCAATGCTCCTATCCCTAATTCAATCGATGCATGTTCACTCACTGCGCCTATCCCTAAATCAGTCGATATATGTACACTCACTCCGCCTATCTCTATATCAGTCGATTTTTGTAAATGATATACATAAAAGTAACTTTCATTATACAACAATAATAACTTTCAATAAAAATATTGTTAAAAAACATTTTAAAGTATTATTCAGAGAGTAAGATTCGATCCCCAATCTCCGTGAGTATTAAAGAATTAAGATACCACATTGCTAAACGCATACATTATACATGGAATTCTTTTAAAATTTGTACAAACAAAACTTTCAAAATTAACCAACCATATTTACAGCCGTGACTTTAAATAAACCAATCAAATTATACTACCATGACTATAAGATAAAAAATTAAAGCAACGGTACCGTTGCGCTAGACACAACCCGACGGGCATTTGTTTTTAAAAGTTACGTTCTAAATGTGTTTTAATTGTCTTTTAAACGTCTTTTAAACATTAATGTTTAAAAGACGTTTAAAAGACATTTAAAAGACATTTAGATCGTAACTTTTAAAAACAAATGCCCGTCGGGAACGTAAATTTTAATAGCGACCGTTATGGTGACGTCAAAATGTTTGTTTGTCCGAATATCAATCCCACAATGACCAGCGTTTTGAAGAAATTCTTTTGTTTCTTTACAATATTTGTCCGAATATCAATCCCAAAATGCCTTACGTTTCTGAAAAAAATTCTATTTTTTAACCCATATCGATACTTTTAGATCTCGCTCGTCTCGGACATCTCAGTAAACAACTTTGCTTTCCCAAGATATAGTCTAAAATTGAGTTCATACTCAATTAAGTATCGTGGGCCGTATTTTTGGAATTTATTTTCAGATATTACAAATAAAAAGAAAACCACTCTTGATCGATTTAAAAAAGAATCTTATCGGTTGATGTTATTTATGGATCTCACTATGCTAGCTTTTAAATGTTTTTTTTTAAATAAAGTAAAGCTTTAATAAAAAATCAAGATAAATTTAGAAAAAAAATTATTTTAAAAGAATGTTATTATCACAACCCACAATAACAAAGTTTATTAATGATATTAATCTCTTAATATAAGTATATGTATATATCTTTTTTCTTTTTTTTTTATTGTCTTTTTTTATTTTATTACAAGTATATAAATTATATACTATTGCAAAAAAAACTGCAACTGCATTTTGCAACTGCAACTGTATTTGCAACTACATTTGCAACTGCATTTGCAACTGCATTTGCAACTGCATTTGCAACTGCATTTTGCAACTGCATTTGCAACTGCATTTGCAACTGCATTTTGCAACTGCAGCTGCATTCTTTTTCTTTTTGCAACTGCAGATAATGTAAGCATTTTAGCAATTACGCCAATATAATTTAATATTTATATATCACGATTTTATAAAAATGGTGCTCGGTGATAAGACAGAATTATGTCTTCTTCTTGCTCCAACCATTATTTATTTTGTTGTATATATATGAAAATTTTATTTATTGTCGGAGGCGAAATAGTATAAATAAGCAAGAGTCCTTGGCATAAATTTTCTCACGAGGAACGTATTTCTCCGAAGGTAGCAGGTGAAAAATAAAAAGCGCTAATTTTGAAGATTTTTAATACTTTTCAGTAATTTCAGTTTTAATGTTTTAAAAAATCGTGTAGACGCACCGTTTGAAAATTTTGACTTTTTTGGTTACGAAACATCCCGAAAAAATCCTCTTAGGGTATGAAACTACACATGTCAAGAATACTATATCAACTTACTTTGAAATCCAAAATTAAAATCCGAGAGAGACATTTTGATATAAATTTTTGAAATAATATAAAAACATTAGCAGTTTTTGTTTTTGAAAATAGCGGTATTGGGGTGGGTCGTAGTGATTTTTTTAATAAAATAACTTTTTTAGACAATTAATTTGTAAAGATTTCGTATTTAATAAATTTTTTTGAGAAATGAGCTATAAGGGGAGATATTTCCATTTCAAGTTTTGAATCGATTAATTTTTGAATCGCGAATTACGATGAAAAATTTGATACGTGAATTGCCGTAAATTTGTACTTTCCTAAAATTTGTACTCTTCGGACATTTCCAATTTTACGGACTTTTTGTACTTTTAGTACATTTTCATACGTTTTATGACCTCTTTGTACTTTATGAATTAGTTTAAATGATATCTTCAAACAGATCACAAGTTCATCTCAGATTTTGAAATGCCTACTTTTTCAAAGGATCATAATCAATGTCGGCAGGTCGTTTGCACACTTTGTATGAAAAAAAGTGACAGAGAAATTTCAGAATATTTCATCAGTGAAATCAAAAGATTGATTTCTGGCAACATCAACTTTGATGATGAGAGGGTTCCACGAGGGATCTGTGTCACCTGTAGGTTCCTGCTTAGAAAGTTAGCTTCTGGAGATGAAGAAGTGAGTATACCTCAACTTTATGACTTCGAATCCATATTGATCAAACCATCAACTCGCCAGACAACTAAATGTGATTGCATCATTTGTCAAATTTCAAAAACCAAAGGGAAAGGAAAGCACCCCTTTGAAAAACCATCTCAGCAAGAAGTGCAAAAAGAAGAAAAATCTTTTGAAAAACGATGCACAAAATGCCTATCTGTCATTGCTCGAGGACTGCCTCATAACTGCAAAGAAGCAACACGTCGTGAAAACTTGAAAGCTCTGGCATTGGCAGATCCGTTAGGGGCAGAGCAAATTGCATCATTCATCGTTTCTTCCAAAGAGGTATCTTCCGATGGAACTATTCTGATTAGCCGGTTTCATGGAAAGCCTCTTGAAATCAGACCAGGTATGTTAAAGTATTGTTGCTGGGTTTGCTTTTTAATATTGGTTTTTTTCTTATTTGTTTCTTTATTCACAGGATCAAATGCAACTCAGGGTCTCTCCTCAGAGCCATTGACAACACAAAATATGATTAATATTCAGCAAAACATTGGACTTTCTAACAATGGAATGAGAAAGCTTGGGTCAGCTTTAAATCAAATAAGTCCTGTTCGCATAGTTGAGGCCAATTTTCAACAAAAATTTGCTGCAGCTGGAACTACCCTCAAAAGTTTCTTTACAGTAACCACTTCACAGTTACCAGAATCAAATGAAACACGCCATATTGTTCACTGCACAAATTTGGAAACCCTCAAAGAAAATATTGTTTCATCCAGAGGCTTGCAAAACTCAAACGTCTTAAAGCTTGGCATTGATGGTGGAGGATCATTCTTTAAGGCAAGTTTGAGTCTTATCAGTGAGCATGAAGGAGAACCTCACAGTCCTGTTCAGAAGAAATCAAAATTGATCACCAAAGACAACTTCAAAAACACAAGTGTTCAAAAACAACTGATTGTTGCCATTTCAGAGAACACACCAGAGACTTACCCAAATGTTAAGCACATTCTGGATCTTCTCCAAATCAATGAAATCTCCATTTCAGAAAAACTTGTTATTTCTTGTGACATGAAGCTTGCAAACATAGTTTGTGGAATCCGGTCACACAGCAGTAAGCATCCTTGCTGTTGGTGCAACATAGACTCAGCACATTTGGAAAACTGTGGTCAGCTTAGAACATTCGGGGGCATCAGAGACTTGTACAAAAAATTTGTGAAGTCTGGTTGTGATGCCAAAAGATCAAAAGAGTTTGAAAATGTGGTTCATTTGCCAATGTTTGCCTTTCCAGACAGGGAATTGATCCTTGAGGCAATCCCACCCATGGAACTGCATTTGCTCCTGGGAGTTGTCAACCACCTCATCAAGTACTTGGTTCAAGTTTTTCCAAAGACCAAACAATGGTTGGATTCAATCCACATTCAGATGCAACCATTTCATGGTGGCCACTTCAATGGAAAAGATTGCATGAAAGTGCTGAGGAAAATTGAAGAGCTTATGCAATTGACAATTGCTGAAAAAGCACCAGATGCAACAAAGGCATGCCAAGCATTGAGCTCATTTCACCAGGTTGTGGTTTCATGCTTTGGATACACTCTGTTGCCAGATTATGAGGCAAAAATTTGTGATTTCAAAGATAACTACTTGAAATTACCAGTCTCAGTCACACCAAAGGCACATGCTGTTTTTCATCACGTTCAACAATTCATTCATCAGCACAAGGTTGGTCTAGGTGTATTCAGTGAGCAAGCAACAGAACTTCATTCAAATTTCAAGACCCACTGGCAAAGATTCAAGCGAAACTCTACTCATCCGGAATATTCCAGTCAACTCCTCAGTTGTGTAGTTGATTACAACAGCAAAAAAGTTTAGTTGGAAAGAAAGAAAATAAAAGACTCCTCATTTTCAATTCGGAGAAACTCAGTTTGTGTGTGTGTAAAGAATGTATTTATTTGTCAAAAGAAAAATTTTTGAAGTGAGAAATTTTGATTATATCAAAAAATTGAAAGATGGTTTTCTAAATATTTTCAAATAAAATTTTAAAATTGTGAATATGAATTATTGTCAAAAATGGCATATTTTCTATCTTAATTTTACTTTTTAAATTAGTTAGGCTGTATTAGGACTGATATGACCCCTTTTGTTAAGGGCAGGTTGTAACCAACTTCTATCCATTTGGTGAAAATATTGAATATTTTCAAATCAAAATATCTCTCTCGGATTTTAATTTTGGATTTCAAAGTAAGTTGATATAGTATTCTTGACATGTGTAGTTTCATACCCTAAGAGGATTTTTTCGGGATGTTTCGTAACCAAAAAATTCAAAATTTTCAAACGGTGGACGAGTTGCATATGTTTACAATTTAAGCGCATGCGCGGTAGTTGGTAGGCAAAAATATAAAATAAACAAAAATTTTAATTCGGACTACTTAATAAAGTTTCATCTAAACAATGTCTTCTTATTTCAATTCTCTTGCTAATCCTGACAAAGAATTTTATTTGAAGAAATTGACATTAGAAAATAATGTTTTGCTTACCGACCCTTATGGTATCGAAGAAAAATTTTGGAAAAACAATGTTAGTTTGTTTCCTGAAGTCAGTTATGGTGATATGTACACATTTTTAGTAGAATCACAAAGTTTATATAGCAAAGAAAGTAAGAAAACCTATAAATCCATTGAGGTTTTTAACTATTTTATATGCGGACACGTACAAGATGTTTTTTATGCTGATATAAATGAACAATTTTAGTGAAATCTAAAATATAACTAAGATATATAACTACAATAAATTTTAAACCATATTAATGTTGTTATTTTAGTTCTTACCAAGTCAAAGACAAGGGAAAAAAGCAGCAATGTATGATGTTTGGATTTATGTTCACAAATCCAAAGGATATTATTTAAATGGAAACTGCAGTTGTGTTGCTGGGTATGTTTACATAAGCAATTAAAATTAAGTTTTTTAGTAACATAAAATGGGTATGTTAACTTTAACAATTAAATTAAGTTGTTTTAACAACATAAAATTGTTATGATTAACAACATAAAATTATTATGATTATTTAAGATTATAATATGATTATATTATATTAGAATTATATTAGTTAAGATAATTTATAATGAATAACTTGAAAAAATATTTAATATATTGAAAACCTAAGTTTTTAATAACTTATTTTTTAGATTTGGATCAGCTTGCAGTCATATGGCAGCTCTACTTTTTAAAGTTGAAGCCTGTATAAGACTTGAAATCAATAAAACTGCTTGTACAAGTTTACAATGTGAATGGAATTGATCTCAAAGCATGTTAGTCCCACAGCATTAGTAAGCATAAATTTTAGCTGCTCAAAAAAAAAAAAAAGTTACCCCTGCATAATCAATTATCCAAGAATGTTGATGAAAATTGTTATTCTTATAAACAGTATGCTAGTATTTCAAAGTACAAGTTTAATGAACTGAAAGAAATAGAACTTGATGCTGCTGTTCTAACAAGTATTGATGAAACTGATTTTTTGTATTCTAGTGAAACTGATACAGTAGAAGAAACTGATAAAACATGTATCTCAAAACCTTTGACATATCTATTTGAACCAAATTTAACAAAATTTTCACAAGAAGCTTTAATAAATAAAGACAAACAGCAATTTAAACTTTACAAAACATGTTATACTCAAAAATCTTTTGACAGATTATCAGAAATAACTTGTGCTCAACGTTTTTCACAGTGTTGGAAAGAGCATAAATGTGGTAGGATTACTGCCTCTTACTTTTATGAAGCATGTCACTTGTTAAAAAATGATAATAAAAGTTTTATTAACAAAATCCTGCAGTATAAATTTTTTGATGGAACAATAGCTACAAAGTATGGAGCTTAAAATAAAGGTAAAGCGAGAGAAAAATATTTTCAAATTATGTCAGAACAACATAAAAATTTCAAAATAACTTTGACAGGATTGCATGTCAATGAAAAATTTCCTGAAATCGGTGTAAGTCCTAATGCATTTGTAGAATGTTATTGTCATGGAAAAGGCCTTGTGGAAATTAAATGCCTTTACAAATATGAAAATGGTTTTGAATATTCAAAGAATGATAAAAAATTTCCATTGAATTTTAATCGTATAATTAAAATAGAACACCCTTACTACTATCAAATGCAAGGCCAAATGTTAATATGTGATTTACCTTATTGTGATTTATTTATATGATCCCCTAATGAATTTTACTCTCATCACTTGTCAAAGAATGAACCGTTTTGTGAAGACATGCTTGTTAAGTTAAGTAATGTGTTTACTTTGAAGATTTTACTGAATTATTGACTAGGAGTTGTTTGCCAAATTCAGTATATTCAAGTAAAGTCTACTGTTTTCGTAAAAAAGCACAATTTGGTCAAATTGTTCTATGTTGCAATATTAATTGCAAGTATGAATGGTTTCATTTTGTATGTATTGGAATAAAAGAAATTCCTAAAAGAAAATGGTACTGTCCTCCCTGTCTAAATACAGATAAGACAATGTAACTTTAAGATTTATCTTTTAATATATTGTAAATTATAGTATGTCAATATATAATTTCCTCAATACATAATTTTGTTGAAAAAAAGTATTCAAATACTATTTTTATATTTTAAATAGAAAATTGTTTATAATTGTTCAGAAATGTTTGATAATTGGTTAAGAAACAACACTTTTGTTTAAATTAACTATTGCACAAATAGATATCATAATATCATTTAATAAGTCAACTTGTGTTATAGGAATAACACTTGAAAATATTTTAATCTTCCAAATAACACGTTCGATGTGTATCCATAAGTGAGACAATTTTCTAGATTCCTCAACTTCCTTAACTGTTTTTTTCCTTTTGCAAATGAAGGCCTGTGCAATGTTGCACCTTTTAATGCCTGTGCAATGTTGCACCTTTTAACTCCTCTTCAATAAGAAATCCTCTATCAACTAGGATACTGTCTCCATATCCTACAAAATCTAAAAACCCTGATTTTATCGTAATTTCTTTACCAGAAATTCTTCCTCCCCAACCATGTGATAGAAATGTTATTGCTCCAGCTGGGCTAACACCAATCAGGTACTTAATAGTATTTGTGCTTTTATAATTTGACCAGGTGATAGCTTGAGATTCTAAATTATTTGGGCGCTGTATAAAAATCTCCGTACAATCATGACAACACATTTCTTAAAATTCAGAAATTGTGGTGGCATATTCTGTCGTATTGCTGTTTGCGAAGGCCATATAATTAGATATTTAGAAGGCCATATAATTAGATAATTAGATATTTACTTTTTTAGCCATTGCATAATTGAATTATCTTTTAAAGCAATTGTATATAATACTATACCTAATATAAAATGGAGACTGCATATACGAGCATTATATATTTGTTTTTCAGACAATTTATCTCGTTTAATTGCTCTGATCCAAAAATTCCTTCTTTCTTTTTCTTTTTCTGTTGTTGTTCCAAATGGAATTCGGTAAAAACTTAAACAATCTCTTTTTTTTTCTTCCTACTGGAGCAACCAAAACCACAACAAGATACAGGCATTATGTTTCAATAATGTTTTGTTGATTTTCTTTTGCCTACCAACTACTGCGCATGCGTTAGTTTACGGCAAAAATGTAAACATTTGCAACTGGTCTATAAGTTGTAATTGCAGTGCAATGTTTTCTGATTTATGATTCTGTTGATAATGAGATTTGTCTCATAAAAAGATGTAAAAATATATTAAATAAAAAGACTGTGTTAAACTTTTATTGGACTTAGTTTCAACCAAATTGCGAATCCATTGGTGCAAAAAGCTGATTGAAAATTACACAAAGGTTGAACAAAGATGAAGCTCTCAAAAACGTCGAGAGTTCGTCAGACAATTTATAGCTCATCAGCGTATGCGAGGGACAAAGTGATGAAGGAAATAAAGCTGATAAAATCCAATGGAGGAAATTTTTCCTATGTGAGTGATGAGGCAACATTAAAACAAATTAAAGTTATGAACATCCATATTTTTGGACCCAACGACACACGGGTTTCGAAGTGGAGGGGGGCACAATCGTCAATTCTTAAAAAAAGTCTTCTATATCTAGAATTTTCTTATTAAAAAAAAAAAAAAATTATTAAAAAAAAGTGGGTGGCACGTGCCCCCTGGTCCCCCGGTGTCGTTGGCCGTGGCAATTATAATCAAAATTTAGTATGATCAAAATGGGAAAAGAATGTGATGCTAAAATCCTTTTGAGGTTCTCAAAAATCTCAAAGCTAAAAGTATTAAATCGCCTTGGATTAGAAAAGGGTTTTTTTAATTTTTATATGATAAAAGACAAATTGCGGAAGAATTTAATAAATATTTTGTATCTGTACGACCAAATTCTGCAAAAAAAATTCCAATAGCTAACAGTTTAATGAGTGATCTATGTTTCCCTCTAAACTCTTATTTGAACTTTTTTGAATTATCTTTGAAGAGTTTGAAATTGCCTCTAAAATGTTAAAATCTAACAAAGCAGTTAGCCCTGATGGTATTAATGGCAACATTATTATAAATTCATTTGATGTTTTAAAAGATATACTCTTTAAGATTTTTTTTTAAGCAATAATTGGAAATATTAATATGGTTAAAAAGTTACCTTAATAATCGAAAACAATTTGTTTATGCGGATGATAACATATCATCTAAATTTTTAAGTATTTCATGTGGAGTGTCTCAAGGATCCATATTAGGACCTCTCCTATTTCTAATATATATTAATGATCTACCAAAAGCTTCAAACCTAATGACAATTATGTTTGCTGATGATTCTAACTTTTTTCTTTCTCATAATAACATTTCTACTCTTTATAACAACATGAACATTGAACTAGTTAAAATTTCCGAATGGTTCATATTAAACAAACTATTATTAAATATTGATAAAACTAAATGGATTCTTTTTCATTCTTATGGTAAAAAGTACCAACTGCCTAGAAACTTACCTTTTCTTTTTACCGATAACATAATTACTAAAAGAGTTTTAGTGACAAGATTTTTATGTGTATATATCGATGAAAATCTTACACCGAAAAGCAATATTACTAACTTGTGCAATAAAGTTTCCATGAGTATAGGCATTTTATACAAAATAAGAAACGTTCTTGATAAGCATACCTTAATTCAGTTATATTATTCGTTAATTCATTGCTATATTAATTATGCAAACATTGCTTAGGGTAGCACTTATAAAAGAAAAAATGTTTTAATTATTCTTTGTTTTATGTATAAATGCAAAACCTACCTATCACCCGTTTCTTTTCGTAACTTGTATTTACAAAAAGATAGAAATAAATATATTTTAAGGAACGATAACTTAATTCAACAACCATTTTCTCAAACTAATTTTGGAAAATTTTTTATTACATTTCGCGGACCATTTTTATGGAATAGTATAGTTCTAAATACTTCAAAAGATATTTCTCAAGAATGTAATTTCGTTTCTTTTAAACAAAATCTTAAAAAACTCATTCTTTCAACTGAAAATATACTAACCTATTTTAAAATTTTTGAAAATCTCTTATCTATATCAGCATATTTATTTTATAAAATGTAGGGGAAAGCGGGGCAACATGGCGAACGTTTTGAAAGCCCTGATTTATTGCAAAACTATCAGTCATGAAGCAATAATACTTTTTCAGTATATTTATGTTATTTAAATGATTCATAGCCTGCATAAAATTTCAGTTTGCAAATATAACAATTTGAAATAAATATTAAAACAAAAAGTTCATAAATTTGTCATCTGGTCACGTGACCGGGGCAAGATGACTTTTTATGCAATTTTTGCCCCCAATTTTATAAAATTTCAAAAACTACCAATAACTTTAACTAAAGTAACACAAAATAAACATAATTCGCAAAAATCTACTTCTAAAGAAGTTAAACTTGAAGGACACCATCCATTATGAAAAACCGAAACTGAGGAATTCTTTTTTAAGCGCAAAAAGTAAGCTTTATTTGACATGTTTTAGTTTTTAAGTTGTGAAACTCTTCTATTGTAATATTGTATGTTAATAATTTTGTATTATAATACAAAATTATATATACAAAAGTATTATATATATATATATATATATATATATATATATATATATATATATATATATATATATATATATATATATATATATATATATATATATATATATATATATATATATATATATATATATATATATATATATATATATATATATATATATATATATATATATATATATATATATATATATATATACAAGGGTTGAATTAACGCATCGCGATTTGCGACATCTGTTAAATTATCTGGTCTTCAAAGTTTCAGTTTATGGAAAACCACGAAATTTACGGAATAGGCGAATAGTTAGTGAAAATGTTATGAAAAACAAAACAATAAATTTATGACTACAAAAGTAATAACACTACAGTGTTGTTACTTTTATAACACTCTTTTAAGTTACATTTATAGTTTATTGTTTGATCAAACAACACATAATCAAGATATTATAAATAAAAATGATTTAGTTAAGTAATTCCAAACTTTAATTAAAGTAGTAATGCATCTAAAAAAAATATAATGGATATTTAAACAATGTTAAAAGCCTCAACAACTTTTACGAAGACATATTTTTATAAACAGTCCTAACGGTCCGGAAAAAGCGCGCGTTCACTTTAAAATCAACCAATAAAAACACTGGTAATTTACTTCTTAGGTGAAATCTATATTAAAAGGGGAGGGGGGGGGAGGCTAAAAACTTAAATTTTGTTTTATTATTTAATCAATTAAATCATAATAAAAGTAAAGACAAAAAAATATATTTCTAAATATACTTCTTTATAACTAAAATTTATTAAATTGAACACCTCTGTTTTTAGTTTTAAGTAAATGTCAGTACTATTCTCAGTGGCGAAACTGGGGGGGGGGGGGGGTTAGCAGACAAAAAGTGTCCTGATTTAAACTAATTTTAGGTTGCATGGGCGATATGGGGCTCATTTTGAAAACCGTGTTATTTGTTTATAACAAGTCACTTGTTATAAACAAAAAACTATATCTCAAAACAAAAATTCAGTGAAAATTGGCCTTAAAATTAAAAAAAATATATATTGGTAACCGATAAATAATAAAACTTTCATTGTAAATCCTCCCGCTTTTTTTTATTATATCCTCCTCGCATTTTATACATCCTGACTAAAATTCCCTCCCCCACCTACCTTTGTATTAAACACATTTAGCAAAATCCCCCCCCCCCCCCGCACGATTTTTAAAATGAGCCCCATATCGCCCATGCAAACTAAAATTAGTTTAAAAATAGGACACTTTTTGTCTGCTAACCACCCCCAGAACCATCGTATCTCGGTTCTTTTGCACAACCTTTTGAACGATCTGGAAATGTAATTTATTCAGTCTGGAAATGTGATTACATTGATTATATGCAGTAATATATATTGAATAATATGTAGCAATTAATAATATTCAGTGATTTTTAATCAACAAATTAAATTCAGTGCTCGCAAGAGATTTAGAAAATTATGAACATTATTATTCTCATGAGTCAGCTCTTCGGAAGACACAGTAATTTGATTGATGCAAGGCGTAAACACCACAACAAAAGAAAAAACCATAAAAAAAAAAAAAAAAAAAAACGTTCTAATTTCTTCAATAGCGGTTTCTCTGTGACAAGACTTTATTGTCTTTTTTCAGTATCCGCATTCTTTATTTTTATTTTTTATACTTTATTTCTTAACGATATCTTGACTTGTTATCTTTTCTTTTTTATATTATTTGTTACATATGTATCATAAATATTGTAATAAAGAACAAAATATTGCCCCCTCATTTTTCAAATTTTCCCTATTTTATACAGTTACATACAGTGCCGCCGAAAGGGCGACTCCAACCCCCTCTCGGAAGCACTGTTTGTAACTGTATAAAATAAATGAATAGGTAAATAGGGTGTTCTATTAAACAGGAAATTTCTTTAATTCGGTTTTTTTTTCATAACTTATTTTCGGAACTAGCGAATTCAATTCTGAAATAACTTTTGAGACAAACAATAATGGCAAATTAATTTTAATTCATTTCAAACATAACAAAAGAAAACGTCTAGGTTTAACGCGACTGAATCGTTCAATAATGTCAGAAATGTCAGTTTCTCTCTCATTGTATATATTCATTAAACACATGCCAGTCAAACGCGTTTGATGGATAGTTGAAAGCAGATATCTTTTCTTTTCTACAGAATGTGATCTCTCTGACTTAGCAGATGTCACTAGAATAATACACAAATGCATCAAAAGTTTGCGAATATATGGGAATATATTTTTTTCTACATAATTGAGAATCTTGCTCAATTTTCGTGGTAATGCAAAAGTTGTTCTATTCTAATTGTCGCCTAAAAATGTTGTTCAATTTAACATGCCCGTTATACCCGCTTTAACTCTATATACAAAGTTTTGTAAAATTATTTTTAATAGCGAATTCGGCAATACTTGCTATTATATTATGAAAACGGCAAAACCTGGAGAGTTAGAAGGTCTGTGATAACAAAACACTAAGTTCCTATTTGTTTTACTACATTTTTTTATTTTACAAAATTTCCATCACATGAGTTGATATTTTTTTACGTCTCACAAACACTTTGCCTAGCTCAAGCTATATTTATGTTTATTAACTATTATCTCCGTAATTGGTTAAACGGGTTTTTGATTATGCCTTTGATCACTTCCTTAATTTCTGTAAACGTAAAACATACGTGCTTCTTTGTAATAGAGTTCAACGCGCTAAGTAAAAAGCTAATTCTTAGTAGTTAATGTTATATTTCAACTTATAAGCAAATGGTTATGGCTAATGATATAAACAACGTTGAGACCGACAGTGTAAGTTTCTATACATCATATTAATGTTATTTAATTACATAGACGTTCTTATTATTATATGTTATACATTATTAAAACGAACACAGGGTAGTTTTAAACCTATTCTCTTCTGTTTATTTTCTTTATTAAAAGTTGTTAAAGTGTATTCATCAGTAAGTTATTGATTTAAATATGTCTGTAAAGCTCAATGTAATATTAAAGTATGCATTTGAAGTCTTTAAAAGTTGTAAAGTAGTAGGTAATTGCTTGAAATTCTCGTCTCTTTACATTTTCAATGTTTTGAATGTAATTCATAAAAAACGTTTCTTAAAATCTTAGAAAAGTACTGTAATTAGTCATTAAATTTTAAAAAATGCAAAGACAGTATTTTTAGGAATGTATTTTAATCATTTAGAAATATATTTTCTGTTATGTTTATCTGCAGTTTTTTATGGAGTTTTTACATGAATAATTTATAATAGTAAGTATATTAAAATAAAATACTTATTTTAATAGACTCTATTTAGATATACAATTGAAGATTGAGAGGGATTGGTATAAATTTTTATTTATACCAATCCCTATCAATCTGAGACTTGAGGATAAGTTTAAACAAATGAAGGTCATAAAAGAAATATAAATGTCTACTCATTGTGCTGATAAAGATTGTAAAAATAGTCAATATAGACATTAAATGGAGACATTAAATTTGCGAAGTTCACGGGACAAGAAGAGAAGAAGAAAACTGTAATTACACAGAACCTTTTAGGTGTAGATTAACTAGACTACTTCTTTCATAATAATAGTGTTATACAACACTATAATTATAGTGTATTATATACATATTATATAAATGTTGTGTAGATTATAAGTATTAATAGTGTTATAATACACTATATAGTGTTATATACAATAATGCATAATAATAGTGTTATAATACACTGTAATTATAGTGTATTATAACACTATTATTCATTATACTATATAAAACTATATAGTGTATTATAACACTATTAATACTAATAATTTACACAACATCCATATAATATGTATACAATACACTATAATTATAGTGTTATATAACACTATTATTATGAAAGAAATAGTCTAGTTAATCTATACCTAAAAGGTTCTGTGCAATTACAGTTTTCTTCTTCTCTTCTTGTCCCGTGAACTTTGCAAATTTTTATTTATTTAATTATTAAATTTCCTGTCTCCATTTAATAAGTCTATATTGACCATTTTCACAATCTTTAATAGCACAATGAGTAGACATTTATATTTCTTTTATGACTTTCTTGCAGTAACTCAAGTCAAATTATAAAAATAAATGTTTGTTTACCTCCGCTAGGTTTGCGCATGTCATTTAACATGCGTGCGCAGCGCTTAAACTCAAATCTGAGAATCGTGTATTAAGTTTGAGACTAGTTTGCATTCAAATATTCAGATGATTCAAATACAAAATTTACCAAATACAAAATGTTTTACACACACTAATGCATGCTTTATTTTTGCCAACCAATAATTGTTTTTAAAAGATAGAGCATTTCTACATATAGCATTTAGCCACAAATTTCTTTTTGGATCAAAATATAAAAACTCGGGTTTTGATGTTTTTATACATTTCTTAAACAAACACAGCATCCATTCACCATTTTTATTTCCTTGGTGTTACTCCTTTTATCAGACTTTGGTATGATTGACACCATCCCTATGAATTATCAACTTATTACAAACTAGGCTTAAGTAATAAATAATATATACAGGGTCTATTCTAGGAAAGTAATTTGGGTGACATTACCCCCTGCTGTAATGAAATTTGGTGGAAACATTGTTATATCTAGGAAATTTTTTGCAAAAAAAAAAAAACTATTTGCCATATAATTAAAAAAAAAAGGTCCTCAATGTCTGAATTTGGACAGCGTCTTAATACATTCAATGCTGATAAAAAGGTTTTAGAATAGCCCCTGACATCAATTCTTAAACAGAGATAACTTGTCCCTGCAGAACATATCATTAGGTTATTGTAGCTGCTTGAGGAGGAAAACTAAACATGCATTTTGTTTTGAGCATATGTTTTAGTAATGTTACCAAAAGTTCAAAAGTATATTATTTTTTTGAATTACATTATTCTTTTAACATATTAATAAAAACGAGGTTTGATTCTTTTTAAATTCTTTGAATCCATTAAAAATTTAAAAGCTGTAAATGTTCAAATGTCAAATAAATCATATTTTTTTAAATTTAAATCAAATATAAGTCATTGTTATAATAACAAATTGTTTTAAAATATTTCTATAAAAATTATACTTTGTTTGTTTGCTTTATAATTATGGGCATGTCTAATTTTTAAAGGTAGCTGTTGAGATGGGACAAGCATCAATAGGGGAGCCAAAAAAACGAAAAAGGCGAAATATGTTTGATGTAAAACCAGAAGGTATGCTTTTAATTGGGCTCTAAAGTTTTTTTTTATTTTCAAAAGTTTATTATTTTGATTAAATTTTTTTAATAAGGAGTAATTTTTTCATTAGTTAAGTGCAAATAAACAGCTGCAAATACATTTAATATTAATGTAGATTTTGGATTTTAGTTATGGTGGCTTATAATAAATATAATCTAAATATATTCAATCCAGAGATGATAACGATTCTACTGTTTTTCTCCTTTCCGTTTTTTTTTTTATCTCTTGCCTAAAATTATTTTTTTTTTCTTAATCAGAATTCTAAAATTTTTTATTGCTTTAAATAATATATATATTTTTAGTTATTCTTCTAAAGTGTTTTTTTTTTTTTTTTTGTAGGACTGTTTCTAAAATGTCAAAATCACATAAAAAATTTCACATTTTCTTTCTGTTTGTTTCATTATAGACATCAAGGTGATTGGAATCCATTGAATTCAGCAAATTATTTTTAATTGTTGTGTTTGCTCCCAGATTAAAAAAATATTTTGCAAACTACTAGGTCCTATTTTTAAAATTGATAGGTTTGTGTCCTTTGTCAAAATGTTGACATTTAAAACTATAAAGCAGTAGAGCTTAGTAATTATTGCTATTGTTTTTAGTATTAAAATAATGGAGTATTGCGTAAGCTCGCCCAAAAACACATGTGGAAGATGAATGCTCAACTTTTGGATCTGTTTTAGTTATTTCACTTATAACTGTTTGGCACTTTTTTTCTAAGTTTAATTTTTTTTATCATAATGTTGTTTTGTTTTTCTTTGTGTGTCTTTTAAAAGATCATGCTGAAGTTTTAAACAGTGAGTGGTATCATGCTCCTATACCAGTGAGTACTGCCCTGTGCAAATCATTTTGCATATATTCTGTTTAACAACTTGATAAAAACAGGTTTATCTAATAAGAATAAACAGCAAAGTTTTTTGAAGTTATTAAATGCTTAAAGTGAATGTAATAATATTCAAATACATAAATTTGGATTAACCTAATTAGTTGGTTGTATTTATTCAAAAAGCTTTGCTGTTTTACTTATTTTTTAATATAAATATAAAGTTTTATCTCTCAATATTAAACATTACAGTGATTTACTCTATTATAACTAGTTCTCATTTTATAATTGTCAAAAAAATGTATATTTTTTATTTATTTTATAGAACATTAAACTATTGAGAGATAAGGCTTACTAACTATTTAACTGTTTCTAATGTGTCCACATTTTTTTACTATAGAAGTTGGATTAGAAATTCAGCCTCCAGAAGGAATGGATCAGCCTAAAGATAATGGTTCAGGAGAATTACTTTTAGGACCAGGAAATGGTGGACTTCATCCAAGATTTTCAGAAGCAAAAAAAGCTCTGCCAAAAATTATTCGTGCACAGGAAGAGATGCTTGCCCAAGCCAAGAGGTTTGCAATGGAACAGTCTGTACAACATGTAAGTTTATAAAAAAACTTAACTTAAAAATTTCTTTTTAGTGTGAAAAGTAAAAAATTAATTTATATCAAGCCTTCCCAGGAAAGGCGTGTGTTTTTTTTTTTCTCATATGACCACTCGCGATCACACTATTTTAGAAAACGTTAACACGGCCGTTTGCAAGTTTTATAATAATGCTGAAAAAGTTTCAAAAAAAAAAAACTAAATAAAAAGAGATTGAAATAGAAAAAAATAAAAACAAATTAATAATTTAAATAATTTGTGGACTGTTTTTATTTTTGTTTCTTTAGAGTTACATTCAAAAATTAGATAAGGCGAAGCAAAAAAAAAACAGTTTAAAGTCTACAATAAATAGAATGATTTTCCTTTTCTTAATTTTTTTAAGAGGATAGCAAAAAAGCAAATTGCAATGAGTTTGTAAAATTTATTTATATAGTTTTAAAGGTTGAATTAAGCGAATGCAATACGCAAAATCTGGAAAAATATCTAATATTCAAAATTTTAGTTTATACAAAACGGTGTTCCTTGTTTTAAGGCGAGAATCAACTTAAATTTGTTAGCGAAAAAATAAAAAATAAAACAATAAACTTACGATTACAAAGGTAATAACACTCTAGTCACTAACTGCATTAAAAAAGTAATAGCACTATAATAGTGTTATTATTTTTATAATGCACTTATAACTTTTAAAATTCATTCTTTGTTCAAGCAACATTAGTATTCCCAAATTTTAATTAAAGTAGAAAAATATCTAAAAGAATAAAGTAGGTGTTCAAATAATATTAAAACTAAAGTAACTTATAAAAATGTGACAAACAACTTTATGAAGACGTATCATATTAAAAGTTTAGCATTATGAAAATCGTTACTAATGGACCGTAAAAACGCGCATTAATTTTAAAATTACCCAATAAAATTTTTTATTGTTGATTTTAAAATTAACGCACAGATTTACGTAACGTTTTTCATAATGCTATACTTTTTATAAAGTACTTTTTTATAACGTTGTTTAAAGGGATCCCAAACTCCCAACACATGTTGTGTTCATATTAAAGATAATGTTAAAAAAAAAGGTTTGAACCAAATTTTTTTGATTAAAAATAAATAATGAATGCATACCGTGAAAAACAAATGTTGTTTTTGCCGAAGCTCGTCTTCTCCATTTTTTTCAACTACTCGGAATCTTCAAATTATGCGTCGCAATCTACAGACTTTGGCAATTCTTTTAAAGCGCGTTTAATTCATAAAAGTTTTAGTATTTGACGTCACGGTAGACTTTTAACAAAAACACGAAACTTTTTTTTCTCTTTTCAGGAATTATCTTTTTCCGGATATTTCCGGAATTCCGGATATTTTTTAAGTTTTTTGTATTTTCCGGATAATTAAATTGTTTTCAAAAATACAATTTATAAATTTTTTTCTGTTTATTACTGTCATCAAATGAAACAGTAACAAGTATATATAAACAGTAAATTTGTTGTCCATAAATTACGGAACGCTATATTTAGTTAACAAACAAAGCAAAAAAGATTAAAAGATTTCCCTCGCAGAGTAAATCAAAAATTAATAAGCATTTTAATAAATTTTAATAAAAATTCCAGCGCAAAAGAGCGAATGATCTCCTACTTTTAAAATAAAATTAGCGATGCGTGTCAAACTCTTCTCTTTTTTAAAAAAATTGTAAATTTACGCTTTTTAAATAGCTCTTTTAGCTATTAGCAAAGAGATTTCTTTTTTATTGTTTTAAAACTTTTTAAATCTGTGAGCAAGGTTTAAAAAAACACAGCGGTAAAGTAAAGGGTGATTAAATCTTATACAAAAACTTAAACTACTGACTAAGATTAATTATTTTGTTAGTAATAAGTTATTACATACAAATAAGAGTTATATATTATGATTTTATTCTTTTAAAGTAATCTAAACATATGTACTTTGACTAAACGTCAACTGAATCGAATTGCATTGAAGTGTTTATTATTAGGTTTTTAAATAAATCGCATTTTGAGGCACGTTTTCTTTTCAATTCAAAAAGCGCTTGTCAAAATTAATTATATTTTCTTTCAATTAAAAAAAAAATAACTTTTTTAAATCTTTTAAATTTTGAACCACATGAATAAGCACGTGAATCATTAACAATACCTCACCCTTTGTTTGTCATATGTAAAATAAATTTAAAATTTTTATTTAAACTTTTTTATAGGGTTTTTTAGAGGGATTCTTTTTTTTTTTTTTTATTTTGAAACGTGTAGATTTTTTTATAAAAGAAGAAGTCGTTATATTGTAAATTAAGTTTAAAACATTTTAAGCACTGAGTGGAAGAATTGATTGTAGAAAATTAACTGATTACAGAAAAACAATTCAATACCTTTTTACTTTTTATTAATTTATTTCCTTTTTTTAAACATATTTATTACTAAAGATTTCTTATTATTTGTATATAAGAAGTCTGGTGTTTTGAAATTATTATTTCCTTGCGATTAAAGTATGCTCCGAAAATAGTTAATATAAAATTCATTTATATTTTCCAAAAGTTGGTGGTTAACAGGTAATAAAATGTTTACTGAAAGAAGTTGGCAAGCAAAAGTGTCGGATAAATGTTGTAAAATTACTACAAAAAAAAACCGAAACGCTAAAATAAATAACGCCCATGGGATTTCAGTTATAGTGGCGCCTCTGATCTGTAACAACGCGTTAAACGTTTATCTATTTGTATATCTTTGGAGAATTGAAGCAAAATTTTATTATCCATTATGTATTTAAATGTATAAGTGCATGTCTAAAAAAGTTTACGCATTGTTTAACAGCTTTTAAATATAGTTTTCTACTTTTTCTTTGACTTATTTTTCTTACTATTATTATTATTGTTAAAATTTTATTATTACTATTTTTTTTTTGATGAAAAAATATGTAGCTTTTTATTCATAGATACGGTTAAACTGACGTAATATTAAAGAAATATAAAAAAAATCGAGGAGAGCACGCCCCCCTTGTTAACATCTTCCCTCCTTGTTGTAAATTTCGGATTTTTTCCCGATATTACTATAAAGTTTTCCGGATTTTTTTCGGATATTACAAAAAAGTTTTCCGGATTTTTTCCGGATATTCAAGGAAAAAAAATTTCCGGATTTTTAAAATATGGTCAGGATAATCTATGTCTTTTGTTCTACTCTTTTATAAAAAGAGCGCCCGATGAAATAAAAACTTTTATTTTTTAATATATAATTATAGTTTGAGATAAAATTAAATTAGAAATAAATCAACAATGAGCAAAGCAACGAACAGATTAATCTGGAACTATTTTGATATTTATGAAAATAATCAACATAAACAACATTACCAACAACAGTTATCAAATAAACAACACAATCTCGCATAATTTTATAGGCATTTTATTTTTATTGCTTAGTCGTTCTAAATAATAATTAAATTTAGTTCAAGTTAATAATTCAATATTTACAGTTGCAATATAATAAAGAAATGGTGTTTAATACTGAACTTTTTATTTAGTTATTTATTTTTTTACCTACATTTGTTATAAAAACTTTAGAACCCCTGTCATTTAAATAATTTGTTTTAAATATATTTCGACGTGATTATTCAAACTAACTTTTTTCTTTTGACTTTCCGAACTTCATGCAAAGCAAATTGAAACGAAATATCGTTTAACCAAATAAAAAAGCTGTTACTAATTTTATTCGGGTAATTAATGTAAAACAATTTTTGAGATAATAAATATTCATAATTTATAAACATTAAATATATGGCGCAATAACAATTTATAGCAACAAACCAGCATAAAATATTTAAGGTTTTTAATATCTTTTTAAATATTAATAGTAGGAAAAAAAAAACTAAACAAATAATCAAAAAAACTTCGACTAAAAATAAATAAAAATATTTCCAGAGTTTCTTTTGTTAAAAGTCTACCGTGACGTCAAATACTAAAACTTTTATGAATTAAACACGCTTCAAAGGAATTGCCAAAGTCTGTAGATTGCGACGCATAATTTGAAGACTCCGAGTAGTTGAAAAAAATTAAGAAGACGAGCTTCGGCAAAAACAGCAACATTTGTTTTTCACGGTATGCATTTATTATTTATTTTTAATCAAAAAAATTTGGTTCAAACCTTTTTTTTTAACATTATCTTTAATATGAACACAACATGTGTTGGGACTTTGGGATCCCTTTAAGTGATGTGTGAAAGTTCCTGAAATTTTTAATAATATTTAAATATCCGCTTTATTTTTATAAATTTTTTTTTTTTTTTTTTTGCTTTGACTTAATGAATTTTGTTGCCGGTAATAATAACCACTAAGAAAAAATAAACACAACACAAAAATTATTTAAACTATTACTATTGATTTCTATTTAAGTTCACTTTAATTTTATAAGTAGTTATTAAATTTAAAATAATTTTTCAGCAATGCATATAATAAAACTTGCGCAAACGGCCGTGATCACGTTCTATAGCATGAAAAACGTTTTCGTGGTCGTACAAGACAAAAAACCGCACGCCTTTCCTGAGAAGGCTTGTTATATAATTTCAAACAAATTATTATAATAGGTGTTAGCCAAGCAAAAAGTTGTCCAACAACAAGATGTGAGTGCAGTTCAAAGCTCTGCTCAAAGACAAAGAGCTCTTGCTCTCATGTGCAGGTTTGTATTTTTAGTTATGAGTTTTACTATTAGGCATTTGCAAGACTTTTATTAATAGATTTCAAATTAAAAAATAACTTTTCTAATTTATTAAATCAGTTATTAAATAATTATTGAATTTATTTTAACTAAATTTTTATTTTCGCTACTTAAGTAATTGTTTTGTTTGGATCCTAATTTGTAAAAATTAATGCTTTTAACTTATGTAAGGCCTCATTTGCAGTATTGCTCAGCCACATGGGTACCTTTTTAGTTGAAAATATAAACGCTCTTAAAGCTGTTTAAAATCAAGCTACAAAACTTGTCCCATATCTTTGTACCCTGAAAGCCAAGAATTACTGCTTAGCTGTTGGTATCCAATCACTTAAAAGTTAATGGTACCATAGTGATCTTGCCCAATATTTCAAGATTTAACACTACATATGCTAAGTCAAATGATCAAGTCACCATTACTGGCTCTTGTACTTGTACAACTTAGACCAGGTGGTGGTCTTCAGGTTTTTTTCCATTACGTTTGAGCACCAAGGGTTATTTAATGTGTAGCTCACACAACTTTTTTGCGTAACCGTGGGGGAGCTGATAAAAGTGAACTATCTCCTGATCTCATTTTCTTCAATAGAAATGTACTAGAAGTTAACACTTTCAACAATAGACCATGCATCAATTAATTGAACAAGGAAAATGTTTAGGATGATCAACAATCTTTTGGTCCTACACAGTTATTTTTTAATATTGATTTCAAATATGACATATTTTTACCATGTTCTTTGTGTAAAAATGATGTTTATTTTAATTAGACTAAATTTTTTTTTTAAAACATTTACCATATTTGTGACTTTCATGAGAATATAAATCTGGTGATGTTGATGTACAAAATGAACTATTTTTTATCCTCGTCTGTGATGAATTTAATTCTGGATAGGTGCGATGTTGTGCTCTACACTATGAATGGCAACCTTCACCTTGTTGATTTGATCCTACAAATTTTGGTAACAAGCATCTGAATTCCATAGTTTTGGATCTTTTATCAGAAAACTCTGCCTTTTTTTCTATGATTCTAAGCACTTTAAGTATTGTTCTTTAGGTCACAAAATTTTCAATAGTGTTAAAGTCTCCTTCACATGTGCTTATTCACAATAGCCAATTATATATTATATTTAATTAATTATCAAATAAAGCTCCAGTAAGTAATCTGAGAAGAACCACAGATGTGTCTGGTAAATGCAGTTTGAGTTGTATCAGCAGTTATACAGTTAGGATGGAACAGAAGTATAGGTCATTGTGTTTTAATCTAAGTGTGTTTACAATGATAGTAACACAAAATAAGCTGATCAGACAAATATTACCTTTTGTTATTTGTTCGTCTGGTCAGGTAAGGCCAGTTTTAAAATAAACACATAGAGAGAAGCTTATCTTTAAAGTTCGTTAAATTGTATACGCTTTTGAATTAAAGTAGTAGTGTTCTTTTATTTACTTTATTTTAATTATTTTTTCATTTTGGCATATAACAGTAAGTATTTTTATCCTGTAGTTGTATTAACTGAATAAATATCTGTTTTATACAAGTAATATTTAAAACTAGCTGTCATGACCCATAAAATACGGGTCTTTAGGATATTGATGCACACTTTATCCGCGTGGTTACAGTTCATAAGAACTATTATCCGGTTTATAACGCAAGAAAATCTCAATCAAATGAAAACATCTAAATGATAACTTTTAATGTCCTAGATACGAAGATTAAACTTATTGATTGCGTAAACACTAACTTTAACATAAATGGCATTTGCGAGACACTTCTTGCAACGAAAAAACAAAATTTTGAAATTTGTGAACGATTTTTTTTTTCTCTCGTTAGCGAAGTTGGTTCTGTGTCAAAATGCGAGGATCAAACTTTTGATTAATATCTTTACATATGTTGTCTATATACAATATCTATAAAACTTTATAAGTATTTGAATTTGTATTTAAAAAAATCTAAAAAAAAATTAAAATAGTAGTCGCCAACGGTAGGACTCGAACCACGGCAGCTATGTTCCGAAGCCCAGCGCGCTAACCACTCGACTATGCTGACGCATTAAGAAATAAAAATTGTTTTTAACAGATATAAATGCAAAAGATTAGAAATCGGTATTATGCTAATATTAAATAGTTTAACTTTTAATTATTTTTAGAAACAATAAATTTTATAAAATAATTTAGTGTACATATAAAATTAAAATTTTTAATTATGTTCTAAATAAAAATATACTTTTTAAGCCCCCTTACCATTTTTAAAAAAAGTTATGGTCGCCGCGTGGCAAGTTCATCAGCTTGGCACGCGGTTTTGTTGTTTAAAATGCAAATTAAAAGTTATATAGATTTTATATTCTATATATAAATATGTTTTTTACTAATTTTCCTTGCTCAATTTAGTTGTAAATAAACTTGAAAAGTTTAACTAAAATAACATAAGTATCTCAATAATGACACATGCGCAAAAAAAATAAAAAAGAAGGTCACCGATGGTAGGACTTGAACCATGGCTGACTTGGTCAGAAGCCCAGCGCGCACTAACCACTCTACTACGCTGTCACGAAGTGTCTTAAAGATTTCAAATTATATAAAAATTGTTTTTTAACGGATAAAAACACAAAAGATAAGAAATTAAGCAAAGGTTGACGAAATGCAGTTCTTAAGTGAAAATCAAACTGTTGAACTTGATATATGTTTAAGCATGTTTTAACATTACATAACATGAAGTTTATGTACGTACAATATGAGTTTCACGTTTGCTCGCGTTTTCTTATAAAGCAAAGGTAAGACTTTCTCGTCACTACCTCGGATGCAATGGTTGCCAAGAGTATCGAGTCAAACAGGCTCGAAAGCGCACTACTACTACTACTACTATTAAGTCCAGTATTATTATAAAGAGATATGTTAGGCATGAGAGTCTGTTAAATTAGCTATTTGCAACAGTAAATTTGTTGTTTTTTCTGCAATAAAATTTTATGATCAGGTAAATTAAATTAATTTGCCCCTTGAGCTTCACTAATTCATTCAAATCAACAATAAAGACTAAATTCTAATCAGTTTTTAAAATAACTGATAAATAAAAAGCTAAAACCAAAACTTTATAAAATTAGCTTAAGGTCATTATTTTGGTAAAAAATAGGTAAAAAAATGAAAATTTTGAAAATGTTATTTAGACTTTTTAAACTAGTGCAAAAGCGTGTCCCAAAAAACAACATTTTTGAAAAATATATGCTGCCACTTCCTTTATGTGTTCTATATGATTAAAAAACACTGGTTTTAAAAAGTTTTTGAATTAAAATTATTTTTCGACATTTTTAGACATTTTGTGGTGTTTCAATTGATGGTACCTGGCAGTTTTGTAAAGTTTGTAATTTGGGAATGAAAAAAAGAGACTTAAATATGAGCAGTGAATCACACTAAATCGGCTGGTGCCATAGTCAACTGGTGCAACAGAAATATTTTGTTTTTCAGTAAATAAATATAACATTCCCTATTCAAAATATCTTGTTGATTAAGACTATCTTGTTTAGCACAGTTATTGCACACAAACCTTATTGTAATCACCTTGTTTATTTTAGCCTCAAATTTTTCAGGATGTGTTCTTATTTAAAGTTTTTAGTACCTCAACCCAAAAAGAAAATTTTTAAATTTAAACTTGACCTACAATTACTCTCTCAACTGAGTGTTTTATAGCTAGAAATAGTTTTTAATCCTATTATTTCTGCCATTTTAGATAATTTAAATTTTTTTAAAGTTTTTGGGATCAGGCACAAGTAACATTATACTACTAGCAATAAATAAAATTTTAACCTTTAATACTAATGCAATCTGTCATGGTTATTTATGTTTTGGATATGTTAACTTTTTCACCTTTTTTTGCTGAGTCCGCATATATTTTTTTTCAAGTTAAAAATTTTTTTGCAATACAAATTTGATTTTTATCTAATATGCTAGTAATTGGTCAAAGGTATTTATTATGAGTAAAATATAAGAAAATAAAAATGCATTTTTATTTTTTAATATTTTACTTAATCATTCATATTTTAGCATTTAAATAATTGTTAAATATCTTTTAATGATTGCCATAATTATAATGAGTAATTGTTATAATTTTTTTTGTAGGACATACATAGGCAGCATAAACTTTCAGCTCAATGAAGAATCTGTTCGCGCTTCATTTCTACCATTTGGACCAATTAAAATGATAGATCTATCATGGGATTCTGCTACAATGAAGCACAAGGCGCGTACATCACAAATTGTAGATTTTTTAATCTTATGAGTTTAACTCCAAAAAAAATTTTAAATTGACTTGAGTATTTTATAATTTTTCAACATTCATTTTAGGGATTTGCATTTGTGGAGTATGAAATTCCAGAAGCAGCTCAACTTGCACTTGAACAAATGAATAATGTACTAATGGGTGGAAGAAATATAAAGGTTTTCTATTTTGTATTATTACAATGTATATAATTCATGCTTTATATATTGTTACTCATTTTTAATGCTGTTTATGTGTTATAGCAGCTTTACTGAAAAGGAAAGAAATAATTTATTAACTAACCATTAGTTATTAACTTATTTAAATAAAACTTCAGAGTTTTTTTTCCACATGTTTCAATATACTTTGGTTGTTATACTTTCATTTAGTATTTGTCTGTTTTAAAATACTCTGTTTATTCTTGCACTTTGAAATTTTTCTTTCTTTTAGGTATCATTTTGCTACTTAAATGTTCTATATTTAGATTTTTAACAATAAAATAATTTTTATATTTTTCAGGTTGGTAGGCCAAGTAATGTTCCCCAAGCTGCTCCATGGATTGAGCAAATACTTCAAGAGGCCAGGCAGTATGCTCGCATATACGTTTCGTCTATACATCCTGATCTATCTGAAAGTGATATAAAAAGGTGTGTGCTTTATAAATAAAAATATGTATTTTGGTTCAAAATTATGAATAAGGTATTTTAATTATATTTTATTTTCTAATGCAATCTAGTGATGCAAATTGTAGTTATTCTTATGAAGAGAATTTGTTATGTCTGAGTAAAATTTATATATCATTTGACAAGTATTCACATAATTAAAATAATTTGTGTAAAATGACTAAACATAAAGTCTTAGAAAGAAATCCAACGATTGAAAATATAAGAATAACAGAAAGTTATTTCAGGAAAATCATTGCTCGAGAGAATAATCAGACATTTTTCTTTTCCAAATTGATGAGTCCTGTCGTTGCTATGACTATCAACAAGTCACAAAAGCAAGAATTCATCCAAGAGCAGCCATTGCCTAGTGGTTAAAAATTTGAACCAAGAGGTCTGAGATTAAATGCCAGCTCTGGCCAGATAAACAATATATAAGCATTGATGTAATTTATGTGTTTATATGTATTATAGTAAAATTATTTTTAAATTTAATCATCATATTAAATCATGTGAAATGCAATGATATGTCTTAAAAAGAATTAAAAATAATTAAAACATTGACTATTTCTTCCTACAATTGTGCAGGCTACTCACTAGTTATAGCTAGATAAGACTTGTGATAGTTCTATGAAGATACTAGATAGTTTTGTGGCAATGTATATCCATTCTTTTAATTATTACACTTTCTTTGCTAGCATTTATTAAGCGTGAATGATAAAGAACGTTTCACATTTGCTACTTTATCACAAATAATAACTCTCTTGAGCACTTATGAATTATTTCCTCAGAGTCTGAAAAAAAAATGACAAGAAATTAATGTTGTTTTCATAAATTACTGAATCTTGTGAGACAAAATATTATTACGAAAATAATACTTCTATTAAAAAAATTTTTTTTGATAAATATTTTTGATAAAGTTATAAAAAGAGACTTACTTTGCTTATGTGTTGACCAGTGTGTTTTCCCAATAGGTTTTCAAAGCCCATAACTTTTTTTTTAACTGATTATTGATATAGTGAAGTGATGAGTCAGGGATCCTTAAAGCTAGAAATCCAACCAGTGCTAACACCGACTTGTTGATAACTGTGCACTTCATTTTCAATTAATTTTGGCACAATCTTGCTTTATGATGTATTCATATCATAAGCAAACTTGTACACTGAAAAATTGGTGGAATAATGTAACATGTTAGAATTTAAATGATCCACTAATTCTTTTAAGCAAGGTTTGTTTAATACTGTAAATAGACTTCTAGACTTGGTAATATAAGACATAATCACTATGGCTTTCTCAATTAACTTGATTTTATTAGACACTTTTTACAATGACACCTGACAGTAACTGTAAAACATAGTAAAAATATCAATAGAAAAATTAAAATTGCAACCCTAACCAGAAATTAAACAGGATTATACTACCTAATATATATTATATTATAGGATTATACAACCCTAACCAGAAATTAAACAGGATTATACTAAGCTATAAGCAGGTGCTTACATGTAACTCAAGTTTTAGTTTTTTTTTTTTTTTTGTGTTTTTATAGTCATATTTTGTGGCTTCTGAAAATAGTTTTAATTTGATATTTATAAAAAATTTCAAATAAAACAAACAAAATATTTAAACAACAACAAAAATATAGCAAAAATAAATTTAAAATATAATATATATAGAAAGCTATGATTTAGGCTTGGTCGGGAAGCAGGTGCAATTGCACTCTATATCTGACCACACATAATATTCAGTTGCGGCAACATGGCCACAGTTTCTAAGATAAATTGAGAATATTTCAAAAAATGCAAAAAAAAAAACGTAACTTGACAGGAGACAGTTACTAAAAAAATTATTAAAAAAAATAAATTCTTAACTAAGAAAAAAACTTAGCTGAAACAAAATAAATTACGTTTATAATAAATTATTTCTAAATTTCTAACATTTTTAATTTTTTTATAAAAATGAGCGACACATAAAAAGTAACAACTTACTATTAATGATCGTTTAGTAAAGAAACAAACGAAGAAACAAAGAAATATTCTTTAATTTATCAGAGTATAATATAATTCTTTAGTTTAATTTAATAATAACTTAAGTATTAATGTTTTATTTCAACCTAAACAAACTGTGTAGTTTGAAAAGTTTAAAATATTTAAAACAATTCTTCTTAAGTAAGATAAACAAAAGTAATGATTAAATTGTTGCGTTACTTTAAAAATATTATAATGATCTTTTCTTTTAGCAGTTTCATAAAAACAGTTTCAGAAAACACCTGTTTTCTGTTTTTATTTTAAAGAAACACCTGTTAACAGCTGTTTTCTGTTTTTCATGGAATTTACATCAAAAGTAGTCCGATTTCTAGCATTATTTTTTATTATTGTAAAATTTAGGGAACACAAGTGAATTCAGAGATTCACTTGAAAGACGTGATCGAATACTTGTGCAAAAGTTTGTTGAAATTGAAAAAACTCGTTCAACGTCTGTGGGCGTCGGTTTAATTGTAAGGAGAGCCTCGTATAATTTTTGCAAGTTTTCTGTTCTTTTGGGTTCCATATAGCAAAAATGCTTGAGTTACTTTTGACTGAAATATTTAATTTTTAACGGTCAAAATACTGATATATTTGACATCTTGTGCATTTTTCAAAACAGAATGGAAATCGACTTCTGAATCTACTTGCACAACCTCTGTCATTATTTTCAAAATTGTCAACCTGATCTTCATCATCAGAGTCCGAATCTAATTCACTTGAACTAATTCGGTCGTTTTTCTTATAGAAAGTGTCAGTTAGTCCTAAGTGAATGCCATAATTAATGCACTACTGGTCGATAATCTTGACAATTTTCATATATTTCTTGTTGATTGCTGCACTGTTTTGTGTTGATCCTACCAAATCTTTCTCAAATTCAATTAAAAAACTCTTCAAGTGATTTTCAGTATTGCATGAACCAAAGAGGCAAACTAATCCCAGTTTGTATGTTTTATTTTCTTCACTACAATACAGATTTATTCCAAAGAAGTGCCGGCAAACATTTTGTATACTCATCAACATTTATCTCGAAACATCTTGAATGCAAGTTATCGTAACTAAATATAATTTTAATGGTTAGGAATAGAGTGCAATCGGACCTGCTTCCCAACAAAGCTTGATGATTAGTAGTCTTTAAAATAGTCCTATAATTTTAACTTTATAGGTATTTTAATAAAATATTTTATTTTTATATAATCGAAAATATTTTGAGAATTTCCTTTAAAACTATAGGGAGATTTATAATCTTGTTAGACAGATTTCTACCTACAATAATAAATTGAAGTAGTTAATGATGTCAGACAGATTTCTATCCACAATAAAAAACTGCGGTTTTTGCAATTAACATCTAGCTAGACTAGCATCAACTTCAACAACAATAAGTATGGTTTCGACAAAAAGTAGGGTACCTACAGTCGAATGATTTAAGTTTTTTTATTAAAGATAGTGTAGATGCATACAAAAGCAAAACAACACAAACACATTTTTGCAGTATCATAAGGAATTAGCAGATTTAGTTTTATATCTTTAAAGGTTTTACATTAATAAATCTTAAATAAAACAATGAGCAAATTTAGTTTAAAAGATTTTATATTCTTATAGGAAATATTTAAATATATTTAATAAATTCTAAAAAAAATAATATCTAATCTAATAAATATTAAATCTAAAAAGCAAATAAAGTTTTGAACATTAAGGAGAGAACATTTATATTTTATATTATATTTTATAAATTTAGTGTATTTGAAGCATTTGGAGAGATTTTATCTTGTAAACTTGCACCTGATCAACTTACAGGCAAGCACAAAGGTTATGGTTTCATTGAGTATGCAAATCAAAGCTCTGCTAATGATGCAATTGTTGCTATGAATTTGTTTGATCTTGGAGGACAATACATTCGTGTTGGAAGGGTACAGTTTTTATTGTTGTTTACTATAATAAATTTTTTTTTTTTTGCTTTTCAATTCTGCATACATATTTCAATAAATTTTTTTGTTTGTTTTCTTTATTTTATTTTAAGATATGTTATTGTTTTTACTTTTTTTTTTCTTTTGTGTTAGGTATTGTTTTTCTTGTCCATTTTTTTTGAAAGTGTATGCATTAGACAGTTTTTCATTATACAATTTTTCAAATATGTACATCATTTTATTTTTAATTTTATTCTATAACATTTATTAAATATTTAGATCATCTGTTACAAATTCTTTTTAAATGTTTTTTATTCGTGCTGATATTCAATCAGCTCTATCTTTATCCTTCAATTTACTTAATTTCAGTCCATTTTATACATTTAAAACCAACATTCTTTTAAATATATATAAAAAAGTCAACTCATGTATTTGTTGCGATTGTGACAAGAATGTGCATGTTACTGACCTTTGTTAAATTTGTAATGGCTTTAATAATAGAGTTCATCACTACCACAAATTTTTAAGAAATGCACCTATTGCTTCCTTAAACAGAAATTGCATTTGATTATTATACATGTTCCTATTTATTTTGGCAGCTAAACTTTTACTAAATTTTTTTTGCGTTGTTGAGATTTATTTACAATAATTGTATAAAATAATTTATCCTACTGAGGCATATGAAATAATTTCTCATATCGAGGAGTAAGAAACTTTATTCCTCAGTAGGATTAATATTCTAATGTATACTTTCTTCCTGTTTAAAATTTTTCTATTCAACATTAAAATTTTTGGTTTTCATACATTACTGTGCTTTAAGAGATTTGAAACCAGCCTATATTAAGTCTTTTAACACTTCCTCTAGAACACCAGATTTGATAACTAGCATCATTGTCTGATTAAACCTTAGCAAACACATTTAGTATTTTATTTACTGTAAATGACTTTGTTCAATTTAAATTCTTTATTTCAATAGCTTTCCTTTTTTTTAAATCCAAAAGTAATTGAATCACTTTTATGGCCTTATTATTAAGAAAGTATATTTTGTCAAATAACCAAATACCATGTATCGATGTATCAACTATATTTTTTGAAGTTTATGATTATGAAAGTGGCAGCTAAAAATTTTAGGTTTAAATTCACTAAAATATTTTAAATTCATTAAAATATATACTAATATATGACTATTGAATTTTTATGTTAATCAGGGTGTTTACCAGATCAGGGAAAACAGAGGAAAATCTGATAATTTATAGAGGTGTACCGGATATGCCGGAATGAACTGTTCTAAAGTTCTATGAAAAAGTGTTTATGAAAAAAAAAACAAGTCTTGCCAGTGTTCAATATATAGTATTCTAGATATTACTTTAAAAAATCAGTGAAAAACTGTATGACATGGTATATGTACTGACGAAATATAGAAAATAGTAATTTAAAAATATATATATTTGGCTATAAAAAACGATTTTTCTTTATACATAATTAACGCATATACCTGTGTGATACCAGTTTTTTATTGATTTTATATTTTAAATCTTGAAAACTATTTAATGAAGAATGACAAAACTTGAGAATTGGCAGAACTTGAGAAAAGTTCATTTTACGACATATCCGGCAAAAATATCCGGTACACCTCTAATAATTCAGATATCTGGAAAAAAAAATCAGTGCATAATTCTTCTCAATTCTTCTCAACATTTCAAAAAAAAAAATTATTTAAATTTATTGCACTGTTCAGTTTAAGTTTCATAGTCTTGGGTTAAGTTGAATTATCAAAGTCAAGAGTTAGCAGTTGGTAACCCTCGAATATTTTTAAAAAAATTTAATTTTTTTAAGATTTCTGATTAATTTAAAATGTGAAAGATATAATACTTTACTTGATTTTATTTTACTTGAAAATGAATTGAAAACTTTTCTAATTAATTTTAAAAGTTTATTTTTACATGTAAGTAATATAAGGCTCATACCACTTAAGAATTAAATATATGTATGTGTGACCATTTAGCAAATTTATATGCCAAATTTTTAAATAACAAAGATTGTTTTATCAAATACATAGGTTTTTTGTAATATAAAATAGTGTTATCTCCTAAATTTTTGCTGCAACAGAAAAGTAATTTAATAAATATTCAAAGTGAGAGTATAAAATAAATTTACTGATTTAATTAGTTGCAAAAAAATAAGTATAAATGCATCATTAATTGAAATCAATTTTAATAGATAAAATTATAAATATAAAAACAGTTGCATAATTGTGAACAATTCATTTAGCTCAAGTTTTATAGTAGACCTGTATTTTTAAAAACTTAAGTAAAACATTTTCTTATGAGCTTGTTATTTTAGCTTGTGGAATTAACAAGCTTTATTATTTTACCATTCATTAATAGCAACTAACTGCTCCAATAATTTACCAAAATTTGAAGTTTTTGTTTTCTAATGTGAACTTTTGCTATATGCTTAATGTTTTATTGTTTAACCTTACAGGCTATAACACCTCCTGATCATGCACTTAAACAAGGGCCTCCACCTGCTGCTTCATTGCTTGCTGCAAATGTCATATCAGCTAGTATTCAAGGACAGGAAGCTGTATCTGCTCATGGAGGTAAGTATTTACTAATTGCAAAAGTTAGGTTTATTAAATCAGGTATTCAATGCTTTAAGCTAATATTAGAATAAGATTTTTCTGATTTAAAATAAAAGTTCATAATATATATTTTTTATTTTAGCAACCGCTTTGCATATGAATCCAGTAACACCTTCTTTGTCTCCAGATCCTTTTGGGTTGCCGCCTATACCACTACAGATTCCAGGTTTTTCTCCAACAGTGTCTAATGGCTCTGTGTATAATATTCAGACAAGTAGCCAAGCTCAGGTATCTTATGGTCAAACAACACTAAGTTATGGTTTATCTACAATGCAGTCTCCTTTTTCTCAGCAACCAGTTTCTTATAGTCAATCTACTTCTAGTTTAAATAACACTTCATATCCGACGCCTGGTAATCAACCAGTACCCGAGGAGCGTCTAACTAGTCGACAACAGCGCAAAAAACAGGAGCTTCTCGATCACAAACACGCCGGTGAACAAAATCTTGAACGAGAAGAAAAGTTAGAGATATCTGGAAAAGATGCAAGATACATGATGATGCAGAAATTGGCTCGCAGCGGCTCAGTATGTTTATTTTTAAAACATTTAAATTACTCTCTTTTTTTTTTTTTTGATTAAAGGAGCTTATTTTTATATTTAATTTTTTTAGTCTCCCGTCCTCGTTTTAAAAAATATGGTAACAAGCGATGAAGTAGACGAGGAATTACAGACAGAAGTAACGGAAGAGTGTAGTCGCTTTGGCGATGTAGTTCGTGTTGTTATATACCAAGAGCGTCAAGGTGAAGAGGACAATGCTGAAGTTATCGTCAAAATATTTGTCGAGTTTTCGAAACATTCCGGTAATAAGGGTATTTTTAGTGTGTTGCATTGTCTACAGAGAGAGAGAGAGAGAGAGAGAGAGAGGACTATATATTAATATGTTTTAACTTCTATTTACTTAATGTAGAAGCAGAATCAGCTCAATCGGCATTAAACGGTCGTTGGTTTGGAGGAAACTCGATTCAAGCTGATATTTACGACGAAGATAAATATAAATCTCAAGATTATACGGGTTAATTTAACAAAAATTCGTTTTAATTATAATGCTGTTGTTGCGTGAAATTCAATTTTACTCAGCGGCATTTAAAGTTATTTTTATTGCAAATACTTTTTGTAAATATTTTTAATAATTATTATATATATATACACACTTACGCCAAGCTGTTTTTATTGTATGATAAATAGCAAACCCTGTCGACACATTGAACTTATCAAATGTATTATTTATCTTATATATTATGAATCTAACGAGTCATATCTTCCATAGTCTAAAAATCATAAGCCGAAATTTTTGAATTAAGAGCCTGCTTTAAATTATGTAATAGTATTTTGAAGCAAACCGACGTGCTTTTGTAACTAAATTTAACCCTTTCGCGTCGACTGACCCGTACTACGGTCCAAAAAATCTGTTTTTAAAAGACAAATGAACCGCCTGGCGGTCCATAAGTAAATTTCAATTTTCCAAAAAATCATTAGGGATTGGGGAGAACTTTAAACATGCATCTGAAAAAAGAATATGTTAACCTGAAACTTCAAATCGTTTGTTAATAGCATTAATATATCGCTTGAGAATTGATTTTTAAAAATAGCTAAAGTAAGAAAAAAATTTACTGATATAAATGTGATTCTCGATATTTTGTTCGATGATATTGATGAAGAAAGTGATGTTGATTCTGATCTCGGAGACTCTAGTGTTCCTTAAAGTGTTTTAGAATACGATAACGAAGAATTGTTACCATAGTCTTAGCATTTATCAACTCAAAATTTAGATTAACCTTCATCATTCATCCAAAATATCCCTAAAGTGTAGCTACTGCCCATCACAGCCAGGATTACATCCTGAGGAGTGTTTTAAAATATATTATACCGTTTTGGACTATTCCTAGAAACTTAATAATATGTAACAAGTAATATTATGTTCTTTTTATTTTTGGGGAAATTTCCCTTTTTTTGGTGTCTACACAAAAAATTGAATATCTTTAGACAGGATAATAAATTATTTTTTTTTGAACGCTACTATATATAAATATTCTAATAATTATTAAAAATTATATGTTTATGCATTTCTGTATTGGTTATTGATGGTTAAACTGGGAGCTTCTCTATTGATGGTTAATGAGCTAAAGCGTGTACACGAAATAAATGTGAAAGTAGAAAAATAACTAAAAAAAAGTACTCTTCAATTTTTATTTCTAACCTAGTAATACAATAATACATTAATACAATAATATAATACAATACAAGTAATACAAACAAGTAATATATTATAATGTAGTATAAACAAGTATATAATATAGTATAACAAGTATATAATATAGTATATAACAAGTATATAATATAGTATAAACAAGTAATACAATAAACATATATAAACAAGATATATAAACATATATAAACAACATATATAAACATATATAAACATATATAAACATGTATAAACAAGTATATAATATAGTATAAACAAGTAATACAATAAACATTAATACAATAATATAAGAAAATCTAATATTAAAAAAAAAATCAAATTATTCCTGTGGGAATCTAATAAAATTTCGAACTTTTGCTTTGGTGGTACCCATAAGCTTGTGCACAGAATAAGAATTGAAGCCATTTGATGCTTTTTTAAATGATATTTTAATATCTTTAATATTTCTGCAAAGTTTTTTTGTTTTTTTTATTTTTCTTTTAATGATGGCCCAGTACTTTCCAATAACTCTTAATTCTGGGCAGTTTGGAGGATTTTCTGTTTTAGGCAGAAATTTCACAATATCATTTTTATACCATTCCAAAGCTAGTTTACAATAATGAATTGAAGCTAAATCTGGCAAGAACACAGGTCTCTTATCGCGTGATTTAATGAGAGATAAAAGGCATTTTTGTAAACACTCTTTAACATATATTTGACCCGAAAGTGTGGACTGAGAAATATAAGGTGCTGATTTTTTGCCACAACTGCAAATAGCTTCCCAAATCTAGACTTTTTTAGCAAACTTGTCGTGTTTTATGTATTTAAATTTCTTATCAACAGTCCGGGTTTTCATTTTTCCTTTAACGCTCTAACCATCTGAGCTATCCCGCCAATATTTGGAAAATCCCAATAGTTAAAAAAAAAAAAATCCCAATAAATTGATCACATGATCAAAAATATGCTTTATTAAAAAATTCCCAGTTTAACCATAAATAAAGCGTGTACACGAAATAAATGTGAAAGAATAAGTACGTCATTTTTTTTCAGTGGTTATATTAAAATCTTTTTAACTTTTTGTATTTTGTTTACGTAAACACCTAACGCCGTTAATGCAAGTTCTGAAAAATACACGAATTTTGCGATTTAATAAAAAGGATATGTTTAAATGAATTTTTTTAGCTCATCTAAAAAATAGTCCTTTTGTACGTCTAAAATTAAATGAAGTTAAAATTTTTTTAAATTATTTAAGTTTAGCAATAAAACTTTTTCTTCATAGTTAAAGTACTATTTTTTTTCTTCATAGTTTAACAATATGTTAGGGTAAGGTTGCCGATATTGTACCGGCGCCTTAATTATACTTTTTATTTATTTATTTTTTTCATCACCCAAATTACAGGTAAAAAATACAAAGGTAACAAAATTAATAGTTTATACTCTAAGTTGAAATTCTAATTTAGATTCTTCTTGGAATGCTTTCTTCCATTAAATTTTTGAATACCATTCTCTGCTCTCTGATGTTCCAGAATTCAAAGGACTGGTTTAAAATTTCCGCTGTATCATCTTCTAAGTCATTGTTACAACATTTGATAATGATTTTTCGCCCCTTAATCAAACACTGCATGAAGCTTAGCTCCAGGTGGTTGCAAATTTTCATTATTTCGTTGATAAAGCAGTTTTCCTTATTAACATTAGATATTTGAGTTAAAATCAAGGAAAAACAAGTCGGATTGCTCAGTAATCTGATAAACAGATTCAATTTGTTTTGAACGAGGATGGTAGATACGTCATCGATTTTAAAGTAGAAATGCAGATAGTTTTTGCTGTATTTTGTAAAGAGAAACTTTAATGTTGATCTTCCAACAGCGTCTAATTTATTAAGAAAAGTATTGCTATAATCACAAACTTCTAATCCATATGATAGGTTTGGTATAGCCAGAGATTTGAACAAATGCATTATAGTTACTGGTTGACAAAAACGAATTCCAGATTTTATAAGAGCTCTGGAGATTGATTGAAATTGAATAATTCTTTTGTTTACATTTGCTGATTAGATTTTATCTATATTTTGTCCATGGCCTTGTTTTTCCCATAGAAATCCGATATGTTTTAGTTTATTATTGAGTTTCAGGAAAAAACCGTTAATTTGTATTATGTTTTTTGTAACTAAACTTTTACCGGAGGTAATGAACTCGGTTTTTTCTGTGTTTAATTTGATATAGAGGTTTTGACATTGTGTTTGAACTTTATAAATCAACTCTTGTAGCCCAGAAAGAGTAGGACTTTGCAGGATTATATCATCTGCATAAGTGCAAACTACTGGTAGCTACTATAGGAACTCTGCATGCAGGGTGGAGCTATTTTGCTTGAAACCAAATTGATGAAAGTGGCTGTCTGATATTTCCGGACATACTTGCATGATAATATATTCAAAGAGTTTTGTCAAGATAGGTGTAATACTAATACTGCGATAGTTATCTGAATTATTAAGAGATTTTTTATAGGATTTTACTATTGGAATAATTATGAAAGTTGATAAGTACTCCGGCACAGCTCCATTATTAACGATACTGTTATAAAACTTCGAAAGCCATGTAATGAGGTTGTTGTTAGAAGAGTATTTAAGATGTTCTGCAGTAATTCCAAAAGAGTCACGTGATCTGTTAGACTTTAGCTTGCGAATCCAAGATTCAATGTTGGAAGTTAATAAGAGTATTTTATAAGGTTCAATTATTAGTTGGGGAATATTGCGGTGTTCGCAATTGTTGTTAGTAATTGTGGGAGTGTTGAGAATTGTATTAAAGTTTTGTCGAAATTCTTTAACAATTTCCTTTCTATGTTGTTTCTTATTTATCGTAAAAATAGTTTGAATTAGCTTTAATTTTTCGGACATTGTTCCAAAATTTTTCAAAGATTTTCAATGTTTTTGGTAATTTTATTGATTTTTAGGTTATGAGCTGCTTTTACTGTTTTGCGAAAATTTTTACAAGCCAGCTTGTATTTTTAAATGAAATGGATTCCTGCGATATTTTATAGTTACATTTTTATCCATTTCTTAAAGTGGAAAGAGAGAATGTCTTTGCATATTTTAACTTCTGGTGTCCACCATGATTTAGAGTAAATACAAAATTCTTTTTTTTTTTGAAAACATTCTTCGATTGCTAAAGTGGCAGCATTATTTATTTTTTCGCATGTTGTTTGAATTTGTTTTTCTATTGCTTCTTTAATAAAAGCGTAATCTTTGAAGAACTGAGAGAGGTTCCGATTATAAATTTCAATAAAGTTGTCATCCTTCCATGCATACTTTGGGATTGTATTGTATTTTTAAAGTATATTATTTATAACTGGAGTTAATCTATTATTTTTAAGATTAATATGTGTTGCGATGGGTAAATGGTCACTCCTGTTTAAATGTGAAGGAGGAATAAATTTACTGTTTTTACTTGTAAAGGGTATTGATGGTTCTTTTAAGACTGTTATGTGATCGATATAAGATGAATTATTTAGCCTTTTATGCTTATAGGTATAGGTAGGACCAGTACAACTAATTATATCCAAAAAAAAAAACTAATTTGTTTAAAGAAAATTAGATAAATGCTTAGAAAAGTTCTTACGTGTTGGTTATTTCGAACTTCCGTGTCAAAAAATAAAAACACTGTTGCCATACGAACCTTTTGCAAGAATGTGTTCATCTTTGTGTATTACGTAAAGCAGTAAGTTTTTAGGAACTAAAAAAACATTTCCCCCTAAAGGTCTTTCGTATGCTTTCTTTTCAGCAGAGTGAAAAAATAATTGATGTGTCGGAGCTGATAGATCATATAAAATAAATCGCTCGGCATTTGAGAGCCAATGCTCGGATAGAAAAATCATATCAAAAGAGTTAATTAAGGTAAAAATATAACATGAGTTGGATTTAAGACTCTGACAGTTATATGCACAGAGATTAAAACAACAACTATTTGAATTTATTGCGCGTTTATCCATAGTGATTTCTGATTTAAAGACATGGCACGAGCTGCGTATAGTTGATGTTCCACATCCGATTGATTTACGACGTGAGATTGACTTTTAGTTACTGACTTGTTAATTTAAAGCATAATTTTAGTTCCTAGGTTTTCACGAGGTTTTCGAAACTGTTCATATTGTGGTCCCAAAACTTCCGGTTTTAGGACTATGTGCTTTTCATGACTTTTTATTGTTACTTTGAAAAAGCGGTTGTATTTATTTTCCCGGTTGAGTGTGACAGCAATCGGCTCGACGCCTATTTCTTTGTTTATGTAGTTAAACAAAAAAGCTTCTGAAATGGAACTCAATACAAACTCCTGCAAATACGGCTTCCTGAAAAAGAGTTTCAAATAATTTTTTCTTTCTTTTAAACAATCTCGATCAATACTTTTATGTTTAATTTTTTTTTTGAAGACTGTTGTACTAATGTGGGTGGTGATATTATGGTATTATGATTTGCCATTTTGGGTGGTATTTTAACTTTTTGTGCATAAGTTTCACCTGTTTTATTTTTTTTAAATTTATCCTCTACAGATGGATTTCTTTTACGTAGCGTATAATTTTGAGTTAAGAAACGAAATTTTATTCAATATGTAACAATATAATTTTCTATAGGTTTTTGAAGAAACGACGACTTCATGGCATAGTTTAGAAACAGCTGTTGCTGATTTTTTATAATTTCAGAATTTGATTCTCGGAGTTCATCATATTTCCTATGCAGTATGCGAAGATCTTTCCAAATTTTTACATTACCTGATTGCAGTGTCTTTAAGCGGTCATTTAGTTCTTTTAAATTCGACAAGATATTAATGTCTGTTACATTTGTAGTTATTTTTTCGCAAACAATTTTTGAATTATTGATTAGTTTAGTAAACTCTTTGTGAAGCTGTTTTTCCGCAAGAGAGATAGATAATAAATAAATGTTACCCAAACATGTAGAGACTTCAAAGGGTCATCAGCATCAAGATTAATGTTTAAGGAAGAAAATTGTTCTAGTTCAAAGCTTTCTAGAAAGCTTTCTCTTTTGCTGTATCTCTTTATTTTTACAACCCAAAAAATATCTTTTGACTAAAATTTTATCTTTGCTATATTGAACTAATGAATCAATTGTTATTTTGTGAGATGAAACAAGATTCTTGCAACAGTTACCTTGAGTTGATATGATGCCAAAGTTTTCTTTTTTGGGGGGTTCAATGTTTAGAGCATTACTTTAAACATGCTAAATATATGTCTTTTTTATCATATTTATGTAAAAGCACAATTTATGTGAATTCCAAATAACTTTCAAGAAATTAAAATACAGTAGCATTTGTTTTATAATTTCGTTATAAACTCAAAGTGAGTCTAGTCGTATAATTTGTACTCACTCAAGGCCTTAAATTGTACCCTGGTTGCCATTTTGAATTTTAAATATTCGTCACTTTTGTCAAGAATAAAAATTGTTTTGTATTATTAACATAATGATTAATAATATCCATCATTTCCCTGCATAAATTATAGCTACCACATTACTAAGTTACACATTTAATATAAAAGTTTTTATTGATGATACTTGTTTTCAGACTATTCCAGGAAAGATTTACAATTTCACAGTTTATTAAGTTCAAAATTTTTTTCAATTGCTTTGCAAAGAAAAAGATCTTTACAAAAATCATTCAAAATGTACTGTTAATTAATATAGTATTTGTGAAATCAAGATTATAATGGTACGATTTAGGATCTTGTTTCCTTAATTGTACCGATAGCATGTTTTTAAAATTTAATTCCCTATCAAACACCAACGTTTAAACTTTTGAAAATTTCAACTTTTTTAGAACATTTTATCCCCAAATTATAAAATACTATAATGTCTGATTATTTTTACTTTGTATTTTTTCTTTATTTTTGACTTTATTCTTAGAGGGTACAATATCGGCAACCTTACCCTAAACTATAATGTTCATTTATAGTTTATTTATAATCTGTTCTGATTGTTTATTGGCAATTTTTCTTAATTACAAGCTTTTTCTTGGTGGCACTTTTTGAGAAAATTGATAGAAATATTTTTTTTTGACAATATATAGTTAATATACGTCAGAACTGATTAGAACTAAGATCAATAGTAAGGAACTTTTCAAAAGATTTTAACTAAATTCAGGTTAATGCCGATGAGCGGAATTGATCCAAAGACTCCTTACTAAAATGGTGTTATTTAGATTGACTATTACGGGTTGTAAAAAGGTTTTAAAAATTATATTAAAAAAATTTCTTAAAATATTTAAAAAACCTAAAGCAAAAAAAAGTTATACCATTTAAAGCTCTTGTTTGGATATAATATGCTTATAAAACCATGCTAATTCCAAATAAAAGAATTCAAATAATTTGTAAATCGCCTTAATACCGAGTTACAACCATCAACTACATGGTTGATGATTGAAAAACTTGTTAATGAATATGTGTTGTATCTAGATTTCCGCAAATTTTGATAATTTTTTACAAAAATTTAGTTTTTAAAGCATATATATTTTTATCTTCATTCGTTTTAAATAAATAAAATAATATTTTCGAAAAGTCTGTGGAATTAATAATATTTCAACCTTTTATGAACATGAAAATCAAAAAATTATTTTTTGTGTTGTCTAGTTATGTTATCAAATATGTTTTCAAACTTGGCTAATTAGAAAAAATGTATTTATTTTTATGCGTAATAAATAAATAATAAATAATATTACGCATAAAAATAAATACACATTAGTACAACAGTCTCCAAAAAAAATTGAACATAAAAGTATTGATCGAGATTGTTTGGAAGAAAGAAAAAATTGTTATTTGAAACCGGGCGTATCAACATCAAAGAAAGAACCAATCTTTGGGAATAAAATTGCTAAGAACAGAAACTCTTTTGCAGGAATCCGTATTTGCAGGAGTTTGTATTAAGTTCCATTTCAGAAACTCTTTTGTTTAACTTCGTAATAAATTTTGTTTTCATTTTAAAACAATCACGTGTGCCTCAAATACTTTAGGGATCGTCCATAAAGTACGTACGCTCGGAGGGGAAGAGGGAGTCTGCAAATGGCGTATATGAGATGGGAGGGCAGTGGGTCAATTATATAAGAAAGGAGACATTAAATTAAAAAAATTTTATCATAAAATGTTAGATAAATAGGTTAAAAGCGTAGATACTTTTTGAGAGGTATAGGGTACTCAAAAAAGCGTATTACAAAATGCGGGGGGGGGGGGGGAGGGAGGGTGGATGAAAAAAAAGTGGACGTACTTTATGGACGATCCCTTATTAGTAAATTAATACAATTTGCTTTACTGATTTAAATAACAGGTCCGTAGAATAGTGATCGACCGAAATTCGGTTCGGTTCCGGTCACAACTCTAACCGGATTTTTTGGCAGAAATTTCGTTTCAAAATGCTACCGAAAATGGATATCTAATAGCTTTATTAAACTTTATTAAGCATTATCATTTTAATAAAATAATTAAAAAAAAGTTTTTTAAATTAAATTATAAACTTGAGAATTAACGGATTTTACTTTGTTTGAAAACGAAATAATTTTCTTGTTTAAATTAATATTGTACTTGTAAAAACTTGTAAACGATAAAAAACTTGTAAAGTTTTTTATCGTTACTATATGAAAGATAATATTGTTATTATGAGTATAACTTTTATATAAATAGATATATATATTAAATATTACAATTAATTTAAAAAGTCCAACTTTTATACGAGTTTTATATAATCTATAAAGTGTTTAATTGTTTGTTCAACAAACAACAGATTCAATCTGTTGTTCAATCAACTCTTTTTTAAGTTTAGCGCAACAGTTTTTAATTGCATTCACGAGAGAATTTCCCTTAGAAAAATATGTCCAATTGGACAACTACTTCAATTGGATAACAATTTCAACACTATAACTTCCTTAAAGGAGTTGTAGTGATGAAGTCGTTAATATTTGTCCAAAGAGAGCATATTGTTAATTATTGTCCAAAGGGAATTTTTGTGTAGCAATCATTTCAATAAAGATTGGAAAGACAAAACTTGTCTTTCCAATATTTATTGTAATTATATTTTTAACATATTTATATGATGCAAACCAGCAACATTGAAAAGTCTTCTTATAGTTCATTCTAACAAAATGAGTTCAAAAAGAAAAACAAGTTTAGCGAGGAAATACTCCAAAATTGAAGCAAACAATCCATGAAAAGTTAAGTGCCAAATATTCAACGGCAAAGTTTCAAGAATATCAGATGACCCCAAAAAACAAGGATTATATGGACTAGCGTTACACCCGAAGAATTATCACTCAGAATTATCACGCTAGAATGTTCAGGAAATCCAAAAGCCAACGAAGAAGCTGAATTAAAATTAAACAAGAGAAAGACAATTCCTATCTTCAATATACGATCAAAAAAACAAGGATTTGACATGTTGAAATCCACAATTCCAAACTGGATTCACACTTCAAAAATTTAAAAAATTGACTCTAATTCTGAAAAAAGCCGAAATTTTCACAAGTCAATATTTGAAATGATGATTTTTGACCTCCAACCGTAGTCTATTGTTAATAATGGTTTTTGAGCAACCATGCTCTTGTTGCTCCTAATTACAAAATTGATAGCGTAAAATACTATAGAGGTTTACTGGATCCAACTTATGAAAAAATAAAGTTTGTTCTCAAGGAAAAGTTGGTTCAATCAGAAGCTGAAAGTGTGTCAGTCTGTCTTGATGCATGGTCATCATTTCATCATGGCTACCTAAGGATGACTATTCACTTTATTTCCAAAGATTGGAGCCGTGTCAAATTCTACATCTCTTGTTCTCAATTTAATGAAAGGCATACCGCAAAAAATATTTTCAACAAAATCGAAACAACAGCAGAGAAGTGGAAATTTCTTCAAAAATTGAAGCTTGCTTTAGAGACATCAAATGCCTTTGTTCATTAAAAGACAGTTTTTTTTTTCACATCCAATTATAAACGGACTGATTGCAAAGAGTCGAGAGCTCTATTCTTACGCATCCTATTCTTTTGCTTTCTACACTGAACTTTACAGACAGCAAGAAATCCAAATGGATACAAAAATCTGACTTGACTTAAAAAGCGATGTTGCCACAAGATGGAACTCTACCTATTATATGCTTGAGCGAACTTTACAACTGAAGCCAGCCATTGCTGCCACCTTAACCAATTTTTTTTTTTTTTTTTTTTTGATTTTCACAACTACATATTAATAAAAAAATTTTTTTACACTGCGATAACATAAACAAAATAAACTTCCAATACAAAAAAATTGATATTTTACAAAATACAGTTAAGATAAAAATAGGAAGCAATATTTAAATATGCTATGACTTGATAAGAGTTTTGACTGTTGTAGGCAACTCATAGAAGACTGAGTTTAGTCTTATCATCGAGAACCTTGGGGTGTTGCGTAAAGTACACATATAAACATTATGATTCTCATAAAACAAATATTTTCAATGTTATTGAGGTAGACTTTGCCTTTCTTTTTAATATTATCTTCTTATTATTATTTTCTTTTTAATATTATATAATAATATTATCTTTATTTTTTAATTAAAAAAAAAATACATTTTTATTTTTGATTGATTGCTGATTATTTGAATGTGAGCGTAAATATTAATTTATCATTGGAACTAAAACATTTCTAAGTAATTATCTGTATTGAGAACATGATTTTTTAGTTTTGACTTTAAAGAAGTTGTATTGTCAACAAGAGAAACTGATGTATAATTCGGAATTAATTTGTTATATAAATAAGGGCCGCGGTAAGAAATAGAAAATTGAGAATTTTTTTCTCTTTTCCGGGGTACAATAAAGTTACCAGTTGATCTTGTGTTAAATTTGTTGACATTAGATTGAAAGAAATTTTATGTAAATCGGTTTGGAACTAATCCTAATTTGTATTTTAGCATGAACAATATATTAGTATAGATATTAATTTGGTAAATGTTTAGCGCTTTCATTTCATTTAATAGGGGTTTAGCGTGGGTCAGTTTGTTCTTATGATGTATTATTCTGGAGGCATGTTTAAAATAAATCTCTTTCTGTGGAAATTGAATTTTCTGTTCAAGATTGGAGCCTCTGTGAAAAAGTGGTGAACATTTTAAGCGTTTTTGAGGAGGCAACAAAAATATTGTCAGGTGTTGACATCAGTTCCTGCATTCCAATTGTGACAACAATAATTAAAGCTTTGAAAATAACCTCTAGCAATATCAGTGTTCAGGAGTTGAAAATTGCTATGAAAAATGCAATGGAAAAACGTTTTTTTAGCAATTGAAAAAACAGAACATTATTCAGTTGCAACTCTATCAAAGATACAAATGGTATTTTTTCAGATCTTAAGGTGCTTTGCAAAATGCTTAACACGTTCTCATGTCATAAATGGGCAATTTTGAACCTCAACTCAAATTCTATCTGGTGACAATGAAAAAACGCATCATTTTTTCATATAATGTCAAAAATTATTGCGCAATCTCAAACTCAAATAGGTACGTTACCAAAGGTACGTTCATCTTCCAAAATTTTAAAAGAAACGTTGAATGATTTTTTGGATAGTCTAATGGCTTCTCAATGCATTGAGTTTTAAAAAAGCTATGAAAAAAATGCAAGTTCAGAAATCAAGTTAGCGTTGACCAAGGTGGCAAAAAAGTACCTCACACCACCTCCAAAATCTAAAGATATTGAAAGGCTGTTTTCTACAGCTGGAGATATTCTCTTAAACGAAAGAAACAGAATCCATCTAGAAAATTTGGAAAAACTTCTTTTTTGTCGAGAAAATCTTCCAGTTGTTGGATTCTGTTATTAATTATTTTTATTAATTTAATATTTTGTTTAAATTAAAACTAACTTAAAAAACAATATATATTATTGATTTTCTGTTCAGGTTTTGATTCCTGTTCCGGTTTGGATTTATTTTCTGTTCCGGTTCCGGTTATAAATAATAATAATCAATTTTCGGTTTGGTTCCGGTTCCTTCAAAATATTAGTTCCGGTCGATCATTACCTGAGGAAAAAAAGTTATATTAGGGGGGGGGGGGAGGTAATACTACTGGGTAGGTCAAAATTTTTTGTCAAAGGAACTTACGCCGACAATACGGATAATAAAATAGGTCTTTTCTATCCTTTTTTTCTTTCATATCTTAATTTGTAATTATTTGCTTATTTCTAAAAACTAACGTTGGTTTTTAGTTTAACGTTAGTTTTTTAGTTTAGCGTTAGTTTAGTTAGTTTTTTGAAGTTAACTTCAAAATTATTCATTTGAAAAATTATTGGGAAGGCAAATCCCCGTGCTGACCCCCTGAATGCTACGGGCCTGAACAACGCCTGTTTTAGTTTACAATTAGGTTTAAGCAAAATTCTTTTGATTAATAGTAGTTGAAAAATGTGTATTATTTAATAAAAAATATCTGCAATATGTTTTTTCAATTTTTTTTTTAATAAAAAGCGACAAATAATTCTTAAAATTTAGCCAAGTTCTTCATTTGCATTTCATTGTGATTGATTCATACGATGTTATAAAAGATATTCTTTATAAAATCTTCAGAGCATCCATTTCACAAGGGTCTTTTCCAGATAAACTAAAAATAGCGAAAGTAACCCCAATCTTCAAGACAGGGGATCGTACAAATATAACAAATTATCGCCCTATTTCAGTTCTTCCAGTTTTTTCAAAAATTTTAGAAAGAATAATGTACAACCGAATCTACTCTTATCTTGTTGAAAATAAAATTCTATAGGAAAACCAATTTGGCTTCAAAAAAAAAATTCAACCGAGCATGCCATTCTTCAACTTACGCGCAATAAAACCGACTCATTTAAAGACTGTTTTACACTAGGAGTGTTTATTGACTTGTCCAAGGCATTTGATACGTCAATCATCAAATCCTGTTAAAAAAACTAATATCATATGGTATTAAAGATAAAACCCTATTATGGTTTGAAAGTTATCTTACTAACCGTAAACAGTTTGTTTACAATAAAGATTCTATATCTCATCTGTTAATGAATATAACATGTGGTGTTCCACAAGGATCCATACTTTGTCCTCTTATTTTTTTAATATACATAAATGATCTTCATAAATCATCAAATTTAACAACAATAAATTTTGCAGATGACACAAATTTGTTTTTGTCTCATAAAGATATTAATATGCTTTTTACAAATATGACAAATGAATTAAAAAAAGTTTCTGTTTGGTTTAAACAAAATAGATTGTCTCTAAATATAGAAAAAACTAAATGGACACTTTTTTATCCACTTTTAAAATACCAGAAACTGCCCCATATCATGCCAGACCTTCTAATTGATAATATAATAATAAAAAGTGACTAAATTTCTTGGAGTATATATTGATGAAAAAAATCTTGGAGAAATCATATTGATAATACCTCCAATAAAATTGCTAAATGCATCGGAATTCTCTATAAAGCAAGAAATATATTAAGTAAATACCAGTTAACACAATTATATTATTCATTTATACATTGTCATATAAACTGCGCGAATATTATATGGGGAAGCACTCACAGAACAAAGCTAAAATCTCTTTACCTTCATCAGAAACACGCAACTCGCGTAATAAATTTTAAAAATCGGTTTTTTGACACGAAACAACTTTTTAAAGAAATGAATATTTTAAATGTATATCAACTAAATGTCTTTCATATTTTATGTTTCATGTTTAAATGTAGAGAAAATTTGTCGCCAAATGTATTACAAAATTTTTATTGTATGAAACCTAAAAACAAATATAATTTTCGAATTAATAACAGTCTTATTGTCCCTTTTTGTCGTAAAAACAAAGAATTTTGTATCTTACCGAGGTCCTTATCTCTGGAACAAAATAGTCTTACCAAATTTATATTTTTCAAACCCAACTGTCTTTCGCTTCATTCAAACAGAAACTTAAAAAAATTATATTTTTAATTGAAAATATCTTGATTTATTTTTAATTGCCTTTTTTTTTGTTTTTGTTTTTGTTGTTGTTTTATTTTGTATATTATTTGGTTTAAAATTTTATCTTGGCTTCTTAACATTTTATTTTGGTTTTTAAATATTTTTGCATAGAGGTGTATTATTATTTCACTATAGACATTGTATTTTTATTAAAAGTTAACCATATATTGTAAAGGGCTTCGTGACAAGATCCTCATGATCTTCTAGAAGTCCTGTCGTTACTAATGTAAAAAATTGTAAAATATATTTAGTTATTGTAATATTAAACGGAAAAAAAAAAAAAAAAAAAAAATGTCGCGTTTAATCTGAAATTGAAGAAAATTTTTATTAATTCAGTCAATGACATAAGGTAAAACATTGTATTGGTGTTTATGCCATTATACCATACCATATTGTGACTGGATAGCTCAATTGGTTTGAGTGTTGAACAAAAAAAAGTTTATACCAGGACTGTTGTAAGATACGAATTCAAATCCTGCCACCGCCAACTCAGCGCTTGAGTAGAACTTCGGTACGCAAAAATGTTGTTCACTAACGGACACTACTTTGGATTAGTCTTAACGATGATTTGTGGCTGTTCCTATTCTAAGCCAACAATATCTTCGGATATAAGAACATTGTATAGAAAAATATAGCATGAAAATTCAAATATATATATATATATATATATATATATATATATATATATATATATATATATATATATATATATATATATATATATATATATATATATTCTTTTTACAGAACAATGTGTTATTTCAAACGATAATAAATATTCTAATTTCCTAAAAATAAAAATGCGGAGTTCCCCAAGGTTCCATTCTTGGTCCTCTTTTATTTTTAATCTATATTGGAGATCTTCCACAATCACTAAAAAAACTCGATACAATAATGTTTGCTGATGATACAAATTTGTTTTATTCATCACCATCAATTGATAATCTCTTTGAATCTACAAACGATGACCTTGAGAGTCTAAACATTTGGTTTAAAGTAAATAAATTATCAAAAAAATAAAATACCAAGCATTCTACCATTATTAAAAATTGATAACATAAACATTGAAAGAACTGAATCTATTAAATTTCTTCGGATAATTATTAACGAAAAGATTTCTTGGAAAGCCCATATAAAAACACTAAATACAAAAATATCAAAAAGTATCGGTATATTTTAAAAAGTCAAACCTATACTTTCCCAGAAGAATCTAAAAATCCTCTATTTTTCTTATATACAAAGTTACCTAACCTATGCTAATATTGCCTGGGGAAGTACAAATAAATCTAAATTAAGTTTTCTATATATACACCAAAAACACGATTATTTTATAATAAAAATAAATTCACTCATGCCGATCCTTTATTTAAAAACTTGAATACTTTAAATATCTATCAAATTAGCATCTACCAAAATATTTTATTTATGCTCAAATATAAGCTCGGACTTGTCCCAACTCATTTTACTAATAACTTTTTTCAAACCAACGCTAACAGATATATCACACGAGGAACCGGAAACTTTACGTTGCCCATAAAAAAAACAAATTTTTCGAAATTTTCAATTGTATACCGTGGCCCCTATTTATACAACAAAATAATACCTCAAAATATAAAACTTACTAAACTGGATAATCTTATTATCCTTAAGAAAAAACTAAAAGATCTCATAATTAACAAAACCAATTTTATCGATATGTATTAAATATAAAAGAAAAATTTAAATAATAAAATGTAAAAAGAAAAATTCAAGCTATAAAAATTAAAAATAAATAAATTAAAAAAAATAAATAAAAAATAAAAAACTAAATTTAAAAAAATATATAATAAATACATATAGTTAGCAACTATACATAGTAAAATATTAAGGTGGCTTCACAGAAAATAAAAAGTGCAAAATCTAAAAAAAATTTTTTTTTTTAAAAATATTATTTTAGAGAATTTATAAATTACTGAAAATGATGGTATAATTATTTTTTAATAATTTAAATTTTTTAGGCTACTATTTTGCATTTTGCAGGTATGTCATAAAGTAGCTTCCTTAGCAACGTCTATAGCAACGGAAAAAAAAAGTATGAAAACTTTTGTTTAACCACTATTTTGGTAGTTTTCTTGTTATGTAATTACAAAAGATTTAGTTTAGAGGCTAACTATGTTGAGTGTTCAAAATAAAACCGTTTTACTTACTCAAATTGCATGATTTTATGATCATTTAATTACTCACTTCCTGTGACAAAACCATTGTACTAACACAAGTTGTGTTGATACAATGTTTACTGGAAATTTTTTTTTTAGGTTAATAAATTAAATATATAATGGGTAGTTATAAGAATACTTCAAAATCTAAGAAGAGAAAATTTAGTGGTAATAAGCACACACAATGTATTAAAGATACGAATGTAACTGGCAACTTGTCTGAAAGTGTTTCATGCATCAGTGCTAAAAAGTTAAAGTTTGATGTTGAAGATACAAATAATGCCAATACAAATAATTATTTTGTTCTTGTTAATTTTAATTTTATCAAACAGTTACTTGATTTAGTTAGTGCATGTCCTGAGTGTAAAAGTAAAGTTAACATCACAGATGATTATTCTAGCAGAATGGGTTTCTCAATGTTCTTTTACATACAGTAATTTTACTTCAAACATAGTTAAAAATGATAAAAAAGGTAGAAACATGTTTGATGTTAACTTGAAAATGGTAATAGGATTCCGTGAAATTGGAAAAGGACACCAACCAATGGTTAATTTTTCATGAACATGAAAAATTAACCATTGGTTGGTGAACTTATGAACATGAACATGTCATGTTTAACTGTAAATGCTTTTGACAATATAAGTAAAACTGTTAAAGAAGCATTCAAACTTGCTTCAGAAGAATCAATGAATGAGGTTGCTCTTACTGCTAAACAAGAGTTAAAAGAAAAACTTAACACAGGAGAAGCACTTGTCCAAGTTGCTATCGATGGTTCTTGGCAAACACGAGGCCAAACTTCATTAAATGGAGTTGTTACAGCCATATGTGGAGGAAAATGTTTAGATGTACAAGTAATGAGTAAATATTGTAGAGGTTGTCAAATTTGGGCAAATAAAAAAGGTTTTACAGAATATAAAACATGGAAAGCAAAGCACAAGTGTAGTCTTAATCATACCAAGTCGTCAGTTTAAAGAAATAATTTTTTTTTCGATACAACTCTGCATTTTCTCCCTCAGAACTTTTTATAGAATATGCTTTTATAGAATATGCTATGAATATTATAGAATATGCTTTTTATAGAATATCTATTGTTTTAATTATATCCTGGAAATCGTCAAAATTCGTAAAATCTAAAAAATTTAAAAATACTGTTTATATAAAATAAAACTTTTTCATAAAAAGAAGCAATACCTGATATACAAGATGTTATTAATAAAATTATAAGTATATGTGTGTATATACTGTATTTACACACATTTGCTTATACAAAAGTACTTTTGTAGGTTTATCATCTTCCTGATGAACTTACAGAAACAGAAACAGCATGTTGAAGGAAATGTAAGATAAGTGTTTCTACTAATTTATATATATATATATATATATATATATATATATATATATATATATATATATATATATATATATATATATATATATATATATACATATATATTTTATATACATCCATCCAGTCGGCATGACGTCACATCGTATTGAAAAGTTTTTTTTTAATTAACCATCTTTATTTGGGGGAAAACAAAATAAAAAATCCATAGCGGTTTGTTAAATACTTTTTTTTAAATGCCAAAAAGTTTTTGTGTCGTTTGTTGCACAAACAATATTTTAAAAAATCAAAAACTCAAGCTTTATAGTCTTCCTCAAGATTAAGTACTTCGAAGAAAGTGGCTAAATGCGATAAATCCAGCTCCAGATAATGGTGCATGTAGGAAGCAGTGGTCTCCTCAGTCTTCTAATGTTTATGTTTGTTCGGCACATTTTATTACTGGTGGGTTACTTTTATTTTGCATCTTAAATCAGCATTGATAAATACTTATACAAATATTATTACTTTTTATACTACAATATTTACAATTGTTTAGGTAAAAGATAACTTTTTAAAAAACATCCAGACTCAATTCCTTTGATACTGAAAAACTAAATTCCCCTCAAAGAAAAATTAATATTAATAGAATTAATACAGTCAATAGAAGAACAAGTAGACAAAGAAAAAAATTATTTTTATATTTCAAATCATTTTTAGTAATTCTTTCATTTGGTAATTTGAAATGTTATCTTTTAGTTTTGTTTTTGATGAACTTTTATTTTTTTATTTTTTAAGCAGATTTGTATGTTCGTGCACGTAAAAAACTAAAACTTTTTGATAAATCTAACAGAGAAGAAGTTGATTTTGTATTTGAAAAAAAAAAGCTTATGTAGTAAAGGTCATTAATATTTAATAATGTAGTAAATTAGTTAATTTTATTGATATTATGTAATGTAAATGAATAAGAATACTCTGAAAAAATTTTATTCTATTTTTCAGAAATCAGTGATTCTGCGTACAGAGAAAGTTTTTTAGAACAATGTTCTAGCAAGAGTTTTGAGAAACAAGGTATTGTTTTTAATTTTAAAGAAACAAAGCTTTGATTTTAATTTTAACTTCATGTTTTATGTTTTAAAAAATACATGATAAACAATGATTTTTTTAAATCATTTTTTAGAATTTTGTGCTTTTACATCCAATAATGAACAATTAGAACAATGTTCAAGCAAAAATTTAAGTAGTTCTACATTTTAGATTTTTTAAAACAATACTATAGCAAAAGTTTTAGAGAAGGTATTGATTATTGTGTTCTAATGTATACTTTTTTATTTTCCTTAAAATTTTGATTTTTCTTTCCTAGATTTTAGTGTTTCTATACCTTATATTGTTATTATAAAACAATGCTTTAGCTATAGTTTTAGAATAGATATGAATAGGACACACAATTACTATTAAATTAAAATCTAGCTAATCTTTGTATTTGCATTGTTAATTTTTATTGTAAATTAACAAATAATTCTTCTCAAGAATTTATTTTCCAATGAATAATGAAAATGTTTTCAATCAATGCTCTAAAGGTTATAGATCATTTTTAAGTTAAAAACTTTTTTTTTTTTCAAATAATTTTTTTATGCTTTATATTTTGTACAATTGTAAAACTCATTAATATTTTCCAGAATTTAGTGTTCCTAAATGCAAATAAAATTTTTTAGAACAATGTTTTAGTAAAGGTTTTAAAAAAGGATTCATTATTATACTCAAATCTATATAAACTTATTTACATATTTAAAAAAGTTTGATTTTTCCTTTTAGAATTTTGGTTTTCTATACCTAATAAAGGTAATTTAGAATGATGCCGTAGTGATATTTTTAGAGGTATTGATTACTCTTTTTTTAAATATATATGATACATCTGTATACATAAAAACATATATACATCCAATATGCATAAAACAAATCATCTCCACTTAGTTATCCCTGTAAGAAAAATACAAAAAAATTAAAAAAAAAAAATATGATTATGGTTTTTTTTTGATTTCTGAAAAGTTTTTTAATTTGGATAAGAAGTGTTTCTCAAATGACCAATTCATATATTTTTTTGCTTTTTTGGAAATTTATAATACAAATTTTTTAATTTTTTTTTCAGAATTTCGTATTCCTTTAAGTGCTGAAGATTCCAATAAGACGGAAAAAGTATTAATCTTAGCTTCAATCTTTGTCTTTTATATAAAATATTTGTGAAAAGTAAATACAAATACCTTTTTCTTCTATTTTTTAGAAACAAGTGTTCTTATTGACACCGATTGTCAGTCGAAGCAAAATTCCACTGAAAATCTTTTCAATTTGAATGCAGATATTGATGGCGTAAGCCCTGTAACTAGATTTGAGAGACAACGACTTTACAGTGAAATAAATAATCTTTGCGGATTTATTCATGTTAAAGTTTATGTTCTTAAAATTTAATAATTGCAATCTGGGAACAAATAAAATTTGATCGCAACCTGATAAATGCACTATGGTTACAGGTTTTAGTCTACCAATATTAGAAAAGCTAATGTATTTCCTATGCAAAGGAACTAATGAAAATTTGCTTAAAATATTGGGTTTAGCAGATTAAAGAGTATTCTGCTTAGTAAAGTTAAGACACAACATTAACTTTGATATGTTATCGTTTATGTTTGGTTTTAAAAAAAACTACTGCATTAGATAATTTTTGGAAATGGATAGATATTATCTATGTTAAATTAAAAAATTTAATAAAAATGCAAGATAGGAATCGTATTTATAACACAGTTCCTCCAGTTTTCAAGAACAAATTTCCAAGATTAACGTTGGCTGTTTTGAGGTTTTTGTGGAATCGCCATCATCCCTTATGGCAAGAGCACAATTTTTCAGCCGATATAAAAAATATTGCACAATAAAATGTCTTGTATCATGAACACCTAATAGAGCTATCAAATTTATTTCCAAGTGCTACGGAGGTAGAGATTTAGATAATCAAATTATACGTTAATCAGAGTTTGCATTTAGCAAGTACGGCGCTACTGCAGTTTTTTCCCTCCACCCCTCCCCCCGTTTTTTTT
>NC_061158.1:21082539-21100039 GCF_022113875.1 Hydra vulgaris | reverse complement strand
AACGGTTATGATATTTTTCTGACCCTATATTCCAATGTCATTTATTGATGAAATTTCATGCAAAAAAAGGTGAGGAAAAATTAAACTTTTATAAAAAATTTAATTTTTTATGTCACCCAAAAAAAAAAATTTATAGAAAAATTCTGTTCAGGGGCCTAATTTTTTCAATAAAAATGTTGTAAAATATTTGAAGATTGGTCATCTTATAAATTTTATTTAAAATGCATAAGCTTCTATGATTTTTCTATGATTTTCATTTTTTCCAATAAGACCATTATTTGTGACTGTGTTCAAACCGATAAGACCAGTATTTTTAACTGTCTTTGAACCAATGTTTGTGACTGTGTGTTTCCAACCAATAAGAAATTTAGTTTGCCTTAAAACATCAATTGAACTAAAATTGAAAACTCGGCATTTTCTAAAAGTTTCATCGGTTCAGTTAAAACTTTTAGAAAATGCCGAGTGTGACATACTATTTATTAGTTATAAAAATCTCATTAAGTTTAATCTCGCGTTTGTACTTTATTTTTAGATAAATGTCCGCGTCACAACTGCGGATGATGAACTAGAATTTTTTATCCAACCCAGCACAACTGGTCAGCAGATGCTTGATCAAGTGTTTAATATAATTGGTCTTCAAGAAATATGTTTTTTTGGACTTCAATATACTGATGTAAAAAACTGTACTACTTGGTTAAAGTTAAAAAAGAAAGTCATAGCGCAAGAAATTAAAAAAGAATCTCCGTTGCAATTTACGCTTCGTTCCAAATTTTTTCCTGAAAATGTTGTCTCTGAGTTGACCCAAGATATTACCCAAAGATTATTTTTCTTACAAATAAAAGAGAGTATTTTGTCAGAAGAGATTTATTGCTCGTCAGATACTTCAGTGCTTTTGGCTTCCTATGCGGCTCAGGTAAAATACGGTAGCTATAAACGTGATATTCACATAAGCGGCTTTTTATCAAGCGAAAAATTATTACCTGAGGGAGTCTATACAAAATACCAAATAACTAAAGAGCAGTTAGAAGAAAGAGTTACAAGCTTGTGGAGTAAACACACAAATATTTCGAGGTAGTTTTTTATTATTTTTCGTCGTAAATAAAAGAGTCTAAATTTTTTAATTACCGTCGTTACATTTTTTTTTTTTTTTTTAAATTTTTAATTATATACTTATCTTCGAATTATGGCAGGTTTTTCACGAGCAATCAGTGGAAAACCTATTATGGGAGTTTGCTTTTCCTTGCACAATAGAAACAAATTTGAGTTTATATGACTGCTACGGTTACCTTAAAAAAATGAATACTCAACTTGTTTTTTCTTCAATTCTTCTATTTTCTTCAAGTAACTCTGGAAAAATACTTTTGTTTTCCATACATTTTAATTTATGGCAAACAAATTGATAAAATTGCTACGAATTTTCTTTTGCGCTAGGAAGAGTTTGTGTCATTTGACACAAACTCTTATAAGAATTTTCGTCAAATGACACAAACTCTTATTGAAACTCTTACACAAACTTTTGTTGTGACAAAAGAACCAAATTCTTAAAAGAGTTTGTGTCAAAAGAAAATTAATATTAATAATACCAAAAGAATAAGTGACATCTTGCAACCAACTGAATGACTTTTTAAATATGATTTGTGGTCGAAACATTAATTGATCGGCAGAAAAACAGTTGACAACAGTGGTATTTTTTATTTGTCTTAAAGAATCAAGAGATTCTTTAAGACAAATAAAACTTCTTTAACTCTAGGAGTTCAAAGCAAGTTTTGTCAAAAATCATGAAAGCATTTAGTTTGTTGAAATTTTCTAAGTATTTGCTTTCCACAGAAAAGTTATAGATTTTCTCAATTTAGTCCTCAATTTAGTTTGTTGAAGCATTGGCTGCTGCTCGACTTAATGATTATGGTTTTCGAACTTTAAAAATATTTTAATCCAAAATAAACTGAGCCATTTTTGAATTTAGGCAATAAATTGTTGCTTCTTAGCATCCGTATTTGTATTAGCTCATTCTGTAACCGTTTGTATTAGCTCATTCTGTTTTATTAGATAACTGTTTTATTAGATATAGTTTTGCTCTATTTAGAAGCCAACCAGCAATTGATTTCTCATTATCTTTTATCATTTCCAGCGCTTTTTTTTTATTTTTTATCTTTTAAATGCCTTTTGAAAGCAGTTCCGCGTATTTAATACATTTTTGATGCACTATAAATGCATAAACTACTTTTTCTAATATTAGTCAAAGCTACTTTTAATGTCTAACTTTTTAACCGTATTAGTTTGAGTATTTTCCATTATAACACCACAACTATAAACTTTAAGAAAACAGAAATAATTTTTTTTTATTTTTTGGGTAAAGAAAAAAAATGATGACGATTACTAAACAACCTACTTTAGACATCACATTTCTATTTAGATTTTAAGTTGTCATCAGCAGTGCTTGTAAAGTGGTTATTAGACACAATGCAGTTTAACATACGACCAAAAATATATTTTTTTAATATCAAACAATATATCCTACTACTAGTGACGGGATAGTTAACCAAATCTATTAGCCATTTCATAAAATAAAAAATAAGAAATTTATAAAAATGTGCATATGTTTAAAAAATATATACTTAATTTAATTTAGAAATGATTTCGTGTCAAATGAAGATATGGAAATGATAAAGGGTTGAATAAATAAACTTTCCTATTTAAAGCTTCATCTGGAAAGAGTCTATTAATTAATAAATACGGTATTTTAAAAGATACGGCCATTTAATTAGCTGTTTATCCAAAAATTTATTATTATTATTTTATTATTATTATTATGTATTTCACCATAAAAAAAAAATGATAAAGTTAGTTATTATAAAATAAAAATACACGGCTGGGGCAAGAATCAATGCCAACATATTTATCACACGAGGAACAGGTAACTTCACATTGCCTATAAAAAAAAAAATTCTCGAGATTTTCAATTGTATACCGTGGCCCCTACTTGTATACCGTGGCCCCTACTTGTATACCGTGGCCCCTACTTGTATACCGTGGCCCCTACTTATACAACAAAATAATACCTCAAAATATAGAACTTATTGAATTGGATAATTTTTATGCCGAGATTTAGAAACTAAAAGATCTCATAACTAACAAAAATAATTTTATCGATATGTATGATATGTATTAAATGTAAAAGATATATAATATTGATAATAACTAAAAAAAAGATTTTAAAAATTAAAAATAATAATAATAAATAAAGTTAACAACTTAACACAGTAAAATATTACTAAACAATATACCCCAAACAGTGTGTTTTGTAAATATACTTTTGAAATTTTAAGTTTATTTTGTATCTTAAAGGTTCTCGATGATAAAACTTCTTGTAGTCTTGTTCGAGTTTCCTTACTACATTAAGTACATAACTACATTATTTTGATTTAATAATATATATATTCAACAACAACAACAAGCCCTAGTAGCCCAGTGCTGCGATGGACTTGCATATATTTTTTAAATGCATGGTTTAATAGCCAACACAATGTGTTATAAACCACGAATTTTTAAATTATATAACTAAATAAATTAGAGACATGTAAATATTATTTTTTTGAAATATATAATAATGATTTTTGTAAAAAAAAAGAAGAAGAAGAAAAAGACAAATTCAGTCTTGCCCCTTTAAAGTATGAAGATAAATAAAAATATACGATACGAAGTTCAATTGCAGTTTTTCGTTACATAACAATGCAATATATGCAAAAAATACATATATAGATAGAAATATAAAAGAACGTTTATATTATACTATTATGATAGTTTTTAACTTTTATTCATTAAGATTTCAAATTTCAAATAAATAAAAATGAGATAAAACATTGACAACAAAAGAAGAGCAAGTATTATGAACAACATATATTATAATGTATACTTCATATAAAATAAATTTTTTAGAAATTCGGTTTTACAAAACACAAAATTATAGTATAAAAATTGAATATAATAAGAAACATATAGGTATTTATTTATTTACACATTTCTAAACATATATTTTATAAAATATATTACAAAGTGATTATTCCTATTTAAAAGTTTCGGAAGAAGTTCAACTCGTTGTTAATAAACAAAAAATTTTGTTTAAGCTTATTTTCAAATTGATCAAGGAAAGAAATAGTTTTTAACTCATTATTCATTAGCGTGCTTCACAATTTAGGTCAATTGCGATCGAGAACTTAGTAGCAGAATAATATTTTTTGGTTAAATATAACTGTTATTTGAAAATTGTGTTGGCTTTAGGGAAAATTTAGGTAGCTCCGGACACTTAAGGAAAAAATAGATTGGACACATGTACTAACAGAAAACAAAGTGTCGAGAGACTTTGTTTTCTGTTAGTACATGATATACTTAAAAGTATAAACATTTACCTATTGAATTAGAAACAAAAAAATAGTTATTGTGTACTTTAATAATATACAAAGCATAAAAAAAAAAATGTTTGAAAAAAGGCATGTTTCATATTTAGAGGGTAGTCCCATAGTTTAACCATGATTTTACCTCTTTTTTACCCATGTGACACAATGCAATATATAATTAATTAGCAATGGAATGGTGTCAACACATTAAAAAAAAAATCGCCTCAAAAAATTACCTTTGATGTATAAGGAATGTGAATGAAAATGTCATCGTTTAGAAATATAAATATTAGATTTTTACTAATGAAAATAAACACTTTAAAAACACTTTTTTTCAAATCTTAGATCTTTTATTGCAGTTAAATGAATTACTATAATGGGTTTGTGTATTATATTAAATGTATTTTTATTTTTATAAAAAAGCTGCTCATTTTTAATATGTAAATGAATTAAGTTGTCCGGAACCACTCTTTAAACATGTGTTCGATACCAATCGATCATACCTCCATTCACAAATACTAGTTTTAAAATCAGTTAAATAAAGTGAATTGAATGAATTTTTTTTTTTAATAAATAATGTAAATAAAAATGTATCTTTAATCAATAAAAAGGTATTAGTTCACATAAAAATTAGATATATTAATATGTGAATCAAATATGATGATGCATCGCTCTTCTGGTGGTGAGATAAACAATATCTTGCACTCGCAGCCAATCGCTTTGACATATTATGATAGATATTTTGCATATACCATATTTTTACTCAATGTTTTTATAGTATTTAAAATCACATAGCTTCTTTAATTAAGCTGCCCAGAAAAAAGTTCTATAAAATTTTCTATAAACTTCTGAAACATATGGCCTATAGAAACTCTATAGAATTTCTATAGAATGTTCATTAATTTCTATAAAAATTTCTATAAAACTTTTTTTTTTATAAAAAAAAAAGTAGAAAAAAAATTTCAATAGGAACTTTTATAGAAGTTAACAGAAACTTTATAGAAATTCTATAGAATTCTATAGAATTTCTATAGCCCATATGTTTCAAAAGTTTATATAAAATTCTATAGAACTTTTTTTCCTGGGTGTACATCAAATGTCCGGATTTACCCGCCATCCGGGTCTACATAACTTTCCCCTAAATGATTTATTTAAAAAAAAAAGAGGTAAATAAGATGAATGCCATTTTATTATCAAATTAAATATATTATATATTATTCAAACTATTTATATTAAATAAAAGAAATCTGCAGATTTTTACGCATTATTTTTACAAGGTATTTATACTTGCTTCTATAGACTCTATTCGATGATGGAGTATCTAATAATAAACTTTGTCTTATTTTAGACAACATTCAATGATCCAGTATTTAAAAAAAACTTTATCTAATTTTATTTTTGACAAGGTTTAATGATGGAGTATCTAAAAATAAACTTTTTCTTATTTTATTTTAGACAAGATTCAATGATGGAGTATCTAAAAATAGCACAAGACCTAGAGATGTTTGGAGTAAACTATTTTGAAATAAAGAACAAGTCTGGGGTTGATCTTTTAATTGGCATTAATGCTTTGGGTATAAATATTTATGAACCTGAAAATAAACTAAAACCTATAATAGTTTATCATTGGAACTCCATTCAAAATCTTTCTTTTAATGGCAAAAAATTTTACATCAAGTTAATTGATCGTAAAGCACATGTATGATTTATTTATTTTTAATACTTTCTTGCATTTCAATTATTAATATTATTATCATATTGTTCGTTTACTGTTTAAATACTTCTCTTGAGTGTGGGAGTACCGTCACATATTTATAAAGAAACTATTAAAATACTTTAAAATTCTTTATGTAAAGTGTTTTTTAAATCACCCCCAAAAAAATTTTTTGTGCATGTTTAGTTAGCTAACTAGCAACCTAAGTTGCGTTAGCTTTTAAAAAGCGTTGTTATATATATTTTTTAAAGACCTCTAACTTTTTTCAAAAGTACCACTGAAATATTTTGCTGTGATCACATTTATCGTTCGTATAAAATTTCTGAATATTTCTTTTTTAGGAATTTATATTTTATGTTTCTCATCATATAACCAACAAAAGTATTATGTCGCTATGTATGGATAATTATGAACTTTACTTGAGAAGAAGAAAGCCTTTAACGGAAGTTCATCAAATAAAAGCCCAAATGAGGAATAAAAAGAATGAAAAGCACGACGACGCAGAAAATGAAAAAATAATGTTAGAGTTAAGGCTTAAAAAATTTGAAGAAGAAGCACGTTTAGCACATGAAGCTCTTGAAAAAGCAAAACAAGAGGCTGAGATCTTGCAAGAAAAAAAACGCCAAACAGAAGAAGAAGCCCGTCGAGTTAAAATGCTTCAATTGGCGGCTGAAGAAGCGCGTCTACGCCTCGAACAAGAAGCTGAGCATGAAAGGTGAATTTTTTTAATTTTTTATTACGTTGAATAATGCAGTATAATCTTGTCACCAAGCAACAAATGTTTTAAATGTTTTTATGTTTAAAATGTTAAACTTTTTTTTTACTATTTTCAAATTTAGTTGAAAATAGTAAAAAAATATAATCAACTTGTTTTCACACTTTTTTTTTTTAATTTTCTATGCCTTATGTTTATAGTAAATATTAAATAAATAGCCAGAGCAGGAGGAAAACATAACGCCTTTGTTAATATTAATATTTAAAAATAAAAAATAAAAAAAAAGTTTATAAAAAATTAAATAAATGAAGGGAATTACAATACCATTCCACGCAGATATTACTAACGCTAAACAGTATGGTAAGATATTAAAAGTAAACAATACCATAAATTTCTTATTTTAATACGAAATAAAAGTCAGATGATCAAAACAAAAATAAATGAGTAATGATGACATTTTCAGTTTATTTATTTGAGTTTTTGATCTTGTTTTAAAAGAAATGTTTAGCTAAACAATAAAATGTTTCAAACTTCAAACTGAAAACTTCAAATCTATAGATTTGAAAAAGCGGAACAAAAATTTGAGGCTTTTTCGCTACTAGGCTCCAATAATCGCAATTTTTTGCAAAGCATCTTTATTTAAAATACGTATAAACATAAATATTCGGAATTTGCTTCATATTTAGAAGTTCAAATTATAGAAATCTCAAACACCATAAAATACTTCATCAGTCCCTGGTTCATAAAATATGAAGATAAAAATAAGTCATATGATTTTAATGATAAGATTTTGAACATCAGTTCGTTTTAAAACTACGTTATGTACACACGTCATGTAACGCATGAATACCGTTTGATCATTTTGTTTTAATTTTATGTTTAACAATAAGTTTAATCTGTTTATGTAAACCATTTTTAAAATATTTTATCATTTAGGTATAACATAATATGATAATATGCTATATCTAAACGTTATACTAAGCATATTGTATATAGTTAAAAAAGTTAGTTTTATTTACAGAATGGAAAAATTAGAGTTTGAAAGAAAATCATCTGAGTCTTCAGCTGAGATCAAACGTCTTATAAAAGAATCGGAAAAACTAAAATTACTACTTAAATCTAAGTTACGCGACGAAGAACAACAAACAAAAATTTTTTCTTCTAGTCCATCAGTTGTGCTTCAAACTAATGAAAAAGAAGAAAATAATAACAGCATTTTAATGACACAAAATAAACATGACGAATATCTCACTACAAAGAAAAAGGTTTTTTCACTTTTTATTTTATGAGCAAAAGTATAAACAGTATTTTTAAATTACTGAGTTTAACTGAATCTATGGACTCCGTTTTAATATTTAATTCACGATTGTATAATTACAATACTAGGGGAAGTTGAGACCCAGTGGATCAGATTTCTTTTTTTTTTATATTGAGCACAAGTTAAAAAATGTATTTTATCTTTTTCAAGGCGAATTGGATTGAGATATATGTCCTTCATGGTAATAAATTACTTAAACCCATATATTAACTATCTGTAGGCTCACAGAAAGGTTTATAGGAAATTGTGTTACGTTAATCACTGTGCCCCAGTATTTGGACACAGTGAATCAAGGTACACAGCTGTGAGTTAATGATAGTGAATAGGGACATAAACAAATAACTATCAGGCTGAGGGAGTAAAGATACTGTACACTATATTTTTGGCATACTTTTATTAACTAGATTAGTATAAAATCGAAAAAAAAGACATTTTGAAAATTGAGAACAAAAAAAAAGAATTTTACTAATAACATATATAATAATAACTTATAAAAATATTTAAAAATTCAAAAATTATTATTCATAACATAAAACTAATAAACTCATTTTCATGTAGTTTGTTTGTTAAAAATGTATAAATTTAATCTTTAAGGTCATTAATGGAGTATAGTGAATCAACCTATTCACTGTACCCCAATTCACTGTGCCACACCATAACAAATTAAGTTTGTCTAATTTCTTGGGACACGAGTGTTGTTAAAAGAAAAGCGAAACTTCTAAAATAAAGCCTAAATATCAATATTCCGAATGAAAAACTTCAACTTTTAAAGTTACTGCAACGATGATCTCCATAATAAACATTAGGAAAGTGAGAAAATTTACTTTAGTTAGCTAAAAACAAAACTTTTGATTTATAAATCTTATGATTTATATGAACTTATGATTTATAAATCATAAACCGGTAGTTAAAAATTATGTAGTAACAACTATAAATAAAGATGGCTGATGATATGAGTACATAAAATGATTACATTATCAAGATGAGCAAAATTCTATTATTTGAGAAAATGTCTTTTATTCACTGTGCCCCTCGATCCACTGTACCCTAACTTCCCCTATATAGTTTAGAAACAATATTATAGCTAATTAAACTCTCTTTCTTTCTCTCTCTCTCTCTCTCTCTCTCTCTATATATATATATATATATATATATATATATATATATATATATATATATATATATATATATAAATATATATATATATATATGTATATATATATATATACATATATATATATATATATACATATATGTATATATATATATATATATATATATATATACACATATATATATATATCTATACACATATATATATATATATATATATATATATATATATATATATATATATATATATATATATATATATATATATATATATATATATATATATATATCTCTATACACATATATATATATATATATATGTATATATATATATATATATATATATATATATATATATATATATATATATATATATATATATATATATATATATATATATATATATATATGTATATATATATATATATATATATATATATATATATATATATATTTATATAACTTATATATATAACTTTTTTCAGGTTACAGATGATAGTATTATGGTGAGAGCAAGTAGTGTCAGCTCAGTGGATAAACTAACAGTTGGTTTCGTTTCATTTATTTATAAAGAGATTTATTAGTCAAAGTTTGGTAAAACTTTACAGCTTTAAAAAATATGATCATTGAAAATACTCCGATGAAATTCAGACTAAAATTTTACTTGAGTAATAACTGACAAACAATATTTAAAAGTTTTTCAACTAGAAATTACCAAAATTGTTCTAAGCTTAATATTTTGGTATTTTTTAAAAGTTCAAACTATACAATAAAATTTTATAATATACTAACTTTGATTGTGCTAACAAGCCGTAACAAATCCAACTTTAAAATGTTGTTTTAAAATATTGTCAATTACTATACCACGTATAGTAATGTAGTCATGTAGTATAATATTGTCAATTATTAAACCACGTTTGACTTATTTTAAAACGGGATTTTTCTTAGTGAAAAAATCTTGATACAAAAAAAAGAAAAAAAAATCAACCTGATAATAGAAATTATTTAGCAGATTTAAAAAAACATTACAAATGACGTAACTGCATAACTGTATATATCCATTTGTTAAGTTGTATATATGTTTAAAGTTTCATTTTTAAGTTTTAGTAAATATATAAGTACGTGTCTTAATCAAATAGTTTTTTCTATCGATTATTTTAGCAATGTATTTTCATTTTTTGATGCAGATATTATTCAAAAATAATCTTAGCATGAGTCCAGAATCACATAAAGCTGTTTTAAGGAAGAAGGGATGTTATAAGATTATTATTACAAAAATAATTATGGTTTTATGGCAAAGCACTTTGAAGGGTTTCAATAGGATCTTCTAATTAAACATTAGAGGGCGTGGCAGGGTTTTTACTTCTATAGGTTCTTTAATGCTACCCTCAACTTCATCATTATCATTTTCAAAATCATGATCTGAGATTTAAGCAACAATTTTTGTATCAATAGTAAACTGGAGGTTAGAGGTCGTCCGTAAATTACGTCACTCAGTTTTGACTGTCTTTGACCTCTCCACCTCCCGTCACAACATCGTAGCTCTTTAGTAGCATATCCTGAACTAGTCGTTACAAAAGCAATATATCCTCCCCTCTAATTCGTGACGAAATTAATGCCGTAGTGGTGTAGTGGTAGAGCGCTCACCTTATAAACGAGAAGTTCCAAGTTCGATCCCCACCAGATCACTGGTAGTACCAAGCTCAACTTGTTTCCCTGCCTTGTTCATCAAAGGTGTTTTGAAGATATAAGATCAATATGATATTAAAATAAAATCACATATTTATCTCATTCTGATATCAAAATGTGATACCATAATATGTAGAAAAATCGAATAAAATTCACTCTGAGTAAATATATTTTTTACGTATGGAATAAAATAATAGAACTCTTAAACTTAAAATTTTGTTAAAAATGATACATTTAACATTAAATAAACACAAAAGTTTAGATCATTAGATGTAGGTTTTTATAAAGAAAATTTTAAGTTTTAGAGCTCATGAGGAAAGTTTAATTTTTTCCAAACCAAGTTAAATTTCAAAATTTGCAATGACGTGTTTAAGGCAATGACGTATTTATGGCATTGACGTGTTAGAACACTTTAACATTAGTTACAATGAACATTATAACAGGAGTTACAATATTCAAAAAGGGCTACTTTAGTTGTAACCACAACTAAAATAGCCCTAAAACCACTACTAGTTGTAACCACAAAGTAGTTTTCCCGACTGTTGTGGCCTTCTCGGGCTTGGGGAGGCGAATTAACATTTGAAAAAAAAAATTATGGACAACTTCTTACTACATCGCAATCTTAACTAATGAAATATTTTATTGAAGAAGGATCAAGTTTTTTAGTGCTTTTCTTTTCAGAATGATGCCATTGTTTAGTACTTGTTGATATCATATTGTGACAATCCACCTAAATATGATTTTACCAACATTTTCAAAATTACTAGTACAAAGTTTCTTCCGCCTAAATTTTGTGTTTTTTTTTCTTCCAGCAAGGTCAATAGTTTGTTTTTATTCTTAACTTAGTTTGATATTGTGTTTTTTGAAACACCCTTTTTTGGGGATTTTATAAATGTAATCTTATCAAAAGATTTTTTAAAAAAGTTTGAAATAACGAGAGAAATTTGGCCAATTGAGACAAGGGACTATATTGAGCTATAAAGGTTTAAAAGATTGAGAGGATTTCATAAATTGAAGGATTCTTAAAGTGGTTATGTATCTTGAATCACTTTTTAAAATACTTTTTGTTTAAAATTCAGTGTTATTTTATTATATACAGTTAAGAGCGAAAAGATACAGACACTCATAATTGTTATAGATCCAGACACTCATAATTGTTATAGATAGTTTCTTATTAATGTAAAATATACAAACTAACTAGTGCTTAATGATATCATGAACAGTGATTGTTAACAATCACTGTTCATAATTTCATTCAGTGAAACAAGTCACAGATGACATCAATCTAGAAAAATTATATGGAAGGCCAAGAATTATCACTTCAAAAACCAACAACATGATACGCCGCACAGTGTATTGCTTTATACAAGCTAGGTGGACAAAAATATTTTTTTCTGCAATTTGATTCCAACGAATGTAATTAATAATATTTTGGTGTTTTATTGATTTTATATGATGAGCAATAATTCAGCTGATAAAATAAAATAAAGAAATATTTTCTTAACAATTATCATCGTTTTTATTTTCACTATCCGAAGAATCGGACTCTAAATAATCTTTATTGTCACACAGGATAATGTTTTCAACCAACTGTGGTGATATTTCAGTGGAACAGTTAAGTTCTAACGGTATTTTACTCGTTTTCTTACTTGACAATTCTCTGTATGAGCTGATGACAAGATCTGATATTACCAAAAGCATTTTGAGAAAATCTATATTGGTAGAAATACGTGAGTTATTTCTGGTATGATGCTCGCGGAATCGACAAATATTTTATTGCAACCTTCTTGAGACTCTTCTGATAGCTGTCAAATTGGAAAAAGAAATATTTTTATAACTTTCGTGTTATGTACAAGTATTTTATGCACAGTAACAGGCATATCACGGGTATAGATTACGATAAAGAGTTTTGGTTTCAGTACAAAGTTTCTCAAATTCATAAAAATTAATATCGTAGCTTGAGGAAAGTTTTCTTAATAAAATATGGAAATTTTTAATGAGATTGATGTCTAAACCCGTAATCTCAACACTTAACTCTGGCTTAATAAAAAAACCTTTGACCTGTGTTCCCATTATTTGTATTCCCAAAGCCATCTATTTGGTTTGTCTAAAATGAGATTTTTATAACAATTTGTTTGAAAATGGAGCAATTCTTTTAATAAATAAACCTACAAGGATAACAACAAATCAGCTTCACTTATAGACAATATTATTACAACCGATACTTCAAATAAACTGCTTAAAAAAGGAATTATTAAAAGTCATCTGATCATTTTCCTATTTTTTTCTCTATTAATAGAGCTACTGAATTATTACTACAAAAGCATGTAATTATAAAACGACTCATTAACGATAAACATGTAATTAAAAAACGACTCATTAACGATAAACATGTAATTATAAAACGACTCATTAACGATAAAAACTTTCACTTATTTAAAGAACAATTATCTTTGATAAATTGGAGTCATATTAGTACTACTGAACCAAACAATATGTACAACTCATTTTTTAAAATATTGAATGAAATTTACGATGTAAATTTTCCAAAATGTGAGATTTGTAAAACAAATAAAAATATATTATCACCATTGATTACAAATGGTTTAAGAAAATCCTCGAAAATAAAACAAAAAGGATTTATTAAATACCAAAAATTTAAATCAATTGAAAATAAAACACTTTATAAAACTTATGCAAAACAATTTAAAAAACAAAAAAAAAAACCTTAAAAAAATTACTACCCCAATATATTAGAAAAATACAAAAATGATTCTAAAAAAACATGGAAATGTATAAATGAAATCATCAGTAATCATAAAATAAAAATGTGCTCTCTGTCTAAAGTTTTTGAAATAAATAACGAACTCTTAAATAATTCTATTAGAATAGCAAGCAAGATAAATAAGTATTTCGTATCAGTTAGACCAAACTTAGCTAAAAATATCCCTATTGTCACTAATTTACTCTTCTCTAAATATTTTTGAAACAACATTTGAAGAATTTGAATTGACCTGCAAAATGATTAAACTTAATAAAGCAGTTAGACGAGACGATATTAATGGACATATTGTGATTGGTTCTTATCAAATCATTAAAAGTATGCTTTTTAAAATTTTTAGTCTCTCAATATTTCTAGATGCTCTCAAAATAGCAAGAGTTACTCCAATCTTTAAAGGAGGTGAACAAACTAAACTCAATAACTATCGCCCAATTTCAGTTCTCCCGCATCATCAAATTTATTAAATATATCATGCGGAGTTCGGCAAGGATCCATACGAGAACCTTTGCTTTTTTTAATTTATGTTAATGATCTCTATAAAGCATCAAAAAACAACAATTATGTTGTCCAATGACACAAATCGTTTTTTAACTGACAGTAACTTACTAAGATCATTCAACAAAATGGTGAACTCATTAAAATTTTTAACTGGTTCAAGTCAAACAAACTATTAATAAATATGGAAAAAACTAAATGTATTTTCTTTTAGCCAGCTTCAAAATAAAAATCTACTTTTGAATATAACTTTCTTGTATAATTCTGAAATAAAGAGAGAAGAAATAAACATAATACTGAATTAAAAAGAAGAAATAAGCATAATACTGAAATAAAGAGAAGAAATAAACATAATACTAAAATAAAGAGAGCTACTAATTTCATTGATGAAAACCTCACAGGGAAAAATCATGTTAACAACCTAAACAAAAAAATTGCTAGAAGTATATAAATGCTATGCAAATCAATACCTTTTTAAAATAAATATACTTTAATTCAATTATATTACTATATTAATCAATTAATGGTTCAATTATATTACTTATTATTTAAAAACTTTGGAATATAAAATTCGCCGAATGGTCAAACACGAGCAGTGAACGCCGTATGGTCAAACACGAGCAGTGAAAAGGGAAGAAATATACATTAGAGTAAAGGAGAATTATTTATTGAAAAAAGCATAATTTGACAGTTGTCAAAACAAAAATAAAGATTAATAGAGAAATATTTAATAATAAATAAGACAGGCTATACACCCAAAACAGTACTTAACAACAATAACAATTAAAAAAAAAAATTGTTTTATAAACACCAATATAAACGAAGATATACAACAAATACATCACCAGACAAAAAACTTATAAAACAAAAAACCAATCACAAAATAAAAAGTATGCTAACAATAATGGAAGCCCTCAGAATGGAAAAAAAAACATTAACGCTAATGTGTAAACATAATTTGTGTAGTGATTAAGTAATAAACATCTCCTCAGAGTCGCGTCTATTATTACTGCCGTTTCGATGAGGATCAGCATTTATAACTAGTTTATTCCGTCAGACAAACGTTATCGCCACTTATGCTTTACCTTGCGACTTATGCCTATTCCATACTGCAGTAAAAAAGGACTCACTACAAATAGCCAAAACCCAACCAACCCCAAATTTGTAAAGCACCAATATTTTTTTTGATGATATGATATAAAAAGTGTTGATCTACTGAACAAACAAAAATAAAAAATAACTAAATAAAACACTTACCACCATAAGAGAACATGAAAACAAAATAAATTAAAATTCTAATAGAAACATAAAAATATTAAGAAATTTATTTTAAGAAATAAAACCAAATAAATATTATTAGCATAAACAAGCCCAAGATAATCAGAAAGCAGTATACCTCATTAAAAAAATTTTTAATCAACAAAACAACAATATTCTTAAATAAACTTTAACGCTGTCATAGATAACTCATTCGAAATATGATAACCAATCAAAAGTGTAGAAAAATGAGCAACCAAAATCATAACAATAATTGAATAATATATAATAGCAAAAAAGAACGTTGCACAAAAACCTTACAAATGTAAGCGGCATATATGTAAACATTTAATGAAGGATATAAAAATATTCCTGAATAATAATAAAGATGAAAATTGTGCATATGAAAATAATATGAAAATCAGCAGATAAATAATATATTAATAAATATTTCAATAAGACTAACTAAATATTGTAATAAAACCAGATAAATTTAAGCCAAATGAGTGGTTAAAAAATTAGTTGTGGGTAATATAACAATGATAAAAGTCGTGATATAAAAACGATGTACTTAGATGTATTTTCTTTGAATAGTAAAAAAATACGTTTTATCAACTTGTTACTCTCACGTCAATGACGAGGACATTATTTAACTTTAAACATTGTGTTGGGGCTGGTGTTGCTAAAATTTTAACCCTTTTTTATTCCCAGACTCCAATCATCTTAAACATAAAAAAAAAATGCATTTGCTGCATTTCATTTCATTTTCCCTGCATTTCATTTGCGTAACTGCTGCTTTTGTTACATTTTATTTGAAAAACAAACAATCTGCAATCAACAATGGTAGAGAAACGTCTATTTGGATTAACACCAATTAATAGTGGTATTAACTTTAATTTGTTAATAGATCTTTTTACTTCAATGAAATTACTTAGAAAACAATTTGTGTAGATCATTAGATAAGCAATCTTTTTTAAAATGCTTTCAATGATGTATCTTGTGTTATATCTATTTTAAAATAATCAAATTATTGCAGTTATATTAAATTACAAAAAAAAATTTTAGAATAGCCTCAACCCCTACCCTATCGCTTTATTAGGTTTTTTCAATTTTTTTTTTTTTTTTTAAAGAAGCTATGCAACTGACTGCAACAGATGATATCAGGCAGTTGTTGTTTTTTTATTTATTGTACTGTAATGTAAAGCTTAACCTAAATAACTAACTTTATGTTCACCTTTTTATCTTGTGTTCTTAGTCTATATTATAAATAAGTGAATAACAGGGAAATAAATTCAGATTAAAGTGATAATTTTTTTGAGATAAAGTCAGAAAAAAAAACGAAAGCAGATTTAAGTCTTTGGAAAAGAAGTTTTATAAAAGTTGCGAGTGTAAAAGGTGAAGAATCTGTTAACTGCCAAGGAAATACTGTACCTTAAAAGTACACTGGTTTACTCTACAGGTAAGTTATTTTGATTTTCATGTTACTAATAGTTTTACTATTTCATTTCGCAGGTAAAAATTGTAATAATATGCAGTATAAAATTATTTTTTATTTTATTTAGCTGCAAAAGGATCAACTGCCCTGAGACAATTAACTAAGAGGTTTAAACAGATATATCATAGCATTTCCATACTTTTAATACTAAAGATGATTAGAATTGGTTCTTACAATCCTTAATTGATTCTCAAGAAATAAAACAGAGACGGAAGGAAAAGATTTCCTTCCGACTCTGTGCTACAAAATCGCGTAATGGTGGGTTCTGATCAAATGCAGGTATGTTTTAAAACTTCTTTAAGTTTACATGCTAATACAAAAAAACAAATTGAAAGATTGTGAGCTTTGAAAATTATTGGAAAATACCAGTTGTTAAAAGAGGACGTTATATAAAACAAGCTTTGTCTAAAGAATCCAAACTTTTTATCAGATAGTACATTAAAAGCTTTCCAATTAAGGAAACCCATTATTTTTGGAAAGCCTATATGCTATCTTTAAATGGTAAAACTATGTATAGGTTGTTGAAAG
>NC_061158.1:20892539-21077539 GCF_022113875.1 Hydra vulgaris | reverse complement strand
ATATATATATATATATATATATATATATATATATATATAATATATATATATATATATATATATATATATATATATATATATATATATATATATATATATATTACTATAAACCATTATTACAATATTACCTATAAAAGGACCAGGGTTATTAATATTTTTATATATATAACCCTCTCAGGGTTATATATATATATAAGTATATATAACCCTGAGAGGTGTTCAAAAAAATAAAATTTTCAAAACGCTAATACACAAGAAACCAAATTTGGGTTTGTAAATGATTAGTTAGACTAAATAATAATCAATAAGTGTGATTAATTTCGAATGGTGTCTTTAATTCACATTCCTATTTTGCTGTTCGCCAATACGTGGGGTATCGGCAAACAGCGAAATGGGAATGTGAATTAAAGACTTCCTTAAGCTGGTAAAAAGTTTTCAATACATAAATTTAGCATTCTGAATACAAATTTTTGAAAAAGTTAAGGTGAAGGTTCATTTTTAACTCTCAAACTTACATAGTGGATTTATCATTTTAGGCGAAAACAAATTTTTTAAAACTTGCAAGTAAATAATAAAACTTTAAGTACCTGCAAATGGCTTTAACAATAAGACGTAGGATATATACTTCTTAAATTTTTTTAAATTTATTTATTTGAATTTCATGCAATATTTTGCTATACAATGCTCCAATATCAAAGTGTATTGTTGTTTTAGTAAAGGAACAGCCACAAATATTTTTAAAGACCAACCCAAAATAGTAAACCCAAACGTTGAGTTGGTGGTTGCTGGAATTGAACTTGTTCAATTCCAGCAACCACCAACTCCACTCCAGCAACCACCAACTCCATATTTGTTTACCTATTCTTCTTATTTTTAAAAGCATAATAAGAACGGAACAAGAGAGTTGTGGTCTCTGTAAAAAATTTTTTTTGATTTTTCCAGTGTACCTCCTTTAGAGAAAGCAAATAAAATAATTTTTTTACAAAAACTTTTTATTATCAATAAATTTTAAAATAAATTTTTATTTATTTAATTAAAATAAGTCTAAATTTTATGTTTAGGTAATTATTCAGCTGCAAACGGAGTTTATTTTAGCAACTTTAGAGAAATAGAAAAAGCAATAAAAGAATTTTTTTATAAAAACTTTTTATTATCAATAAACTATATAACATATATTCATTTATTTAATCAATTGATCTAAAAATATTGATCTAAAACAGAGCTTTCCAAACATTATTAAAAAGTTAAAATTTTGATAAGATTATGTATTAGCAAAAGATTAACAAGTTAAACTAAAAAACTTCAAGCAATCATTATGTTGTCTTTAACTACCTTTTATATATGTATGTATATATATATATATATATATATATATATATATATATATATATATATATATATATATATATATATATATATATATATATATATATATATATATATATATATATATATATGTATATATATATATATATATATATATATATATATATACAAAAAACATAATTAATTGTTTTTTTTCAAAGCATTTTTTGCATTTGTTGATAATGCTGTGAATTTTCTCCCACCTTTCAATCTTTTATTTGTGTATTGTCTAACTTTCGGAACATCAAGGACAAGTTTTGTTAGTTCTGCTTTGTTTATGCCCTGCATTGCTCGATTTTTATTCTTAATGTATGAAACAATTGACATCTCTTCTTCCTCCAAAAGAATTGCACAGTACTGCCTTTCAAGACCATTGACTATTTTCCCATCAAGTCTACGGTTTATAGTTTCACGATCTTTAATAAGTGGGAATTGTCTAGTTTTAATTGCAGCATGTCCTCTTACATTATTTTTTTTACACCGTTGAACAGCAGCTTCAAGTTGTTTGTTTTTTTCTAATGTAGCTTTTCTCTTTATAAGTGCTTCAGCATTAGAACTTGGGTTTAGAGATTTCATCTGCAAGCGAGTTTTGAACTTTTTGCTGCTGTTACTCATGCTTATTTATTTTCTTAAAAACAAAAAATCGAAAATCACATAAACTTAACTAAAACGATCCTCTACGCAAGAGCGTAAAATAAAATCATTTTATAAATTTAGTACAACCAAAACGATAGCTACAACTACTACAAATCTACTCTAAATCTTGAATTTTTGTAATATTACTTAGATTTTTGTCAAAACTAAAATAACTCATGTGGTTTTTGGGGTCCCAACCATGCGGTTTTTGTAGCGCCCCAGGTACTTCCATAAAATATAAGTTTGCAATCAAAATACTATATGAAGGGGAATTTAGTATAACAAACTTATTCAAAATATGGGAAAGTTAAAACTAATTTCAAAAAAGTTACACACGATTTAAGCCATGTGGTTTTTGAGGTCCCATACGAAAATATAGCGAAACTTTACATTGAAAAAAAAAAAAAAAAAAAAAAAAAAAAAAAGCTTAACCCCTGGGAAGAACTTTTACTATATAAAAGAATATAAAAAAGAAAAAAAAAGTTAAGTTTTTTGTTTTGTACAAAAGATATGACAAAAGAAAAAATCATGTGGTTTTTGGGGCCCGTCTACCTGTATGGCGAAAAAATAAAATGAAAAAACAGAAAATAATTTTTATTTTTTTATTTTTTTTAGTAATATTAATCATTAAATTATTTGATATTAGATTTATGGCGAAAAAATAAAATAAAAAAATAGAAAACTTTTTTTTTTTTTAGTAATATTAATCATTCAATTATTTCATTTATTCTCTCAGTATTGAGAAATCAAGCGGATTTAATTATCCACAAGCGATTCTTAAAAAAAGAATTTTACCATTAGTCGTATCTAAAACGATTTTTTTTTAGTCGTATCTAAAACAATTTAACTTTAGGAGACGTCATAAAATATAAAAAAAGTTTAAGGCCGTTTTCCACAAGACGAAAAATTCGCGCGAATTTTTTCGCTATGACGAAACGCTGTTTTGATTTCCACTTACTTTCTTTTCGTTCTACTTTTTTTTTGCTGTCAACAATGAAAATGTCAGCAATAAGTTTACGCTGTATGTTTAACTAAAAGCAGTTATTACTTTTTTTAGCATAATTTCTACTTTGAAGCATATGAAAATTTCTTTCCATGCATTAATATTACCACTTCTATCTTTATATGTAATATGTGATATCATTTTGTAATATAATCATTTTATATAAGGTTTTTTTTACAAGAAAGTGTAAGAAAATAAATACTAAACTCTGACATGAACATTTCTATTAAAAAACTGTTACTGCAAGAACGAACAGCAGGTTTAACTCTATGTAGGGTTTTTCACAAAAAGGTTTATCTTCGCGTGGTCACTTGAAGATAAACATTCTTATGAAATGTAACTTTCGTAATTGATAGTGTGAAAATTTATACTTGTAAATTCTCGATTTAGTTTTATATATAACTGTCTATTCATTTTTTTATATTAGTCTCGCTCCTTGTTTGATGAATTTACTCATGCTTGCCAATTATAGTAAGTTCATATAAAGTTAATAAGAACGCCAGGTTAGGAGTTTTGTTTTTTTGTTACTTAAAAAACATGTTTTCGATTTTTTTTACTGTTGACATCACGTGATATAATATTCAAAACTTGATTGGTTTTCGCTTATGGCGATTCGCAAAAAGACGAAATGAATCCGCCTTTTTTATTTTCGCTGTAGCGAAACGTTGTAGCGAAAAAAAATAAGCATAATCGCCAAATTTTTAGCAAATGTAAATATTTTTTTATTTTAATTACATTGGATTCCTTAATAAATTTCATTTCCAAAAAGGTTTCAGCCTCTTCTGTAGCTTATTTAGTTCCAAAGATATACGAATTTTAACATTTTCAGTTCATAGACTTTTCAGGAAATATTTTCTTATAACGTAAAACCGCCTAAAGGCCGTTTTCCACAAGACGAAATATTCGCGCGAAGCGAATTTTTTCGTCGATAAGCATGCGCAGATAAAACATTTCTCGCAATAATTAGCAATAATTGCTAGAAGTGTTTTATCTGCGCATGCTTATCGACGAAAAATTTCGCTTCGCGCGAATATTTCGTCTTGTGGAAAACGGCCTTAAAGTTGTAACCATGTAACCTCGGTCATTTAAGAAAAAATACAAAAAAGGCATGCGAAACTCAAATTTTACAAACTTTTTTTTCTCAAATAATATTTGTAATTAGTTCTTAAATATGAATCAATAAAAAAATTAATAATGAAATAATTCTTTAGCAAAACAACAATTTGAAAAAATGCATACTGTATAAATCTAAAATAAGCAAATTATTAAAATCATAAAATTTATTCTTAGTATTATTAAGAATCACCAAATTAATTATATTTAAAAAAAAAAACAAATGTAATGTTTGAAAATTTACTACTTTTGTTATAAAAATTAGTGAAATTTTGAAATACTCTAACTTTGGTCATTCACGGATAAACACAAAGGAGACAATTAGCGGTAATATTGTGAAATATTGATAAGTGTTGCGAATGTAAAGTTTACCGGTAACTTTACCTGTAAATTTACCAGTAAATTTTAACATTTTTATAATCGAAACACACCATGGTATTTTATTTGAATAAAAAAATTTGTTCATAATTTCGACGGTTCTTTGAGTTCTAAAAACTTCTTGTGACATTTTTTTTGGAGATGTTAAATTTGTGATACGATATTAGTATTTATATTTATAAATTTATATCGTAATTATACAATAAAAAAAACATTTAAAAAACAGTTTTCATTATTTGTGATGTTAAATTTGTGATACGATATTAGTATTTGTATAATGGCCGAACTTATGAGATGGTATTGAAAGTTCGGTCAAAGTAGATGTTTTCATTTTAAATTAAATATTGAGTATTAGTTTTTATTTTTCATTTTTTTTTTTTTTTTTTTTTACAATATCAATTATCAATAAAATTTTCTGTATGTTTCAGAAGAAAAAATTTAAAAATTTTATATTTATGCGTGATGAATAAATGTTCAAAGCTTAAGTGACCGACCGATTTTATGGTATATCGTTAAATTTTTGGCACCGAAAATAAAACTTTGTTATTTCTTGCGCGTTGACAAACTTTTAATAAAATTTTATTAGAAATTTATTAACAATTTATAAATATAATTTTTTTGCGCGTTAACAAACTTTTAATAAAAATTTAAGCATAGAGATAAATATATTTATATATATTATAAAAATATCTTTAAATTAAACAAAATTGATACATATAAACATATGAGATTCATACCATTTATAAAGATAAAAATCACTGTATAAAAACTCAAATGCAGTAAAAACAAATAGTTGGAACATAGTAATAAAAGATATAAGATAAATACATACTACAACATAATTCTAAATTTTTAATAAATGAAATTACCTCACAATCTTAGCTAAAAAGAATAATATCTCCTTTTTTAAAATCACTTAATATGAAATGACCATACTTCATCAGGTTCGTTATCATACTTAACAAGGTATGTGGTTTGTTAGCATTTAATTGATCAATTTGTACTACTTGTGCACGTTCCCAAAATACTTCAAGAGAATCTTTTTTTCTAACACGATGTTGTATAAAAGAACCTACAAAATCAGATGGATTGGTAATAAATTTTAATATAGAATAGTTTTTTTGGTGCTTTATTAATTTCTTTAGTTTTGCATCCTGAATTTTTTCTATTAATTCTTTTTTTTTTTTGCTTTCAACAGCTGCATCATGTATTATGCAAGGCTTTGAATTATTACTTATATTACTTAAAGATTGTTTGTTTATTTTTAAATTTGCTTGAATGACAATAAGAAGATTTTCCTCTGAATTCAAGTTTTTCATTTTGCTTTCTTCTATTTTTGTTTTACAAAACCGTTTGTCACATTCAACACTTAAGTTATACGATAAAAATTTAGTTGATAAAGGAGCACTTTTGCTTTTAATGGCTCTTCTATATTGCATACCTTCAATATTGCATATCTTCAAAATCTATTAGATGTGTAAAATAATCCATTTTTAAAACCAACATAGATTCAATTTTTAAATCCATCATAGATTCCATTTTCCTTTTTAAAATTTTATTTACTTTTTTCAGCATTTTGTTTTCGCTTATTAGTATTACTTCTTTAGGAATTCCAGATGCATTCACTGTATTATGAAGAAACTTGCCACAGGTGGAAAAAAGGCTACAACTAACAACTATAATAATAGTTGTTCGTTGTTTCTTAAACTTTCTGATGGTATCAACTAATCCATTTATCTTTTTGACAAAAGTTTTCTTGCAGCAAAACGATTTAACATTGAAATCCACGCAACATCTACAATATATTGCATCAAATAATGATGTATCCTTTAATGCCAAATACCAATCATAAATACCAATCATAAATACAAATCATAAATACTTTCATTGATTATTTTATCTGAATAAGTATAGATTTTCCAGTCAACATTGCTAACATATATATATTTTTATATAAATTTAAAGTATTCATTTAATCACCAATAAAGTATTTACTTAATTTAAATTAATTTTAAGTCTTTAACTTATTTTATATATACATACATACATATATATATATATATATATATATATATATATATATATATATATATATATATATATATATATATATATATATATATATATATATATATATGTATATATATATATATGTATATATATATATATATATATATATACATATATATATATATATATATATATATATATATATATATATATATATATATGTGTATATATACTTATATATATATATATATATATATGTGTGTATATATATATGTGTGTGTATATATATATATATATATATATATATATATATATATATATATATATATATATATATATATATATATATATATATATATATATATATATATATCCCAGCCGGCACAACTCAGAAAATAGTTACGCTTGGTTTCTGTTGCGTTTTTAAAACCTTCTAAAACAAAAAGAATAACACGATCAAAAATGGTGAAATTAACTTTATTATTTACCATAAATACCAGTTAAAGTATTAATGGTTTCACCGTTATGGAAACGTAGTATTATATTGTAATAACTTTCCGTAAGGAATGTGAAACCACTGATAAAAACATGCGACATTTAAATTTGACTTTAAAACTTCAAAAAACACGTGTTAAACTCTAGTAAAACTGCCCGTAATATACACGTGCTTTTGGTTTACGCCTGGGTCGTGAAAAACACGTGCCTATATAGGTTTTATTTCCGAAAAAAAAATCTTAATTTACTTGTATTTAACAAAACTGAAACATTTAGAATTAAATAACTTTATCAATTCTAAAGCAAAACGTCGTCCCCAAACAAATTAAGGTAGTACATCCTTTTCTAAATAAAATAACATCTATATATACGTATATACCATTCATTTTCATGGGTGAGATTTTATTCTTCGACACCAACATAAAATCATTTCTCGCATTTTTTGGACGAGGTATTTCAAAAACAAACGAAGTTTTTTCCACGATAAAATGTCACGTGATAAAACTCCCTACTTATGCTTTTTTTTAACTTAATAATTATGTTTCAATACAGTAGAAAAACTTTATTCTGAGGTTCATAATTCCATCAAAATCTCAATTTTTTCAAAAAGTAAAGATAATAAAATATAATTTTAACCTCGCGAACTGTTTTACCAGCTTTATGAGATGAGCGAATGTTTTTTACAGTTGCTTACTGTTTCTGGTTTTCAATTTTATGATTTATTTTCATCCAACAAAAATATCATCAATCGACAGGTATAATGAATTTTTGAAGCGTGAGGTTCATAAAGTTGCTGTTGTTGCTAATTATTCCTTGTAATTACTAAGTTAGCGTCAAAAACCAAACCAAATGTTTGGTTAGCTAATTGCATTTTTTTAAATAAAAAAATACAATCAACTAACAAAACATTTGAAGTAACAACATTTGAAAAAAAATATAAAAAATTTATTTTAAAACAGTTTTAAAAATTAAGATTTCGTTTTACTTTTACTTTTTGATCGATGATCAAAATTCTATCGAGTTAAAAACAGGGGTGTGGAGTCGTAAAAAAAATAACGACTCCGACTCCAGTTGTTGAAACTTTTTGAGTAAAACTCCGACTCCGACTACAACTCTAAAGCAAAATTTTTGAAAAATTCTTTGAATTCTTTAAAAAATATTACGCAATTAGTTAAAAAAAAATTTTGACAAATTTATGAAACGTTCTTTGAGGTTTAGTATGAACATAAGGTTGTTTTGTACATGCACGTGTTTTAGATAAGATAGATAAAATAGATAAGAATGTTTTGTACATGCACGTGCAACACCGAGAAGTTTTACTATTGGAGTCGGAGTCGCGATTTTGTTTAGCGACTCTGACTCCGCTAAAAATGTTGCAACTCCACAACTCCGACTTCGACTCCACAGCCCTGGTTAAAAACTAAACTTACTTTAGCTTAAAGGTTACCTGTCAAAGAGGACTCAAGAAAAATGTTTGAAAATAATGAAACAGTAAAACATATTTTCTTTTTTTTTTTTTAAGTTGATTAAGGTGCCCCAAGAAGTCCTTATGGTCTTATCACAGAACACCGCGGAAGAGCATTTAATAGGAAGTTCACGCCTCCTTCCCAACCGATGAACCACGGATCTTACGTTTCTGAGGCAAGTGCGCTTATAGTAAGCAAAAAGATGCCAGTAGGATTATATTTGTTGCACGTAGAACTGTTTACTGCAAACCACTTTTAAGGGAATTTTTAAGGGAGCCCTAAATGTCTATAAACTTAGTATACACCAAGTTTTATTATTCGTATTTAAAACAAAGCATGGACTTTCTAATGTATTACTGTAATGTCTTACTGTAGCAAAAATACTCGCAAATACCCTACTCAATTAGTAATTTCAGGGTTAAGCGGAAATATAAATTAAATTATGCGGAAATGTAAATTAAAAAATGCAGAAATATAAACTAAAAAATGCGGATATATAAATTAAAACAAGAAAATTAAAACAAAAAACAAAATATTAATAAGAAAATATAAAATTGAAATTAGAAAATAATTACAAGATTTTTTTAACTTTTTATCTTCATATTTTCTTATCTTGATTTTTTTTTGTTTTAATTTATTTTTCCGCTTATATTTCCGCATAACTAATTTTATATTTTCGCATAAATTAGTTTATATTTCCGCATAACCCTGGAATAACTTTGTTATTTCAAGTACTAATTTAGAGCTAAGTTTTTACCAAATCCAATATCGTGGACCGTCTTTATGGGAAAATTTTTTAAAAATTTATTACTATTAAGAACACTGTTCAAAAGATCAGTTTAGAACTGTTCAGTAAAAAATCTAGGAGCACCTATTACAAAAAGACTTGATATAAAATATCACTTTTAAAACAAATTCATAAATAATATAAATTACCTAAAAAATATTTATTGACACTACACAATTTTTGTTTGTTGCAATTTATTTAAATTTTTTTTTTTAACAAATTGTTTAACAAATAATCTTGTTAAAGATTTAATGATTCATGTATGAATAATTATTATGATTCAGAATCTATACAGTCCAAGAACCTCTTAACAAATTGTTTTTAACATATAAATTTTTCGAAATGTTGTTATACTTTTAATTTTGTCATTAACCTTTAATTTAATGCGTTATATTTCAACACGTGTAATTATAATTTAAATGTAATAAATAAACGCGTTTAAAACTTTTTGTGTAGTTTATTTCTTTCTTTTTTTTTTACTATATATAAACTGACAAACTTGAAATGTAAACAGAGCTTGGTGATAAGACAGTGTATGTCTTCTTCTTGCTCTAGTTCTTTTATATATAAGCTCGATTTATCTTTTAGTAAATATTAGTATACGGCAAAAATAATAATAATAAAAATACTGACGATAATTGCCAAATTATATCTTTAGTATTCTAACGCCAAATATATTATTTATCATAAATGAACTATTGCAGAAGGATTGCAGAAATAAATTAAAAATCATAACTCCAATTCAAGGATGTAAAAAAAATAGTTAAAAAAAATTGCAAAAATAAAAACTCAACAAGATTAAGCAATTCCTTTTTTATAATTAATTCTTTACTTCGTGTAAAATACATTCAGTTTATTGACGTTTAATTTTACATATTTACTAAATATCTTAAACAAAAAACATTGAAAATAAAAGGATTAATTTTTTTATATATAGATTTTGTTTATATTTGAAGATTCTCATATTTCTTCTACATAAAACGAAGAGAAATCTATATTCTCGATATCCCGGTTTTCTCAAAATCGGCCACACCCAAGCGGTCTTACGTTAACAAAAAGGATAGAAGTGAGAAGTTAAAAGTTAATTGTTAGGGTAGGTTACTTAATCGACAAGTATAAAGGATTACTAAATGCATCCTAATTAGTATTACATTTACGCTATTGATTTTTTAAGTTTTGACTTTTAAACTATTTTTGAGTAAAAGATATTTAAAGTGGTATTTCTAATATCATAATTAGAAGCTTCCTCGAAGAATTTAAATAACGTCGGTCAAACTCATATTATTTATGTTTTTTAACAATTTTATATGATGATAAATATTAGCTTTTTTATTTTATCGTAATGTAAATGGCTTTTTTTATTTATTTTGATCATTGGTAAATTTTCTTACTATGTATTGATATAAATTAAAGCACAAATCACAAAGATATAACATTTATTTTGCAAATATTTAAGTTATTTTAAAAGTTAAAAAAGATTTACATGTTAATTAAATATATTTTTTAAATTTTTAAATACTCTTGACATGGAAATGAACAAAAAAAAAAAACATTTAGTTTTTTAAAATAAATGAAGTCTTGCTTTAAAAATCTCTGTATCTTTAATTTATAAGCACACAGTTGTAAGTATAATTTTTCCCATTTTGATTGCTATTTGATAAATGTTATGTGCTTAACAAAGAAGTTTTTATATACTTAAAAACAAAGTGATTTGAATGTCTAACAATCTGTTTCTCTGGGATGTCTCTGTGAAAAGTGTAGTCATTAGAGTTAAAAAATGAATCAGAGGACAAGTTTTTTACAAATAAAATTGGCTTATCGTTAGGAGAGGTAATAAGATCAAACTCATTATGAGAGATGAAATGTTAGACTTGTTTTTGATAATAACACAATTGAACAATTTCTCAAGTTCTTAGGTTCTAAGAACTATCTAAGATAAAATACTAGACTTAGTTTAAGAAGAATAATGAAGCTTAGTCTTAGACAATATGTTTTTGCATCAATTTCTTGCATGATAAATGTCTGATTTCATGAGATTTTTCTTGATGAAAAAGACGAAATAATTGGTTGCTATTATATATAGCAACTGAACAAAAAAAAAACCATGCAAAAAAACCATACAAAAAAACGCAAGAAAACCATGGCGTTTAGTGTGACTTGACTCAGGACCAACAAGAAGGAATAAGAACTCCATGCCTCATTCAATCTAGAAGATAATGTAAAAGACGTAATTTTCACTAAAGTCATGAAATTATATGGTAATTTTCAGATGAAAGACATCAGCCCAAGGACCATCACAAAGAAAATTATGTAAGCAGTCTCAGTCCACTCTAAAATAGTAGTATAAAGGAAAGTGAATCTGATGCAGAAGAAGTTTTAAAAGAGTTTTATTGAGATATGGTCTGGATCATCTAAACAAGAACAAAAAGGGAACTGAGCGCACACTAGAGTCTAAATAAAATGCAAATCAAGGAGTGAAGGTAAGTGATTTAAAAAAAACCCTCACAAAGGTAAGTATCTGGGTTATATATAAAGTAAGACAAAACTTATGAGTTTTAGTATAGCAGGGTTAATGTTAACCATGCCACTCAGTGCGATGAGAATTAAAGTTACCGATAACAACAATATTAGCAGATTGGTAAAGAGAAAGAGCTTAAAAATGTTTGATCTTAAATTGCTTTTAAATTGCATTTTTTTTTTAACCATGGTTTTTATTGTATTATAAAATGACAAAAAAATCTTTCCTAACATGAAATTAATCATTGGCGATGAATCTAATATAAAGTTGAATCTGTTTAATTTGAGTGAAGTTTTTGCATTTTATGAATCAGTCTTAATCTTTCTTGTAAACTGTGTTCCACTGTGATCAGATGCGATGTACTTACTGATCAAACTAATCTAGAGCTGAAACTGTAAGTGTAAGATTCTGTTGATAACATATTTTGCTTGTTAAAAAATGTGTGTTCTTACAGATCATTTTATAGTCTTTTCTAAATATTTAATCATAAAGTTTAAGTAAAGTTGGAGGCTGAGCCATAGTTAGAAAATATTTGTTTAACTCCCCACCTTTTTTAGTAGATATTAAAAAGTTTAATTTTACAGGAAGAAAAAAAAGCTAATTTCTTTGTTAAAGTTTGTTTGTTAAAACGTATTGTAGTAAATTAAGTAAATTTATTGTATTTATTTTTATTTAAAAAAAGAAAAATTTTACATTGGTTTTGGATTTGAACAAAACTTTTTAGCTGTACTGCCTTAAAACATTACTATTGGTGTATAGAAAATTCATCTTGTTTTCAATTGGTGAGTATAAAATCTTTTATACTTTTCTTTGCTTTTTCATGTTGTGTAAATAGTAAATAGTATAAATGTGTGTATATATATATATATATATATATATATATATATATATATATATATATATATATATATATATATATATATATATATATATATATATATATATATATATATATATATATATATATATATATATTATATATTATATATTATATATATATATATATATATATATATATATATATATATATATATGTAGATATATATATTTGTATATATATATATATATTTATATATGTGTGTGTATATATATATATATATATATATATATATATATATATATATATATATATATATATATATATATATATATATATATATATATATTGCTGTTTTAGTGATATTTTTGTTTGTTTTTATTTTTAGGTAATTAGTTCAAATCAAAAATGGTGAAATCAGTAAGTTTATTCTGTCAAAATTATTTTTATGTTATTTGAACACCTTAATCTTTTATTATAATTATTCATATTTCATATTTATGTAAATAAAAAAGTTATAATTCTTATGTGATTGGTTTCTCTGATGTTTGGCAAATATTGTTCATGTTATTTCAATTGAATCTTTACAGATGTATTTTTCATTTTCTACAAGCAGTGTTTAAATTTTTTTAAAAGTGTTACAAAAATTTATCAGATGTGTTTAAAATCTTTATGATAATGAAAGAAAAGTTTTCATTTACTAAATATTCTTCATCAAAGGAAATAGTTTCAAAAATGTATGAAAAAGATAAGGTAAAATGTTAGTTGCTATGGTTTCATTATAAAGCAGACAAAAAATTTTATACAATTTTAAATATATTGAAAAAATTTTCAGGCCGGCATCTTTTTCATCTTTTTCATCTTTTTTTTTTTTTCTGGATTTTCTGTATGTCAATGTTTTCTGTATCTTAGTGTTATTTCTAATAAACAATATTCAAAAAGCTATATAATGCTATAAAATCATCAGGGTCATAAAGTTTAAATGTATGTAGACAAGATATTTTAATTAAAAAATGATAACTTAAGCCTCTGTATATTAGAAATTTCCTAACTTGTGCTGATGATTTCATAAGTAATAATTTTATTACTACAAATTCAGTATTACTCATTAAGACATTTAAAAAAAAAAAATTAAAATCAATAAGTGTTTATAAAAAAGTCGAAAAGAATCAAAACAAAGTTTTCCGTTGAAAACAGAAAATAACCAAGATAAAGAAAAGTTGAAAATAGTTTATCAACTGTAGAGTTATCAAGCATAAAAATCACATTTAATTTAATATTTGTCTCCTTTCACTAGAAAATTGTTAACTAAATTTAATAATTGATCTACTCATTTTCACTGTTAAACATATATAAATAATATATAAAAAGAAAGAAAAAGTTGTACATTATTCATTAGTACAATTTATAAATTACTGGAACTAATATTTTAGTGTTAAAATCACAGTTTTAAAGATCACTTTAAAAACTGCAATTGTGGCTCTCCACACTTCAACAAAAAAGCCACAATTGTTAATAAACAAAGGGTTAATAAAAAAATCAATGGATAAATATGAACATTTCAAATATATAACATAGTTATCATAAAAATCAAATTAAGACTAATTTGACTCAATTTTCCAACAATTGTCTCATCATAGATTTTATTTAAATCATATCGATTATCAAAATTTTTATCTAAAAATGTCTTTAAACTAAATTTTCAGTCAGTTACACAATAGTTTACAGAGTAAATCCAAAGCAAATAAATTTTTATAATTAAGACTTGTTTTCCAATTAAATGCATTCTTATTTGTTATTAATCAAACTCTATTAAGTAAGCTAAAATTAAAATATTTACAGAAAGGATTTTTACCATTTATAAAAAGTGTCAATTTTGAATTTCTTATTATAATTTTCAAAACCTTCTAGTATAAAAAGACCATTTAGAAACTAAACCTTAGTAATAAAGTAACAGATAATATAATTATTTTAAGATATTTTCTCAGTTTATCTTTGTTAAATTTTTTCAGATTAATGTCCGTGTCACAACTATGGATGCTGAATTAGAATTTGCTATTCAGCCTAACACTACTGGTAAACAGTTGTTTGATCAAGTTGTCAAAACAATTGGTCTTCGAGAAATTTGGTTTTTCGGACTCCAGTATACTGATACAAAAAATTACACCACTTGGTTGAAATTGAACAAAAAAGTGACAGTACAAGAAGTTAAGAAAGAGTCTCCTTTGCAGTTTAAATTTCGTGCTAAATTTTTCCCTGAAGATGTTGCTGGTGAACTTATCCAAGAGGTTACCCAGCGTTTGTTTTTCTTACAAGTTAAAGAAAGTATTTTGTCACAAGAGGTTTATTGCCCACCAGAGACATCAGTCCTATTAGCTTCGTATGCAGCTCAAGTAAAATATGGTGACTATAAACATGATCTTCATAAAAAGGGCTTTTTGTCTAGTGACCGATTATTACCAGATCGAGTTTATGAGCAACATCAAATGTCCAAAGAACAGTGGGAAGAAAGAATTATGTCATGGTGGGGGGAACATAAAGAAATGTTAAGGTTATTCATTTTATTTTTATGTTTTTATTTTTTTTTATAATTATATTTTTTCTACAAACATGTTTTATTTCTAACTTTTTTATAAATATTTTCAAAATATACCACTATCTTTTACATTTCAGAGAAGACTCCATGATGGAGTACCTTAAAATTGCTCAAGATCTTGAGATGTATGGAGTAAACTATTTCGAGATTAAAAACAAGCGTGGAACCAATCTTTTCCTCGGTGTTGATGCTTTAGGTTTGAATATTTATGAATCTGAAGACAAGCTTACGCCTAAGATAGGGTTTCCTTGGAGCGAAATTAGAAATATTTCATTCAATGATAAAAAATTTGTTATCAAACCTATTGATCGTAAAGCACCTGTATGATTTATTTATGAATGTATGTGTGTTCAAAATTTTGTAGTTTTTTTAATTTGATATTTATTAAAATCTTTTTTCTTTAGGATTTTCTTTTTTATGTCCCACGTCTAAGAATTAACAAACGTATATTATCACTCTGTATGGGTAATCATGAACTTTACATGAGAAGGAGAAAACCAGATACTATTGAAGTTCAACAAATGAAAGCACAAGCAAGGGAAGAGAAACAAGGTAAGCAGGCTGAAAGACAGGCTTTGGCTAAAGAAAAGCAAGCACGAGAAGATGCTGAGAATGAAAAGATAAAGTTAGAGTTGAGACTTAAAAGGTTTGAAGAAGAAGCGCGTTTAGCACAGGAAGCTCTTGAAAAAGCCAAAAAAGAGGCAGAAGTATTACAAGAAAAGAAACGTCAAACAGAAGAAGAAGCACATCGGGTCAAAGAGCTTCAATTGGCAGCTGAAGAAGCACGTCTGCGTCTTGAGCAAGAAGCTGAGCATGAAAGGTTATTTTTGATTGAGTTTCATTACAACATGTTGAAATTTGAATAATATTTAATAAATTTTTTTTATTGTGTATCCAGTTACTAAATTTAGTTAATTGTAGAATGGAAAAAGCTGAATATGAAAGAAGAGCAGCTGAAGCTGCAGCTGAAAGCCAACGCCTTGTATTAGAAGCTGAGGCAAAAAGAAAAGAAGCTGCAGAACTGAAAGTGTTACTTGAAGAGTCAAAGTTACGTGAAGAAGAGCAACGTATAAAGTTAATGGAAGTCGTTTCAACTCCTCCTGCAGCCATGTTGCAAACAGATGAACAGGAAGAAGAAAATGAAAGTGCTGATTTAACCAGTCATGATACTGTTGATACAAGAGAGTATGACTATACATCACAAACAGATAAAGATCAAAAACTAAAGAACCAGTTAAAGGTATTTTTTTTTTTTTTTTTGTGCATATGTAAATAGCTAATTGATTAACTATATAATTTATTTATGTATGTGTTTCTATTTACAATCAATGAAAACAACAGATTTTTTAATTTTTAAAGTAAATGGTTTCAAAAAATATTTACTTTTATCCCAAAAAAATATTTTATGAACACTATGTTTTTTTATATTTGTATTTATAATTTATCTAATAACTCAATTTATTACATAATTTGTCGACTTTGTTGTTATTTTAAAAAAATTTTAATAAACATCCATTTACAATTAATTTATTGAATAAATAATTAAATTATTCTTGCTTCGTTTATAAAGTGGGCAACACCATTACAAAGCATTTCTAAATATTTTATCCATTACAAATTTTAGTGTCTTAACTTTACAGAATAAAATTATATTTATCCATTATTTTGTCTTATTAAAAATTTTATATCTCATAAAACCAAAAATAGTTAAAAAAAATTTTTTTTTGGTAAAATTTTGTATTTTCTTGTTTTGCCTCGCGCTATAAGGGAGGGGTTGGTGGTTTTGTGACAACATACTAATTAAGTGTTACGATTTTGACGAGAGGAGGGTTGGTCAAAAACGGTCGAAAATTGTGTGACGTAATTTACGGTCGACCTCTTATACGAGTTCGTCATAAGTGAGAAATTCATTGTCCACGCTTGTCATAAATCGTCGAGCTCGTCATAAATTAAGAAATTGCTTACGCTTGTAATAAAAGTTTAATTGTTATACAGCGTTTTTTTGTGGTTAAATATTTTGAATACATTTAAAAAAAAAGCTCTTTAGACGTCCCAATTTCCCAAAGTTTGCGTCTGGTTGTGTTTTTGTTTTTTTTTATTTCTATTTTATTCCTTTTCTTTGTTACTATTTTGATCTATTAACTTAATTATAATACAATGTTAGCTAAATTAAGTAAAATTGTTTTAATATTTTTCGATTTATGGATTTTTTTTTTAATTATTAAATTGAATTAGTTTAAAATAAATTTATATTTAATGTTTTCTTGTCGTTAAAAAACTAATAGATCTTTTAAACCATGCTATGTAACATAAAGTTCTTTTCGATAGTATAGATAGTAATAGATAATAATATTTTCTTAAAAAATAATAATATATATTTTTTTTGTAAAAGTTTTTACGAAACTAAATTTGTTTTTTAAACGTTTTTAATTTAACAAATGTTTTTTAAAATTAATTTCGTTAAAGTTTTTGCTGAAAAGGTTTTGTTTAAATACTTGTAAAATACTATAGAGTTTTATAATTGTTTTAAACTAACAACTTGATAACTTTACACTGTTAACTTAAAAAACAATTAAAAGTTTTCAGTTTTCCTTTTCGGTACTGTACGGTACGTTAAAATTTCCACAGTACGATAAAACTTTCATTGGTCGCACGATAAAACATTCATTGGTCGTACAAAACTGTTAACTTAGTTAAATGAAAAATAAAGGTTTTAGTATTTCTTGTTGGGGATCGTCCATAAATTACGTAACGCAAAATTTCACAATAAAGAAATCAAAAGTTTTCCCTCGCAGTCTTAATTTAATTAAATAATCAATATAGGAAATTGAGTTAAATGAAAACCATCCCGTAAAATATCACCTACTTTTTTTTTTTTCTTGTTTTGAAATATTTTTTGTGTTGAGTAATTTATGGACGATCCCTTGGTGTTACGCGTTAAATTTCCACAATTACGATTTAACTTTCCATTCATTGTTTTTACGAAACGGAAACCCGTGTTCTAATTTAAACAAATGACGTAAGTTTTATTTAAAAAACAAGTTTTTTAAGGCATTGTTCATTTAAATGTAAAAAAACTTAATTATGATTGTATAATCTTACATAATAATGTTACGATTATATAAATACATTTTTTCAACAATACGCGAACTTTTTTGTTTAGTTAAACAACTTTTGTATTAAACAAAAACAATTTATCAAAAATATTTGATTTAAAATAAAGTAAATAAGTAATATTTTCTCCCATATAAATTCTTGAAACAAGCGCGATTTTATACTCTTTATTTTATACTAGATTATCGAGCGTTTATCACACCTGGAATTCTTATATATTTTGTTTAGGTGCGTATTTCACGTGCGCGGAGCGATCGCTCCCGCTTTAAAATAAAGTCTGAGCAATATCTCATGAGTTTTATTCGTAATATGCAGCAGGCATCTGCTATTAAATACACATTTACGATTTGATGTCAAACAAATTGACGTCAAATAATTTTTTTTTGAGTCTTATGATTTAATTATTAAAAGGTAAAAGAATTAGTGTGAGAAATAAAAGAATTAGTGTGAGAAACAAAAGAATTAGTGTGAGAAATAAAAGAATTAGTGTGAGAAATAAAAGAATTAGTGTGAGAAATAAAAGAATTAGTGTGAGAAATAAAAGAATTAGTGTGAGAAATAAAAGAATTAGTGTGAGAAATTGATTTATTTTAGGAAAGAATTTCACTAATATTTTTTTATTTAGAGAATTTTTAGGTTATAAAATATCAATTTTTTTAAATTTTAGATTTTAGGCATTTAAATATCAAGTTTATATATAAAATTAAAATTAGGATCTGTATCATAAAATAAAAAATTAATTACAGTAAATATAGCAAGAGTTATAACATTCAAAACTAGGGATTCATTTACACTAATAACTGCAAAACAGAGCAATTAGTTATTAATAATACAAATGCAAAGTATCAACATCTTAAATAAAGAACAATTTAGGGGAGAGTGGGGTATTGGCAAACAGCCAAGCAGTAATGCAAATTAACCAGTTATATGAAAATTGATAATATTTATTGCTTATCGATTAGTCTAATTATTCAGTCGCAATCCTCAAAACAATTTTTGTCAATCTTATAAAATAAAAATTTAGAGAAGAAAAAAACCATTGGTGTTCAGAATAACCCAATGTACGTGGTGTAATTCTGAACACACCGTGGGTAATCACAAACACTGTTGTGTAATAATGAATAAAATGCTAATTGTAATAATTAAGTGCAAAAATAGAGCATGAAGTTTTGGATCTAATAATTAACACAATTTTTTTCCTCCGAAAGTAAAAAAAATTGATTTTGGGTTTGGAGTTTAATCTTGAACTAATTCAAAAGTTTGTTTTGTTGAACACCCAACAATAAGTTTAAAATTATTTAAAATAAAATGTATTGTTCTCAAAGTTTCTCTTTTTTACCCCTCATAAAGGTTTCAAATAAACCAAGGGAACCCAAGCAACTATATTTATTATGACTCTTATTGATTAGAACATATCTAATCAATAAGAAAAGAGCACAAAAATATTCTAAATACAATTATATCAAAAATCATTAGGATATTCTACAAAACTAGTCCTATTCTGCAAAAATTTAATTAAAATGCACATAGCTTGTCAGTTGCTCATCTGATTAGCTTTTTACACTGGCTATCAGTTTTTTGCTGAAGCTATTAGTTTAAATCATTTTTTATCTTATCGCTAACAATGATATAAGAAATTTGTAGATGTTTTAATAATTTTTTTTATTGGATTTTAAAACAATAAATTTATAAAAAGAACTTTAAATTAAATTTATTGTAATAAAATGTTTATTGTAATAAAATCTTGGTGCCATTTCAGAAAATAAAACTAAGAGAAAAAACTATTTTGGAATTTTTCTTTATTTTTTGTAAGTTCTATAAGATTATAAGAAAAATAATGTATTTAATGCATAACTGTTGTGTGGTAGTTTAAGAAACAGTCAGGACACAGTCCAACATCACATATCCAAAATCAACATCACATTATTGGTGTTAAGTTTACGCAATAAGTAGCTATTTAGCATTGTCTTGCCAAATAGATTAATAAAAATTTGTTTTTCTTAGTGGTGTTTAAAAATGCCATCTTTTGATAATTTACAATCTTTTTTTAGTTCCTTTAACATTTTTTTGTAACTACTTTTTGTAACCAAAAAAGCTAAGAAAGAAATCTTTTATTGTTTTATTTAGTTTTATCTTGTTCACATGTTTATTCAAACATGTTTCTTTACAAGGATAAATTCTAACATCTTGAAGCACTTTAAACTTTTGAGAGCATTATGCAGAGATGGTTAAATATAATTTACTTATATATAATTGCTTGAAAATATTGTACTGTTACTTTTTTTAAACTCAAATCAATATTTATTTTGATAAAAATTTTTATTAAAATTTTTTATTAAAAAGTCGTAAAGTTTAAGCGACTTATTTAGCACTGTATCCTGCCTTGTAATGGCCGTGTTGTTTAGCAATGTTGCTCCGGTTTATACCATTTTTCCGGTAGTTAATTATGGTTCAGAATTCCTTCAATCGCCTGGGGAAATATTATATTGAACAATGGTATTGTTGTGGCGTTTATGAAGCATATTATATTTTGTTGTGTTTCATTTGTGTGTATGGAGTTCCAAAAAAACTCTTGCTTTAAATCTCTATTTTTTCCTGGTCTCTGGTGGTCCAGGAGCTCTAAACATGTTGGCTGATTTATGATCTGCAATAAGACAAAAATTCATGAGATTTAATGACTTGGAACTTATTGTTTTTAAGCTCGGAATCCTTGCCGCCATTAGACTTGAAGACTCTGATTTCAAATATTTTGTTGTTCCTCTGACCTAAAAATCTTGATTTTTTTCCCATTAGTAGTCCATAAGCTTTTTTATATTTTCAGAGCTCCTGGATACCTAAAATTTGGAAAAAGTAATCTTTTATAATTTTAAAATCCAGAGTCCTTTTTGAGACGACGCATCCTTTGCATTATGTGTCTATTAAATAAATATATTCCAAAATTTGATATTTATGATAAAATATTTGAATAAAAAATGTAGAATTCAATCTGAGGCCAATTTTGGACCAATTTTGGACCAGCCAGTCATTTTTGTTTTATTTTAAAATATCCCTCCACCTTTTTGAAGCTTTGAGATACAAGTCTTGGTAATAATATAGAGTATGCTCTAGTGTCCTTTTTGGATTTTACATCTCTGGTCGAAAAGATGAATGTTGAAGTAAACGAAAAGTTGTATTAAGTTGTTTACATTCTGCATACACCTTATTTAAAAATATCTTGGTTTGAAATGTTTATGCACTGTATATTTCTTTCAATCTCTTCTTGTAACTCTTTTGTTAGCATAACACTTCTATTTTTTTCTGACGGTGTTTAATAAATGCGTTTCTTTCTGTTAAATTATTACATAACTGAATGTTTGTTGTATCAGAATTACTAAATATTTCACTTTTTATTTCATAGGTGTTTTTTTTTTTGTTTTGTTTTTTTTTACAATAATTTTTCACACAATTATGAATGATTTAGCACACACAAATTTATATATCGTTCTTTTTTCTCACAATGTCTAGAGATGGTTAAATATAATTTACTTATATATAATTGCTTGAAAATATTGTACTGTTACTTTTTTTAAACTCAAATCAATATTTATTTTGATAAAAATTTTTATTAAAATTTTTTATTAAAAAGTCGTAAAGTTTAAGCGACTTATTTAGCACTGTATCCTGCCTTGTAATGGCCGTGTTGTTTAGCAATGTTGCTCCGGTTTATACCATTTTTCCGGTAGTTAATTATGGTTCAGAATTCCTTCAATCGCCTGGGGAAATATTATATTGAACAATGGTATTGTTGTGGCGTTTATGAAGCATATTATATTTTGTAGTGTTTTATTTGTGTGTATATAGTTGTATTTTTTTTTTATTTTTAAACTTCAACCATTAGGCATTAGGTGATGACCTGCTAAAGCTTCGCGATGAAACAAAGAAAACACAAGAAGATATTCTCCACGAAGGCAACTTGAAAGAAGGACGTGATAAATATAAAACTCTTCGTCAAATTCGACAAGGGAATACTAAACATCGCATAGATGAATTTGAATCAATGTGAATAACGGCGACAAAAAGAAGAACGAAATTAAATTATATAATTTATTTTTTTTTTTTTTTTTTTTTTTTTTTAGTTATAAGTTAGTTCTGCGTTGATTATATTGAAATATTTTTTTATGGGTAAGTAAAGTTTAGTGTGATCTTCTTATATTATATATTTCTTACTGACAGCCAACTGACAGTGATGTAGCTGATAGTCAGTGATAGCAATAAGTTTTTCAAACATTTAAAATAAATCTTAGAAATTACTTTAAAGATAAATGGAGTTCTGCTCTTATATTTTACCGTTTGAAAAAAGAAAAAAGTTTAATAATATAAATAGTTTTTAGGTATAATTTCTCAGAAAAATACAGTGGTATAACTTATACTGTTATGATTGACGAGAGATAAAAAATAACATTTACCCGATGGTAAAAAAAAAACTTGACTTTTTTATTTAGTACGGTGATCACTTTTTTCTTAGTTTTCTATAGTTTTCTAGTTGTTTAAAAATCATTTTTAGTTTCTTGTTTAAGATTTTTTTTTTTTAATGCTCCATCATATAAATAATTATATACTATAGCATGCTTTACAGCTTTTTGACGATGATGAGCTCCTTGTCTGGTTGTCGATTCTTATTAAAACTTCTTTAAAACGCATCTTTACAATATTCTTTAAATCAAGTATTAAAATCCGTGGAGAATCCCAACTCCTACCCGCGATTGTCCATTTGCAGATATATAACCTTCCTCATTCATGGAGAAGCACAAATGTTGCATTGATCGTAATATTGCAGCAATTCTTTATTATCAAAATGTGCGATTTTAGCAAACAGTCATTAATTGCGACAAAAGTGTTACAGAATTTTAATATATTCCAAGACAAAAAGTTTTAATACATGCTGTTTTATAATTATGCAGGTGAATAATTTAGTAACTTCTATTTCCTTTGAACTTGAGCCCCAATATTTTTTAGTTTTTCGTGAGTTAAGGGTATTAAAGTTTCGTCCTAAAATTAGTTTTTTGTTTAAGATTGGTGTCTATTTAGATTCTGATCTATTGTCTCCGTAAAATCACTGTTTATCGGCGTCTTCCTCTTTCTGCTTTATAAAGAGTTTTTTTTTTTTTTTATGGGAATAGAATTCAGGAATGGAACGTTCCCTTTAATAAAAAAGCTGCGACACATTTTAGTCTTAGATTTAATATAAATAAGCACACATGTCAAAACATTTGTCAGGCAAGTTAAATTAAAAAGAGCGAACATGGTGTTCAGAAGGCTCTAAAAGTTGTTCTGAAGCAGAGACAGCTTATCGAAGTGATATACAACTTGCGTTCTATATCGAATGTTCTACCAAGCATGGTCTAGACAAAGCCACATCTTCTATGCGTTTTTGCGATTTGTTTGAATCTTATTCTTTTGAATAAGATTCAAACAAATCACAAAAACGCTGCACTGTATGCCAAAGGTGAGCAAAACCCCTCAAAACCATCTTCTATACTGGGGTAGTTTTTTTATAAATGTAATCTAGAGACCTTCTGCATCTAAAACTAGCATAATTTTTTCCTTACTATAATTTCTAAGTTCAGTATATCAACTTTACCACCAAAATGGTAATATTTTACTTTGCAAATATTAGTCAAAATAAAGAAATTATATAAAAAAGAAATATGAGGCTATTAGAGATATAGGTTATAATTTGTTTTTAAAGTAAGCGATTTATATACACATATAATATATGGGTACAAAACCTGTTATATTATAGCAAGTTTTGTAACAAAATACAAAGGAGGAGGGTTTAAAAAATCCATCTCTGACAAATTAATTAAATTATTAAACGATTTTCCACAAACTATTTAAGATACTGATAAGAGTGAGAAAAAAAAAAAGTAATGCTGATAAGAGTGAGAAAAAAAGATGAAGTAAGTTATTTGTGGAGGTTACATCCTGTACCAAAAGAGGATGACAACTCAGGGACTCATAGCCAACTGCTAAAAGTTGAAGGAGGAAGGACAGAGCAGGACGCTCAAATTTTGAAAAAGACCACAACTTCTAATATTAAGGTTGAAACTATTTTCCAGCGAGCAAATCCAGGTTTCGCGTTTTTTGTAAAATCAAGACCCGAATTATTGAAATTTATTTAAACCGTTTATAATCAATATAATTTATATTATTTACTCAATTTATTATAGGAAAATATATTTTCCTATAATAAATTGAGATAGATAAATAATTTAATAGATTTATTATATTAAATAATTCTTTATATATATATATATATATATATATATATATATATATATATATATATATATATATATATATATATATATATATATATATATAGATAAATAATTTAATAGGTTTATTATATTAAATAATTCTTTATATATATATATATATATATATATATATATATATATATATATATATATATATATATATATATATATATAGAGATAAATAATTTAATAGGTTTATTATATTAAATAATTCTTTATATATATATATATATATATATATATATATATATATATATATATATATATATATATATATATATATAGATAAATAATTTAATAGGTTTATTATATTAAATAATTCTTTATATTATATATATATATATATATATATATATATATATATATATATATATATATATATATATATATATATATCGCGAGGTTAGAATTATTTTGTTCTATCTCCACATTTTTTTGTTTCGAGATAAAATGATTTAAAAAATAAAAACTTAGAGAGACAGCATATAAAAAGATTTTTATTACTTATGTTTTCTCCGAAACTTTTTTGATTTTAACTTAGGTTTTAATATAGTAGAAAAACATTATTTTGAGGTACATTACACAATTAATAACTCATTTTTTTCAAAAAGTGGAGATAGAACAAAATAATTCTAACCTCGCGATATATATATATATATATATATATATATATATATATATATATATATATATATATATATATATATATATATATATATATATATATAAATATATTAAAACACATAGTCTTTATTCCTCACCTGTCTGTTTTCCTACTTGTTCGTAGCAAGGAAAGAGATGAGGTTTACTAGACAAACCCAAGTCCCTTCTCCACACTCTATTGCAAGCTAATCAGATTTCAATACATTATTGAGAACAAACATGTTGTGGTAGAGAGTATCTTATTTAAGAAGTTTTAGGATGTCCCTACATGTTTGAATCGGTTCATGATCTACCACAAGCTATTTTCATCAACTATGATGATGAAAAAGTTGATACCATTCTTAGTAAAATGACTGACGCAACTACTAGTTGTAGCATATGATGCATATGCATTAGAAGCTAAAACTAGTAGTTGCGTTACAACAAGTTAGAGCTGTTCATATGAACAGCTCCAACCTGAACAACTTTAGGTTTCGATGATTAGTTGATGAAGAGTTTTTAGATTACGTTCTGTGTCCTCTCCAGCAATAAAGAGGTAAAAAAAGCTTATCAGTGCTTATCTAGCTTATCATCTAAAAAGCTTTATCAGTATTACCTGGAGACTAAACGACTGTTCATATGCCCCAAGCAATACACAAGATGTTGGCACAATCATCCGGTTGTCATTTTTTACCATTCCATTTAGATCCTTTTTAGAGGAGCCACAGGAGTCTTTCAACAAGGTGTTCAATTACTACACAATGAAATTCTCCAGGTCTCAAACAAAAAATGATTTTCTGATGAAAGCAACAAAAAATGATTTTCTGATGCAGCAACAATTCTTTAATATTCAGAATGAGGAGGAGTTAGAGAAAGTTCAAAGACTCTAGTCTTAAGGAGGCTAAGGAGCTCTTGATACCATAATATATGATATATATGATCACCAAGATTCTTATTTATAAAAAGCAAATTTATGTTATCAAAGTTCAATTTTACTGTACGTTGTATGCTTGTATTTCCAATATCAAAGAAATTAAGTTAATAAATAAATAAATTAAAAAAATATATATACCGTCTTGATAACCCCAACCTTAATTACTTATACTTAAATATACGATTACCCCATCTAATTGAAAAACAATCCGGACATTCTTGACCAACCTTAACCACCCCTAAAATAACCACTTGAGTGATCATGGCTACTCCAAAAGACCAAATATGCCCAATTTTAAATTCTATGACCTCAATCACCTATATTTAGATATAAAATATCTTCCACCTAATTTAAAAACCCATAAGCATCCCTTAAATTCAAAATCCCATAAACATCCTTGACAATCTCTAAATTCACTGTGACCACCTGTGTAATCATGACTACTCCAAACTTAACATCGAGCCAGGAAATAAAATTCTAGGCTCCATAAACATGTTTCATATGCCTATATTTAAGCCATTAGTAGTTTTGCCGTTTGTAGCGAAATCTGGCCCACTATGCGCTGTATCAAGGAGTAAACCCTAATATTTACACATAAGGCAAGCGATAAGACTACGTAAAAATTTTCTTTAATAAAGAAACAGTTACTATAACACATCTTATTATGAAATATTAAAAAATTAAAAGTAAAAGCACAACGTTCTTATCCTAATAATATATTAAGGTGGTCGCCAACTATTCAAAGTTGTTAAAAACTTTGAGACAAAAAACACAGATGAACGGATCCATCCATCCATCCATGTTTGAACTGTGAAACTTGAAAATTTTCTTCCAAACAAACTTGTCTCTGTAAATCTTTGTATATTTTCTGCAAATATATAAAATCAATAGAAAACTCCCAGCAACACGAACACTAGTGAATCCTAGATGGATTTGACAAAACTAATCCACCTTCAACACAATCTATAGGATTTGTATTATCAGCAAAAAAACCTTTTGTTAAAAATCAAAGTTTTACAGCAAAAGTCAAAAAGAAAGTTTTTTTTTTTTTTTTTTGTGGTTTACATTTGTTAATTGTTGTACAGCTTTAAATAACCCATAATAAAAATAATAATATAAACTTACAATGACTTAAAACATAACAAACATAAACAAGGTATATCTGAAAGATACCTTGTTTATGATCTTGTCGTCAGAACCTTAAAAAAGCATTTAACAAAGATAAGATAAAAAAAAATTAATAAACTTTTACAAAAGGCAAACAATCTGTGTCTGAAGAAAGATCAAGAGGATCTTCTCATCAGATTTTATACAAGAGTAAACCAACATAAATTAAAAATTAAGAAGTATAAGAACAATAAATAAAATAAATAGGAATAAACTTCTATAAACATAAATATGTGTATAAACAATAAAAAAAAAAAGTAGAACAAAACATATTTTTTACTTCTACTACTAATAATAACTCAATATATTATCTCAATATATTATCTAACGAAAGAATGAGGTTTTTCAGTTTTTTTTTAAAAAGGCAAAAAGTAATAGGTACTTCAAAATTATTTTTGAATAACAATTTTATTCAAATTTATCAACTTTATTCGCCAAAACAATTTTATTCCAAAAGTGAGGTGCTCGATAGGTAATACAAAATTGATTATAGTTTGTTTGACAAAAAGGTTCATTTAAAAAGTTATTATTTCTCAAAATATATTTACTGACTGGTTTAAAAGAGAAAAGATGTTTGAAGACGGCTAGGGATAAATCATTTATCCTCATATATACAAAACATAAAATATTAAATACATTTAACTTGTAAATATTCAGAATTTTCATTTCAATAAAATAATGCGTCGAATGAGAGAAGCGATTTGCAAAATTGATTATACGGATTGCGCGTTTCTGACGGAGATAGCGACGTAGCAACTTACTTTTTTCTGTACTTCCCCAAGCAATATTAGCATAATTTAAATAACTATGTATAAATGAATAATAAAGTTGGATTAAGACTTTCTTATTGAGATAAAAAATTATTTGAATTCTAATGCTGCAACTATTTAATACCAAAAAAATGTTTTGAACGCATTTATGAAATCATTCAAAATAAATTTTCCAATCAAAATGTTAAACCAAAAGGTCGTAGATACAACAATTACTTAAAAAAAAAGTAATTTTTAAAAGTCTCTTTGGATGTCAGTTTGGCAAATACAATAAAGATATAATTGTTACTTTCATATGACATTTTCCTAAATCCATGTTATATACTTAAATTAGCTAAAAAATTTCTTAACGATTTGGGTATTTTATTGATGATGGCAACCACTATATTAAATGAAGATATATTAAAGCTTTGTTTGAATTACAAGATTTTGAAGCTTTGAAATTTGCAAAAAAATTTTCAAGAAAACATATCAAATTTTATTGCCACAAAATAAATGTGCTTGTTGAAAATGAATTTAACCAGCTTATTAGAAAAATAGGTCAATATTACTACAGAATTCTGGTGATCAGATATGCCCAGGATTTTACCATTAAAGTGTTAAGATAGTCATCAATTGGTTTACGACAACAAACGAATTTGTTAAAATTAATCAAGGGTTAATGAATGTTTTGTTTTATTCTATAAAAGATTAAAATTTCAATATTTTTGTTTAAAGTCCTAAGTTCAAATATGCTTTTAAATAATTTTTTAAATTTGTGGCCTACAAAAATAACCGTTTGTTTTAGCTTGTTTCAAACAAAATTTATATCGGCTGTAGGCTCACTAAATTTATTATCTCTTTACTAACCATCATAAAATCATTCTAATTTCAACTTTAATTAAAACTATAAAACTGCCAATCTCTTATGATTATAATCACTGAAAGCTTTTTGCGCCATACAACAATGGCTTCTAACGCATTGCGTAATATTAAATTGGTTTGATATCGGGGTAATATTTTTTATATGATTTGGCTATATGGTACTTTATTTTATTATTAACCAATTCTATCAGAAAAGATGATCATTTTTTTATCATTTTTAAAATCTATAATTTTTTAATAGGTCAATTTAAAACCCAATAACTTCAAATATTAATACAAAGCCTATAAAATTTTTTACATTTGGTCTAGACACAAGTTAAGGCATTGGCATTAGTTGAGTTTTAAAGTTATTAAACTAAATCAAAAGTTGTCTCAGTTTTTTTAATATAAAATCATAAAAAATATTTTCAAATCAAAATTAAAAAAAAAAAAAAGATTGGAGCAGAACTTTAAAATTTGAAATGTCATCCCCCTAAAAAATAATATAATAAACATAATCAGAAAATTAAAGTGGTTTACATATCGCGAGGTTCGAATTATTTTGTTCTATCTCCACATTTTTTTGTTTCGAGATTTAAAAATAAAAACTTTAGGAGACGGCATATAAAAAGATTTTTATTACTTATGTTTTCTCCGAAACTTTTTTGATTTTAACTTAGGTTTTAATATAGTAGAAAAGCAATGTTTTTAGGTACATGACACAATTAATAACTCATTTTTTTCAAAAAGTGGAGATAGAACAAAATAATTCTAACCTCGCGATATATTAATATTTAATATTCGTTTAACGAATATTACTATTCGTTAAATAGTAATATTTTTAATAGTAATAGCTTTTTTTTTCAAATAGTAATAAATTTGTTTTAATAGTAAAAAAGTTTAATAGTAGTTTTTTTCAATTATGTGAACTATATTTTTAAACTTGTCAACAAAAACTAATTCAGAAGCAACTTATAAAATATTGGATAGTTATTACCAACAGTATTAATACCCTTTTACCCACTACCTAAGCCCTTCAAAATTGTGTCAAACGTTTGACACAATTTTGAAGGGCTTGGGTAGTGGGTAGAGGGGTACTAACACTGTACAGAGTTAATACCCAAGATCATCTGAATTTTTTTAACATCTGTCCAATATATGAAAATTCAATGACTTCTAACAACATCTTTAGGAAGATGTAACTAATCTGGTAATTTCTCTAAAGGCCAAATACATCTGCAAGAATTTCTTCCAGATGTAACTACATCTGAAAAAAACTTGTATGTAACTATATCTGGTTAAAATGCGTTATTTAATTTTTTTCAAATGTATCTACATCGGAATAAAACCGTTTAAGTAACTACATACGGTTGCGATAATGCATTATAAATTAATAATTTCATCAAATCCTGTAGTTATTTATAATTGAAAAGATAGATATGAAAAATTCACATATCTTAACATAATTGAAAAGATGTAACTTATCTGTTTTTAACGTATACTTCTAACAAAGATGTTATTACACATCCATTAAATTTCAGATTTTATAATATCAGTGTACTTTATAGTTATACGCTAATATATTTTAATGTTGGGTATGACCGCCTGACCCAATCAAGGTATGTATAAACTCAATCGAGCGTTGACGATTTCTCATTTGTAATTCAGATCTATGACTTACAGTAAGTTACTTATAATTAAATGTAATAAATTTACTAAGAAGCGCGCTCTTTTTTAAAGTGGTATAGGTTATGTTTTTGATCACTCGGTGAATGTAGGGTCGTCCATAAATTACGCAATGATAAGTTTAAAATATAATTTAACGTAATTTAAGAAAATTTAAAGAATTCTATTATTTAAATAACATTCATGGGCAATCTCTAGCAATGCTAGTTATGTTATGTTTCTTAAGGTGGTAGACCACTAATTAGATTAAATCCTTCATAAATTACATTTTAGATATTCTAAAAAATACTAAAAAGTATTTTTTACGTAAATCCATAATTTATTTATTTATTTATTTATTTTTTTCTCAGGTATACCATATAAAATATACATTTATTATTGTGAAAAGAAAATATAAATACAAAATTATTACATATCAGATTGATATGTAAATACAAAAATACACTAAGATTATATTGATACATTAATATAGTATTAATGCAAACTTTAATATAAATTCTGGTATAATAAATATTATATATACTTATTTTTTTCTATACTTTAATACCTAAAAAAAAGGAAATCAAAAAAGTTTCAGCATTTTTGGGTATAAAACTCCAAAAAAAATCTTTTCGCAGATTTCCTTAATAGCGCCATTTTTTGAAAATAACAAACACAAAGTTAAGATTTAATTTATGTTATATACATACACATGTAATTTATGTTATATACATACACATGTAATTTATGTTATATACATACACATGTAATTTATGTTATATACATACACATGTAATTTATGTTATATACATACACATGTAATTTATGTTATATACATACACATGTAATTTATGTTATATACATACACATGTAATTTATGTTATATACATACACATGTAATTTATGTTATATACATACACATGTAATTTATGTTATATACATACACATGTAATTTATGTTATATACATACACATGTAATTTATGTTATATACATACACATGTAATTTATGTTATATACATACACATGTAATTTATGTTATATACATACACATGTAATTTATGTTATATACATACACATGTATTAATATAACAAATTAAATCTGAGCTATGTGTAATTTTTGTCATTTTCAATAAATTATGGATTTACCTGAAAAATATTAAACTAATTCTAAACTTTTGCTAGAGACTGAATATAATTTATCTTTTAGTGGAAAGAGCAAGTTTATAATAATAATAATAATAATAATAATAATAATAATAATAATAGCAATAATAATAATAATAATAATAGCAATAATAATAATAATAATAATAATAATAATAATAATAGCAATAATAACAATAATAGCAATAATAATAATAATAATAATAATAATAATAATAATAATAATAATAATAATAATAATAATAACAATAATAACAATAATAATAATAATAATAATAATATATAATTTATAGCAAATGCTTATTTTGCATTTGCAAGTAGGGCAACTAACGAAGCCCCGCTATGATAAATGTTGACTCGTTTTGTTTTTAATCAAACGTTTTGGAAAAAATAAGTCCAGTTGACTTTTAAAAGCGTTAACTGACGCAGCAGATACGATGGAGTTTGGAAGGATGATCCAGTCAAGTACGATGCAATTACAGAGTAAGAATTCTCTTTGTAAACAGTTTGCTACTGCTTGACGTTGAAAATGATGACGTTGGCCATGGAGGCTGTTGGATAATCTTTGCACGTTTTATGCTCGAGCTAGTGAGTTTGGTATACGAGGCTCAACTTTGTTAATGCCGTGGTATAGTTTGAAAAGCTGTATTATGTCACCCTTACGCCTTCTATCCCTAAGCGATTGAATGTTTATTGCACGGCTAGTCTTTAGTGATACCTTAAAGGCTTAAGATGAGGTACAAGTTTAGTGGCTCTTTCTTGTACTGATTCGAGAGCAAAACTCAAGATGTGGTCGTACATAAGTTGTATAAAGTACATGAAAGCTGTTAATGTCCTAATAGTGAAATGTTATTTTTAACATGTCTAGTACATATTGTTGATGAAGATAATGAAGAGAAGGGGTCCTAATATAGAACCTTGCAGAACTCCACTGAGGACATCCGACCAATCAGAAATGTAGTCACCTTATACGACTCTTTGACTGCGGCCGTTTAGGAATGATGCTACCCAGCTACATGTACTTGTATCAAAGCTATACGCGCATAGTTTGACAAGTAGAAGCAAGTGACTAACCTTATCAAAGGCCTTAGCAAAATCAAGAAGAATCATTACATTTCAAGACAAGATTCAAGCGCGTTAGATATAATGTCGAAAGTCTCGATTAGATTTGCCATGCACGATCTGCGAAGAACAAAACCGTGTAAATAATTGTCAAGAAGATTATGGTGAGTCATATGCTTGAGCATGGAATCACGAACTAAGCGTTCCATTATCTTGCATGGAACAGAGGTGAGAGAGATTGGGCGGTAGTTAGCTGGCTTAGTCTTCCAATCTTTTTTAAAAATGGGTGTGACATTGGCTTGCTTCCAGCAAGCAGGAACATTCCCAGTAATGAAAGAACTTGTGAAGACCAGAGAGAAAGTTAGTGCTAACGCTGAACGAGGTTCTAAAAGGATGAAATCTATCAATACATGATGATTTATGCTTTTCCAGTTTGGAGAAACGCAACTCGACAGCGGCTTGGGAAAGGTTTTTTTTCATTTATAGTACGAATCGTATCGGTGCATGGTTGGAGAACAGGAGCATCACCGGAAAGATCTTTGCTATATGTAGAGAAGAACTGTTTGTTAAGCAATGCATATCTCATATCTCAGTTGCATATCTCAGTTCCATCGGATGTTACCACGCCGTTTCCATTCTCGAGAGCTCTAATATGATTTCTCTTTTGACGCTTGCTTAATTTCATCATAAAGCCTTTTCGGGTCTGTTCTAATTCAGAATAATTTGCGGCGAGTTGGAGTGAATAAAGATATGGCGGTGAGATACACTTTCAATAGATGAATATAACAATGGTCAACCACCAATTAATGATGTGAAAGTAGCTAATCATGCTTTTAAATTTGGTGCGTCTGAAGTCGAGATGTTTAATACTTTGTTAGGTAATAGACTCAGTAGATTTTTAGAGTATCCAGTGTAAACAACAACAATAACAACAAAATATTTATTCTTCTTTTCAAATCATACAATAATATTATAATAATAATAAATATAATAATAATAATAATAATTTGAAAAAAAAAATCATAATTCTATTGATTATAGTAAGTAAAAATAATTGATTATATAATAATGAGTAAATTAATTATAAGTATTGAATAATAATAACTAAATGATTGATAAGGATGTTGTCACTCAAACAGAATTCTGATCAAAGGAGTGACACCAGTTTTTAAATACAATATGATTAATAGTAAGTATACACACATAGAACATACATAAACAAGTAAAGTTTTGAAAAACCATACTTTGATGATAATAATAAAAAATAAACAAAAAATAATTTAATGATAATAGTTGTAGTAATCATAATTAAAAAAAAGAGTATAATTTAAAAATTAAGTGAAAATCATATCAATAAGTTAGAACAAAAATGTTTTAAGAATTTTTTTAAACTGGTTTTGTGTACGATTAAGAAAAGAGTGTTTGAAGTTGTAGTTTTTTGAACTCAATTACTATGCATACAAGACTCTTGTTCCATTCACAAATGCACTGATAGACAACAGAATGTTTACCATACTTCCGAGTTTTAAACGATGGTACATTAAGTTTCAGTGTGAACCCAATTAATTATTTTGCATATTTTGAATTCTTCATTAAAAAGTTTTTTTCAACTGTTTTTTTGTGTAAGTTGTACTCTGCACCGAAAAATTTGTAAAATCATTTTGTGTTAACAACTTTTAATTTATTCTTACTTTTTCACTGCAACATATTCAACAGAATTGTCGAACATGTTGCAGTGAAAAAATCGTCATCACGGGCCTTGGTATGTTGCCTCTATATGGCAATTAACCGGAGGAGGATAAACCACAGTACCATCGTTTTGAGAATCAGATTCACTGAAGTCACTGGAGTCTATTGTTTCAAGAAGTTACTCTAAAACAAGATTACGTTCGCTAGATTTACGTTTGGTTATTTTGATTTTTTTAAGTGGTGTACAGTGTTTTAAAAGACATCTATGGAGTAGCCCAAGATCATCTCTACACTTTTGTCCAATATCATCTGTATTTTTCTTTTACTCTAATAGCATCTGTCCAATATCACCTGAAAATTAAACGACCTCTAACAACATCTTTGGAAAAATGTAACTACATCTGGTAATTTTTATCCAAGTCCAATAACATCTGGAAGAATTTTATCTAGATGTTGTTACATCTGAAAAAAATTCTATATGAAACTGCATCTGGTTAAAATAATGTATTATTGGTTGAGATTTTTTTCCAGATATAATTACATCTGAAAAATTCCTATATGTAACTACATCTGATTAAAATGATGCATTACTAGTTAATAATGTAACATAAATACATTATTAGTTAATTTTTTTTTCCAGATGTAGTTACATCTAAAAAAATTCTATATGTAATGACATCTGGTTAAAATAATGCATTATTAGTTAATATTTTTTCCAGATGTAATCACATCTGAAAATAAATCCTGTAACTACATTTGGTTAAAATAATGTATTAATAGTTAATTAATCTTAAAAATAACTTTATCTTAAAATCTACAGATGTAGTTGCACAGATGTTATTACACTTTGATAATTTAAAAGATGTAACTACATCTGTAATATTTATTTAATTTTTGCACAGATGTTATTAGACGCCAATGAATTTCAGAGGTTCTTGGAAAGATGTTATGAGACATCAATGAAATTTCAGATGTCATTATACCTTATTATATTTACAGACGCTGTTGGACAGATGTTATTAGACATGGCAAAAACTGATGTTGTTACCCTGACCCTAGAGAAACAATAAGAATATTTCATAACTTGCAGAAACATTAAATTGATTCTGGAATTTTTGAAACTGTTAGAATAAGCTCTAGATTTTTCTTTGCATTAGATTTTATTGAACTTGCTATTGTTGTACAAAAATTTTGTTCTTGTGGTGTCATTGTGCTTAAGTATTGCATTTTTTGCGCTTTATCATAATGATTACTGCTTTGGATTTATAACTTTAAATCGTTTAGCAAATTAAGCAAGTTTTTATTTTAACTTGAAAAAGAAATATATTAAGTAAAACTGCAATGAAAAACTGTTTAAGCTTATGACTTATCAATTGGAGACAAAGAATAAATTTCCTAATTTTTTTAATGGATGTTTTGCGTTGCCAAGGATGTTGCTATAGAACTTTTTTTAAAAAGTGTATTTTTTCCAAAATTAAAAAGTTTGGGAAGCAGCTTTTTATATTACTAATCCACATTAATTCCCAATAAAATAAGTTAGATATCAAAATTTTAATTTATAATGTAGATTTTCAAAATATATTTGGTACCCAGTGAGCACGGGACGTAAAAAAGTCGTCTTTTCAACGTTCAAAAACTTCGTTTTTAGGTCGTGTGCCCACTGGTTCATTATCGTTTTTAGGTCCGGTGCCCACTGGTTCATCATCGTTTTTAGGTTAAACACAACTTTTGTTGCAAGTTAATAAGCTATATAAGTTATATAAGCTTTTTTTTACGCAAGTTTATAACAAAATAAAAGAAGAAGAATTGATTGACTTCTTCAAACTATGATTTTTTTTAATAAGCAAAAAAGTTCATTTTTAATTTTTGATACAGTCGCCTTTGCTTTTGAATCAAAAGATAGAATTATTATTTTAAAAAGTTTATTTTTACCAAACAAAGGTAACATGTTTTCAGCTTCTAATTTAAAAGAACTTTTTAGAATTTATAGTGAATCAGTAGCAAAATGTTATTATTTCAATTTGCCTTGGCCTTATATAAGCCCAGATTTTTTGACTCAAAATTAGATAAAAGAAAAAGGCTATTGTAATCAAGCGTCTTTATTCAAAATAAATATAACAAAAGCTGAAACTTGCAAAGGTTTTTTTCTTTATATTGCTAATGATGACACTTAATTTAATGATGTTTGAGCAATAATGTTTCAATAATGATAAAACAAAATGACGTTTACTTCAAGGACGTAGATTTAATAGATAATATTATATATAATGATTAGATGGACGTTTGACGCATTAAGATATCCGTGTAATCAATTGACGCAAAGATATCCGTGTAATCAATTGTTATAAATAACAATAGCAAAACAACAGGTATCAGCTGCATGAAGTGGATTATTCTTTTATTTGATTATACGTCAAAATGAAGACTGTCTCAAATATCAAATTAAAAAGAAATTTTATTATGTAAAATATTTTAACTTTCTATTTTATTATTTTGTTTTAAAGTTAATCTAAACATTCATTAACTTCTGTATAATTTATTATTTTGTATTTTGATATTTTGTCTAAAAATTAATCTAAACATTCATTACCCTCCAAAACATTCATTATCCCCAAAAATATTCATTATCCCTCAAAACATTCATTATCCCCCAAAATATTTACATCAAACAATATAAAGCTTTTGTAAAAGAATAATACTTATCTGATTGTAAAAAAAAAAAAAAAAACTCAAAGCATTTAAAGTTCAAATGAGTAATATGCAAAAATAAAAAAATAACAACAACAACGCATTAAATGATCGCATTAAACAGCATCTAAATCATTTCATGCAATTAATTCTGTAAAAGTTTGACAATTAAAAAAGAAATTTAGTTACAGAAATAATCAAGTTAAACAAAAAACCGAGGAAACCAAAGAAATTAAAAGATAATAAAAACATTACAAGTTTTTGAAAAGCATCCTTCATTTGACACAAGAAAGAACAAAGTTTTGTAAATCTCAAGTCACATGTCATATTTAATCAAGTTTTTTGCAACATGTATACACTGTTAAGAAAATGGTCCTGACGTGACTTTATAAATAAAAAAACACAACAAACAAACAACTCAAAAATTTATTTTATCTTTCAAAAAATTTCATTTAAGAGTGTCGCTTGGAAATCTCTGATTTCAAATATTTAAAAAATTTATTAAATAAAATTAAGTCACATAGTTATAACTATAATTAATTTTATGATACAACTATTAATAAATAAATAATAATAATAATAATAGTTAACTAAGATAACTGTTTATTTTTCTCAAGAATTGCGCGTAAGGTTCTGGAATCGCAAATACCATCATCGCGTAGTTTTTTAAAAGTGTCGTGAAGCGCATTGTATTGTAATTGAAATCTTTTCACTAACTTCCACAAAACTATGTTGGTAACACTGCACATATATATTGCTGACAACGCATTCTAGGTGACAAAAAACCATTTAAAATGTGACAAAATGTGTGTGTGCGCGCGCGCGTATGTGTGTGTGTGTGTGTGTATAAATTATAAATATATGGTCAAGAGATACCGTTAGCCATACTTTTTTCATAACTATGATTTTTAAAAAATCCAAAGCTTCAATAATATAAATCTATAAATTTTAAATATTTAGTATTTTAAACTTTTGCCCAAAAATCTTTCATATACGCCTATATCAATATAGCTGGCGTATCTAAGTAAAAGATCATCTTTCACTTAGATACGCCTATATTTCATAGCTGAGTAACTTAGTGATATATTACGTCTAATAATAGATATACACATGTTATACATTTTTATTTGTAGTTATTTCTGAAAAATTTTCAAAAGAAATAGATACAATTAAATTTAATCAAACTAGATATCTGCATCTAAATATTTATCGACTGATACAAAATATGCATTAGTCTATATATCCACATATATTTATGCCAACATTTATGTAGCAGTCAATGTGTATGTACATTTATTATTACATTGAAATTACAGTAGCCGTATATTGAGATGTACACATATTTTGATGAGATTTTTAAAAATTGTTATCGATAAGCATTTAAACGGTTGAAGATATAAAATTTATTTTTATTAAAATTTATTTCAATATGAATATTGTTGTTATACATTGGGGATCTTCCATGCCCAGTTGTGAGATCAAACCCAATTTATTGTGTTAATTGTACTTACTTTAAAGCTACCTTATTCAAGAACTTAAAAATAAATGTCCATCTAGAATCAACAACTGAGGACTTGTGCGCCAATGTATTCCGAAATTATTTTGGTAAATCATAGCTTTGCTAGGCCTAGGCAAAACATTTTTGATGATGACATCATTAAAAATACAAAAATACTTTGACACGTTTACGTTTATGCACTGATCTTGCATTGAGGTTATGCCCTCAAGTTGTCAAAGATTAAATCTATGCTAATGCCAGCACTTAATCAATGACCACCACTGGTTGCTTGGAAGTCCTTATCTTAAAGTTCAGTTTATACTTTCTGGCAAGTTTCACGACATAATTTAAGAACTGTGCCTTTCTAAAACCTACTCTTAACTTTGTCCTGTTGCTAGCATAATATGTTGATTACTAACAAGTCTATATTTTTTATTAGACTCTGGTAATAATAATGAAAGTTTTTTTATTCAAGCAAATGTTAGAGTAGGTTTTTTTCCTGACCTCAGATGATGAGTGCAGTTAACCATGATGATGAAAATGATGGTCATCATTTTCATCATCATGGTCAACTGCACTCATATTCTCTTCACTCCATTTCATAATTTTATTTTTAACAGACTAACTGATCAAACGAATGATTAGAATTATTAACATAAGTTAAAGAAATGTGTTGGTAACTGTTTCATTTGACAAATGTAATGAGCACTACTATCAAAAATTTTAGGATTTATATCCTCATGAAGATAAGTTGTCTTTTTTTTAATGTTAATTCACTTCCCAATTAAGTAGCCTTCTCATCTCTAGTAGCTGAGAAGGCCACTATAGACAAGGAGGCTACTTAATTGTGGTTATAACCCTCTCTCAACTTTATAACTTTGAATTGAAACGAGAAACAAGTTAAGCATAGTACTACCAGGGACGTGATGGGGATGGAACTCAGAACCTCTTGCATATGGATCGAGCGCTCTACCACTACACTACTACCACATATACTTATATATTGCATGTTTTATAACATTATAGTACAAAACATCATATTAATTTAATAAAATGCTCAAAATATACAAGAGCTTTAAAAATTAACTTATGGTGAAAACTATATGTTAATATTTGTAACCTAACCCTAATCCTAGGCAGGGGTAATGTACAGGGGTAATGTCCAGGACCTTAAAAACTTGTCAAAAATCAATGTTTCTTTAATAGATACTCCTTTTATTACAATTTATTTAGGTTAAGGTTGTTTTGATTTTAATAAAAACTGGTTCGCTGCACAAAATATATTTGTGTTAATGTAGTGGTGCGTTCACTGACTAATATGCAATCAAAGATAGTAGACAAGATTAAGCGATGGGAAAAATAACATCAATTTACTCTATTTCAAATTTTTTAACAAATGATTCCTTTTTGTTTAGAATAGTATTTTATTTCTGAAAATTTTTCAAAAGAATTAGATATAATTTAACCCGACTAGACAATCTCAATATGATACAATATGAAGCGAGCCGAAACAGTAAAAAAATATTAATTTGTTTTATTTACCTTATTTATCTATTTTCAAATCTTTAAATTCTATAACTGATTTATAGAGATTTACCAATACTAATAACAATGAATAGAAGCATTCATATTATTTTTTATAATTTAAATATCAATGAATTATAACTAATTAAAAAAAACGCGTCATGTTTAACAAAAATACTTTTTAGATATCCAAAATACTTTTATTGAGTCAAAACTAAAATCCTGGATTCGAGGTAATTCATCATTACTTTATAAAACTTGGTCACACTACTTAAAATTAAAATTTGTATGTTTATATATTATTTTGTAGATAGTCAAATAACTTTTGAAGGGTGGCCACTTAAATTTGAAAATGAAACTCTATGACTTTTCCATGACTTTTCCATGACTCTTCGTAAACTTTTATGATAAATCACTAGAATAAAATATTCAGTACTTGCCATGCACTAAGCATTTGCAACTTGGTCATTATAAAACATGCAAACCAAAAACTAATTGGTACTAAGTACCAATTAGTTTTTGTCTACCAATTACTCTTTTTCTTTTACTTCTCTGATAATCTAATAACACTGCAAAAACATCTTATTTTAAGAAAATTTAGACTAAACATACTAGTACTTTTCTTTGCATCCTAAAAATATCACAAGTAGAAAAAAATGAAGATCTTTTTTAAAAGTTCCATGAATTTCCATGACATGAATTTCCATGACTTTCAATGTAAATTTAGGAATTCCATGGCTTTCTCCATGACCAAATAAAATTCCATGACATTTCCATGATTTCCATGACCAGTAGCCACCCTGTTTTGTAACCATAAAAATATATCAAAACCATAATCTGTCAAAATTTTAGTAAAAAAAATCCTTAAAATTCTGGAACTATATTATCTCAGAATTTGCTTTTAATGGATTAAGGTCATTAAAAACTTTTCATCAAAATATGTATACATCTTAATATTCGGCTACTATAATTCCAATGTAATAATAAATGTACATACACATTGACTGCTACATAAATGTTGGCATAAATATGTGTGCATATATAGACTAATGCATATGATGATCTTTTTTTTTTGTGTAAAGTTCAAGCAATTTATTATATATATTTATATTTAATCGTATTATTTAATTTAATTAACCAACAAAAATTAAATATTAAAAAATCAAATTAAATTAAATATAAAAAAAAATTTAAATGTAAAATTCAACATGAAAATACTAAAAAAACTTTAAATCAGAAATGGAAACACTATAAAAATTTTAAAAAACAAAATAAAACCAATGAAAAAACCTGTAAAAGTGCAATTATGCTATCAACACCATTATGTTTCTTACGAAGAAATGGATAAAATTCAACTTCAAACTCATCAGTCATGCACTTGAGTTCTGTTTCAATACTATGAAAATCACTGGTACAGACAGAAGGAGCAACATTTAAATGGATCAAATTAGAATATTTTATAAGGTTATTTTTGCAACAATCAAAAGAAGAACTCATTCGTATCAATGTTAGATGTTCCGGAACATTATTATTAAATACAGGAACATAAAAATCTTCGATTAAAACTAGTTCAGCAAATGTTTTACTATCTTTTAAAAGAACACTAGTCAGAGTGACTATGTCACATTTTACTTTCCATTTTGATACTATAGTTGAGCAATATGAATTTTTTCTCAGAACTCCACAGCTTAACCTAAAAAAAAAACTTCAATTAAAACATAATGATAAACATTAAATAATATTAAAAACCTAATAATAAAAAAATAATAATAATAACCTAAAAAGTAAACCTGGACGGCAATGTTAACCATTCCATAACCACATAAGCCTCATAACCAACAAGTTCATATAACTCTTCAACAACTTCAAACAATTTTAATGAATGGCTTAGTTTCAGCTTATCTGAGTCATAAAGAACAAAAACAATTTCATTTTCTTGTTTAAAATCATTTAACTTCATAGTTTTAATATACTCAGCAGCAAGTTCAAGACTGGCTAGGTAGTATCCAGTTTCAGATAACATATAACTAGGGTTAGAAAAATTTCTTAGAAATTGAATATTAGAAAAAAGCTTCTTAATTCGTGCTTGAATAGTCACATAAACCAAGACATCCATAAATTCATCTAAAAAAATACCTTCAAATAATTATAAATAATACAATGTGTGCAATTGAAACTTTATTTAAGTATTTATTGCAGCTATCAAACTTAAAAATTTTATTAAAATTTTACAAATCTTTTTTTAAGTAAAGTATTTTAACACAAATATTAAAAAATAATAATAATCAAAACATAAATTAATGAGTGAATGAATAAATGAACAAATTCCCATAAATTTAAAGAATGCAAAATGCAATCACAATCAATTAAATAATAAAGAGTTAACTCCTTAAAAAAAAAGGTCACCACATTTCTTAATTAAAAAACAAGGGATTTAAAGAATATTTGTCCTGGGTGCAAAAAAAATCTTTATAGACTTAAAAAGGGAGGTCATCGCATTGTGATGAATAAGCAGCTAAAGTAGCCAAGGTATATTTAATGATTTTTAAGTTTTAGTTTTTATTATTCTTATTTTCTTTTGCTTACTTATGAAAGTTGCTTTATCTAGGTTGAGTTTTTCACTCAATCTTTTGAGGAGTTGTTCAAGTACCAGTGTCTTCAAGATGAGATAATTAATTTACCTGAATCAATTTTATATTTTATGTTTTTTTGCTTTACATATTTTGCACCTGGTTGTCCTCATAACAGTGCAATGGCTAATATCACTTCATAAGCATTCGTACTAAGATCTCCTCAAGCTGAGCAGGTAAAAAAAATTTATTTTCTGTCAGCACCTATTTTCAGCTTCTTCTTGAAATAGCTTTGCAATTATAGGTTGAGCTGTCAAAACTAAAGAGACAGTTGCTACTCTATGCAGAGGTTTAAGAAGTAAGTTTTCAATAAAACCTAATACTTTTTGTTGTTTTCTTGAATTAGAAGATTATATTTCACATTATCATTTGTGCAGAAGAGTGAGTTAGTTGACAGTATAGGGCATGTAATTTTGGGAGATATTGTATATGTTCAATATGTTTCAAATAAATCGCTGAAACCATTTACAAAAGACTTTATGAATTGCATTAATCCTCAACCTTTAAATTTAAAAATTCAAAACAAAAATTTTTTGCAATGTAAAAAATTGTTGTTTTTCTAGCAAGTTGCTAGAAAAACAACCTGGCTTTAAACAAGCAATAACAAATTTTAAGAATTCCTTTCTTTCATTTTTAAAATTTAAAATCAATGCACAAGAGGTTGCATTAAATTAAAAAAAAATACAATATGAAAATTCTACTGCATCACATACAGCCATATATGGAATGCCATTACCAAGGATTAGGAAACTTAGCTGAACAGTGTGGAGAAAGTATTCATGCAAAGTTTAAACCCATATGGATTAGGTTTAAGAGTCAAAAAGAACATCCATATCATGGCAAGATACTATTAGCAGCTTAGAGCAAAAAGAACTTAATTTTGTTTATGTTTTATGTGCATATTATATATATATATATATATATATATATATATATATATATATATATATATATATATATATATATATATATAAATACAGAGATGTAGTCAAGACAGTAAAGGCCAAGACCAAGACTAAGACCAAGACTTTAGGCTTCAAGACCAATACCAAGACCAAGTACAGTTAATTAATTAATGTATATATAAGTGTTGTTACGACTTTGAAATAACTCGACTGTCAACTAAATTGATTAAGGTGTTTTTCCAAAGTCAACTAAAATCGATTAACATTTTGTGGAAGTTGATTAAAAGTTGATTTAGCCGAAACATTTGAATTTTTTTAAATTATAATATTTAAATGTTGCTTGGTAATTTATTTCTTAGATAAAATAAATTGAACTTTTAGAAACTAAACAAATAATTAGGTGGTATTATTCTATTAGATTAATTTATATCGAGAATAAACAAACAAAACAGAAATTACATTAGAAAAAAATAAAATGACCAATTTTTTTTTTAATACTTTTATATTCAGATTTAAACAATTGATGATTTCAATGTCTACTGATAACAAATCTTCTGATGACACTTTCATTGCATAACAATATTTTTCTTTTTTTTGACTTCTTTGACTAGATGACAACTGAAGGCTTGTTGGTGTAACTGCAATTCATGCCCAAATTGAACTAAAGAATGAGTTTTTTTAAAACAAGAAATTTTTGCTGTTTTATTCGATATAAATTTAAAATTACGAAATCGCAGATCTAAATATGTAGCTGCGTACAACTTTTTAATTTTAAGAAAAAAATATTCTTTGATGGCAAGATTCATAATAGTACGATTATTTGATTCACTTTTGAAGTTAGTAAAGTAATCAATTAATTTATAAACGGCTGGTAATATAATTAAACAAGTGGTATACTTTTATCCGCTCAAAATTTTTGTAAAATCATATATTGGCTTTAATAAATCAATTAGCTTGCCAATGATTTCCAGTTCCCAGCTTTTTATTAACAAACCCTTAATATCTTTGTTCTATGGCTTGATAATAACTTCTTTGATTTTTTTTTTTTTTTTAATTATCTTCGCTTCCAACAAGGCTGCAAGCAACCACTAATTAGTGTTGGAAGTTACTGGAAGAGAAAAGATGAAGATTGTAGACCAAGATAACGATTGACAGACAACTTAAAAGATTGCAAATTATATGAATCAGGAAAGCAAGATGAAGGAAGCGAATTCCAAAGAACTGATGTTCGAGGAAAAAAACTAGACGAATAAGAGTTTTTGGAGCACTTAGGAACAGTAACAGAAAAAGGATGAGACTTAATTGAATGATGAGTAACACGAGAATGAATTTTAGTAGATGGCACAAGAGACGCTAGCTCTTTAGAGCAGTGCCCATTATAGTATTTGTAGAAAAGAGAAAGAGAAGCAACATTACGACGATGTGACAGAGGTTGAAGGTTGGCTGCAAGAGCAGGTCCAACTACGTTTACAATGCATTTTTGCACCTTGTCTAAAAGAGAAAGGTCATCATTAGAAGATCCGCCCCAGATATGGCAACAGTATTCCATACAAGGCCGGATTTGAGATTTACAGAGATAGAGAATAAAATCCAGAGTAAGAAAGTGACGAGCTCGATAAAGAGAAGCGACTTTAGCAGATGCTAATTTTGCAACGGATTTGATATAAGGTTTCCAAGAAAGATCAGAAGTAAGAGTTAATCCTAGAAGATGAAGGGTAGGAGACTCATCGAGTACATTACCGTTCATAAATATAGGAAGGTCTAAATTGTTGCGATAACAATTGGCCGAAAAAAATTGAGTTTTATCTGAATTAAAGTTCACCAGCCACTGTGAGCCCCATGCTGTAGCAGAAGTAAGATCCTTTTCAAGCTCAGATGCCCCCTGCAAGCAATCAGAGGGAGTTGGCTTCTTATCGTGACAAGAATAAATGGTAGTGTCATCAGCGAACAATGCCACCTTAGATGTGAGAATATCTGGAAGATCATTAATGTAAATTAAAGAGTATAGGGCCAAGGATTGAACCTTGGGGAACCCCTGAGGTTACAGAATAAGAAGAAGAGTGCTGTCCATCAAGGACAACTTTTATACTACGATTGGAAAGAAAGAATTCAATAATCTTAAAGATGTTTCCAGATACACCGTAAGAAGAAAGCTTATGGAGGAGACCAGCATGCCAAACTTTATCAAACGCCTTAGAAATGCCAAGAGCAATGGCCTTAACCTCTCCACCTTTATCTAATGCGCAATAAAACCTATTGGTTTATTATTATCAGTCATAAACCTATCGGTTTATTACTGATAGCAAATCAGCCGTAGAACAAGAAGATCGAAATCCATATTGATGATCAGAAAGTAGGTTATGAGATTCGAGATTAAGTGTTTGTTAATTAAAGATTCAAAAACCTTGCTTATGATAGGAAGAAGACTAATGGGACGGTAGTTAGATGAATCAGATCGCTCTCCAGAATTTTTAAAAATAGGGATAACAGATGCTGCTTTCCAGCAGGCTGGAAAACAAGACTCTGATAAGCACTAGTTAAATAGTTTTGAAAGGATAGACGACAGCTCCTGAAAACACTTCTGCAAGACTATAACAGGTATACTGTCCGGGCCGCAAGCTGTAGAAGAGTCTAAGCGGGAAATCACTTTAGATACAGAAGCTGGAGTGATATGAATGTCGAGCAATGGATCAACCTGTTTGACGGCTATATCTGGTAGAACGCAACTAGTGGCATCAAGAGATGATATTGATGAAAAGTTTTTGGCAAACAATTCAGCTTAGCAAACAATTCAGATTGATTCACTAAGTTTCAAAACTGACTGCAACATTAAACAGGTTGCATTCCACCGAGTAGCAACGTCTTGTTTTAATTTGTTAATTGAACATTTATCTTCTTAATTGTCCATTTTCATATTACTTAACTCAATACAATTTACAAGCTGAACAAAAAGCTTATTACTATGTTTAAATAAACGAGTTTCCTACATCTCTTTAAAACTATGAAAATGCAATGATTTTTGTCGGTTAGATAGCTAATTCTCTTTTACAAAAATATCTTTATCAGTACGGGCTTTTGGGCTATGCTTTAATACAATTTAAATCAATTTCAAACAATAATTTCGATCAACAAAATGTACTGTAGCGCCGGTATATGAATGTGAGGCTTGGAATGTCCATCCACTGTGGTTAGATGGCAAAATTCAGCTTGGTTTAAAAGATGCATCAGTTTTACTTAAAATGATTCAAATTTAAGCGGTACTATTTCATATGAAAACTTTTGTTTTGTTGGCAATTTGTACTTGTTATCAAATGAAGCTAGCATTTTAATAAAATACTTATCATTACCTATCATTATTATTATTAGAATTATTCTAATCACTATTAATTTCTAAAGGGAGTTAAACCAATCGTTTAAAATGTCCATTGGGAATTATTATTATATGTATCAATCAATAAAAAGAATTTGATTGAATTTATTGACTTATTAAACTTTAATTGAATTAAAACAGAGATAATTTTAAAAAAAAGATTCTCTCTATATCATTTATCAAAACAATTAAAGCAAAAAATTTGTAAGGCGTAATTTTTGTGCCGTATCAAGGTGGAGGTTGGTAGGGCCAAACTTTTTTTGTGGATTTCAGATTTATAAAACTTTGTATCTTTTTGGCATCGTTAACTGATGACACATTGTGAAATATTTTTTTAAAGAATTAACTTTTTATAACGAGTCAGTATAACGAAAAAAAATAAACATTAATGTAGTGGCACAGCATACAGTAAGCTTAGAGCTGAGTTTATGTGAAACAGCAATTTAGGTTCAATGTTCAGATATTTTGGTTGAATTAAAAACCCAGCTATGAATAATGATCTTGCACATGGCTCAATCTTTACAAATATTTTATCTTTATAAAATAATCTACTTATAAGGATATATCTTTAATTGGTCAGCATCATAATAAAATTAAATATTGACAAAGTTGAATCAAACGAAGAGATAAAGATAAGAATTTTAGGATCCGACTAGTCATCTTTTAGTTGATTTAGTCGATAACAACATTAGTATATTTTTTTAAACAAACCCACAGTCTGTCTTTTAAATCCAGCAAAAAAAAAATCAGAAGAATCAGTAAATTTATTCTTTGTCTCAATCAATAGAAAAGCACGCAAAACGTTTTAGATTGGTTCAAAGGTATTAAAAACAAACAATTTTATAAATTTAAAGTTTTTGACATTATTGATTTTTATCATGAAAATCATTGTTGTTTAATAATGAGCAATCTTGGATTAAAAAGAACAGTGATTTGTCTGATGTTGCCATGGGTGCTTTTGACGGCGCAGAGGTATGTAAACTTGTTGAAATTTTTCTTTTTTTTCAGCTATCCCAGCATTATAAAAAAACAGATTTTAGCCAAGACGATGGATTAGCAGTTTATAAAAATGCCACCTCATAGATACAACAAAAAAATATATTATACAACTTTTTTTTAAATAACTATATATAAATATAATATAACATATACTGAAACTTATATACCTATAGTAAAGGTCTTTAACTTACCGTTTGTAGTAATATATAGTAAAAAACGGCACTTAACTACTTAATGACATCTAACAAGACAAATTTAAAGTCAGATAATGTCAAAACGCATTAAACTAATTAAATTTATTGTTTTTTTAAAAAACCACAAAAACACAAATTAAAAGATTTTTAATTTGTGGTTTGTGGTTTTTTAAAAACATTCCAAATGTTTTTATGATTATTTTTTTTATTGTAAAGCAGAGTATTGCTATATTGACTATTTTATAGCTGCTACAAGAGAATGCTGCTAATCCTATAGCCTACTGCTACAAGAGAATGTTGCTACATCAACTATCCTATAGCCTGTTGCTACAAGGAAGTGCTACTACATCAACTGAGGGTTTGGTTGGGGCAGGCAGTCTATCAAATAAAAAAAAGAAAAACTTAAAAAAAAAAACTTTTTAAACTTTTTCTTTAAAACAATTTAAAAAAAAACAAAAACATAAACTTTTTATTTTATTGGAAAAATTAAAAATGACCAAGCAAGAGTGTGTATATATATATATCAACTCGTTTCTCCGCGCAGCGGCCTTGTTCGTCAAGGTTCCTGTTTCGGAGTTATAGAGTTGAGAGAGGGTTATAGCCACAAAATAAGTAGCCTCCTCGTCTGTAGTGGCCTTCTCGGCCTTGAGGAGGTGAAGTAAAATAAAAAATAAAAAATAAAATATATATATATATATATATATATATATATATATATATATATATATATATATATATATATATATATATATCAGCCCTCGGAATTAGAAAAAAATAAGATTGGCAATAATTTGCTGACCTTTATCTGTTAGAGGTCGGCATCAGGTCAGTATTTCACCATTTAAATATTGTTACATTAACAAAATGTACAAATAATTATTTACATGACCAGGGAAAAAAAAAGATAATAGATGTCTTATCACTCCAATTACTGAACATTGATTGAAAGGAATGGTTCAGCTGGTTTTATACCTTGGAGTGATTAAGGAGTGGATGCTAATAATAAACATCTTCAAAGAAAAGTTATCCATTTGAAAGATTGTTTTAAAAGAACTTGCATGGGGTCTGATCCATTAGTTGCAGCTTGTCATATTTGCACTAATTAGGAAAACTTTTAGATTTCAAAATGTTACAAACAATATATTATTGTTAACCATATTATTGTTACTAAAAATAACATGTGGTTACATAACAACCATGTTATTGTTATGTAACAAAAAGTTATTGTAAGTAACAATAATATGGTTGTTATAACAATATGTTGTTGTTAGTAACAATAACTTGCTTGTTACATGCTTTGTTACCAACAATAGTTAAACAAGTTCACAATTGATGAAAAGGATCTGTTTTAATATTTGCGCAAATCTTGGTATAAATGTTACTTTAAAAAAGTTCTTGGTATGCTTCAAGATCTTTTCTCTGCAACTACCCAGATCTAACTATATCAAATACTTCTAAATTTTTCATCACAAAAAAAAAATCTAGAAATAAAAACTACCTGCACTGGTGACTGAAGCCTGATCTAAAGATGCCATTTTATTCATAATTGCTTGAGCAGCAAGAATAAGAAAGCGCATTTTCTGTGTTGGAAGCTTAGCAATTTCTAATTTTTTCAGTTTAACAATAGCTTCTTTGTATGGACATACAGATGGATCTATATAGCATGGTTTGACTCCAATTTCTTTTAGAGTAAGTTTAGATAAATGTTCATACTGCTTATGAAGTAAAATATCAAACGGAGATTTGCTAAAAACTTGTTGAGATATATGAGGTATAAGATGGCCTTCAATAATTCCCTAAAATAAAAACTTTATTCAAAAATTTTACTTGAATTAAGACATGAATAACTTTATTTTCCATTCATCAGAAGTTTTACATTTAGCAGAACACCCAAATTTTTAAGTAACTTTTTTTAAACTATCTTTTAGTTTGTTAATTTTAAATTTGGTTTATTAGAAACATAAAAATTGTCGAACGTAATCATATATAAAAAATTTAAGTGTAAAAAGTGTAAAAAATATAAAATAAAACATGCTTTGATTAGTTATAATCAAAGAACTTTACTTTCTTATCATTTTTAGATAATCTTTGTTATATGAATTTTACATATTTTTTAAATTTAATAAATGTGTTTTAAACAAGTTTATAAACATCTCATTCTTCTTAACAAACATGGTTAACTAAGTTTTCATTTTATAAAGTTTAACTTTTACTTATTTTAAAAATTTTCATATGCAGTGTCAATTATTTATTACCTTAATTATAAAAACAAAGCATAAAGATATTTCAATACATTGTCAATACACTATGATAGCATATATAGATACAATTATGGTCAAAAAGACTCCACCAAACAATTTTTATAGAAAATATAGTTGACATCTGAAGATTACATAAGCGTCTGTCTTCCTGACACAATCATTCTCTTTTTTCACCAGTTATATTGAATAAGTAAAGTCATGTGTTTCTGATTTGCTTTAGCCTTAATCAAACTTTTTTTTATAAGATTTTTGATTTTTCTTTACACTGCAGATTGCTTTTGTTAAATTAAAAGATTTAACTTATAAGATTTTTAACTTTTCAACCACAACTGCAACTCTTGTTTACTTTTTACATTTGCAGCTAAGCATTAAATCTGTCTACAATACATGTTCTGTTGGCATTTTATTCATTTGATCAAGACTGTCAACAAATTTATATACTTATTGGTTTTCTTGGCTGCTTCAAACTTTATAAAGTTTGACACTAGAAACTAGGTTCTCTGTGGTTCTGTGCCATGTATTTTTTTAGGAATTGCAGTGAGCTAAACACACATACATGCCTAGACTTAAGCAGAATTGTTGACAAAAAAAATGACTCTATAAAAAAAATATAACTCCATTTTTGTACTGTATAATGTACACATTTATTACTAGAAAAATATTTTAATTTAAAAGATTTTAAATTCATAAATGAACATAAAAGAACTTAAAACTCAAAGTATGAAACATGTTTTAGTAATTTGTAATTTGCTCCTAAAATTTTTAGAACAGCCTCTATTCTTTACAGCAATGAGACAACAAGAGAGCAATATTCGGGCATTGTTTTATGATACCTTGCTTTCTTTATGGTTTTATTCAAATCTGCTAGCAAGGTTGGGTTCTGTTTAGAAACTGTTGCTATCAACTTTACCTAAATGTTTTCAATGGGGTTTAAATCAGGTGAACTGTAACGTTATTTATATTTTCATGAAACCATGCCTAGACAATTTTTGTCTGATAGCAATTTACTCTGTCATGCATGAAATTTTATTTTGAAAATCAAGAAGACACATTTTTCTTCAAAATTTACAAATAATTTACAATATTTACATTCCTTGTTGTAAACAATGTAAACCACCACAAATGTTGGTAGCAATAACACTCTAAATCATTGTTGCTGAATTAACAGAAGAAACAAAATATTGGTGATTAAAGTATGAGTTTGATAACCGGCAGACATTGACTTTTTGTTCAGCAAACTGCTTAACTTGAGCTTTGTCTAAGAACATGACAGTTTTATTGTTCTTATGATCATAGTAGTATTTTTAATGAACATTAACTATTTAAATTAGACATAAGATGTAACATCTTTTCTGTCATATCAAATTTTTTACAATTGGTGTCTCTTTTGATGTTGTAGAGTTATTTTACAATCATGTAAGTGTTACTTGATTTAAGTTTTTTTTTAGAGCTTCAAAAATTAAGTTAAAAACATGCATCATGACCTAATGTTATCGCAGACCACATAAAGGGATTTTTCCTAAATAAGTGTCAAATATCAGCAAAAAGTACCAAACAACCACTATGCTTGGTAACCATTGTGCTTGGTAATCTTGCTGATCAACATTTTTCAAATTTACCCAATCTTCAATCGTGTAGAGAAATGTTTTAACATTGCTTCTAATTTTGTAAAAAATTTGAAGGAGTCTTTATTATTATTTTATGAAAAATAGGTGTCTTTTATGCAGCTCAGTAAGCTTGAAAAATAGTCTAATTTACAATAAAATAACTAACTAACATAAATAACTAACAATTATTCTAGAAAGCAATTAAGTAAGAATATGTGAGCTTGAAATCGGAATGTCCTTCAAAGTCAAATGGTATGTTAATTTATGTTATGTTAATTCTTGATTTTCCAGTTTCTTGAATTGTTGCTTTTATATTTATACTATTGTGCTATTTTACTATTCACAAGCATTTTCTGATCTAAATCCATAAGAAAAAACCAATCCTCAGTTGATGTAGCAATGCCTACTTGCATGTTCTCCTTATATCAGTTGATATATGTACTGAAGTCTCAAAGATCTCTACATCAATATGATGTCAAATTGCCAATCTAAAAGTGTTTTTATAATTGTATGTATACACACCTATAAACATATTAATACTGATTATGGTTAGCATAATTGCATGATTATGGTCAGCATAATTGTATAATTATGGTCAACATAATTGTATGATTATGGTCAGCATAACTGTATGATTATGGACAGCATAGTAAATATATTCTACTGACTTATTTTTCAAATGCTGACTTTAAATCAGACACTTTTTCTGACTTAGAAAAAAAGAACAATAAAAAAAATATATTCTGATTTTGCTATAATAAATGTCTCATTACATGAATAACTAATATATCACTCATCACATGAAAAACTAATATATACACCCATTACATAATTATTTGATATATCACTAATAATATGAATAACTAATATGCACCCATTACATGGATTATCTAAAGAGTAAAATAAAAAACGTAAATTTAAGATATTATACATGCTGTTCTTATTTTATTTGCATTTCATTAAACTATTGAAATATTGGATTGAGTAAAAATTTCTTAGTTTGAAATTTATTTTATAAATTTTTGGTCAACAGTTAAGGAATTAAGGTCAGAATAATTTTACTTATTGGTAACTTTGCAAAACAGGTTTTAACTGTTAATTATCATATTTCTGTCACTATGAATTTTATTATACTACTAATAATAATTTTCGTTATGCTCATAAACTGTTATTGTAAAAGATATGTTGCAAATCTTTGTTTTAAATTTCAACTCTGACACAATAAACATTCTGCTCATCTATAGTTATTGCAAACGCTTGATTGTAAACGAATGAACTTGTCAATGTCTCTACTACTCATAATTTCAAAAAACACTGAAAATTTTCAGTGTGTTGCTGCATCATTTTAAGTGTTTGTGTTGCTGCATCATTTTAAGTGGTTGTGTTGCTGCAACTATACAAATTAGCTGTCACAATAAAACAGAAATTAAAATAAAACTGTTGAGTTCACATCTGTTATGTTCCATTTAAACTGACATTATTACTATAAATAATAATGATATTAAAAATCATATTAAACAGTTTGAGCTTGATTTAACTATTTTAAACAGTTATTATTAGTTTTAAAAAGGTTTTGCGAGTGTAATGAAATTGATACAAAGAGCCTACTTAGCAGTCTAACAAAAAACTGGTGACAAAAAAACCAAATGAAGCAGTAAAGATTCTGACATAATATCTAAAAATTTCTCAGATTTAGTTTTTACTTCAAATTTAGTTTAAATTCAGTTTTACTACTGAATAATATTAACAACATTACATAACATTATACTATATTTACTAGATTTAATACAGATCTAATACTAGATTTACAATACATAAAATTATAAATATTGCTCACATATATTTGATCTCTGGTTATATCTCTTTGCATAGCACTGCTTCGACATAAATGTCCATATTTTGTCATAATATGTTCAGAAAGAGCACCAACAAACTCATGGTAACAATTATTGTACAGAATTTGACTGTCATTTTTGTTCCAACAGAACTGAATAAATTCTCTCATCTTAATACCTTCAAATGATGGAGATGCAATGCTGGTTATTTCGCTTACCAAATTAGAAAACTCACTATCTAAAAGTGGATCTTTTTCGATCAAAAAAAATGTCTGAGAACGAAGCATTTGAATATCTAACTTTTGATTCATATTTGCTTTAAGAAAGACATTTTGGTGTAACCTTTCACTGTCCCTAAAATATTTAAGACCACTTGAGTGAAAACAAATTTTAAGAAATAACAATTTTAATTTTATAGAACTTACTAAACGCTATCAACAAAATAGTTACTTTGGTTTTACCATAAATAAAAAATATATATTAATAAAATAATTACGTAATAATAAAATAATTACTTTAGTTTCTGACTGAGTAAATCTAGAATCTCTGATTGAAGTGCATGAACTTTTGGATCTGTATGCAGCCACTCTTGGTAAGATTGAATTGTGTAATCTGGCATTCCTTGAAAATCATTTTTCTTATTGAATTTATGTAATCTTGATAAAAAAAAGCTAATCTAAAATATAACAAAGTAATTTCAAAATATCTAATAATTACTATAAAAAAATATTTATAATAAATTACAATAACTTCAAGATTTTTAAAAAATTTGCTAAAAGGCATTTTTGTCAAACTTTTAAAAAATTTATTTTTCAAAGCAAAATTTTTTAATTTTAAAAATTTTAAAAACTTATTAATTGCTATTAATTGCTAAAACCAAAAAAATTTGCAGTTGAGCCAACAGCAATTTGCTTTAGTTCGCTAAACTGCATTAGATTTGCTATCGGGCCAACTGCATATTGCGTTAGTTGGCGCAACTGCATTGCATTTGCAGTAGGACCAACTACATTTTGCGTTAGTTGGCATAATTGCATTGGATTCGCAATTGTACCAACCTTATTTTGCAAAAGTTAGGGCAATTGTATTGAAAATTTAAGTTAGGCCAACTTTATTTTGTGTTAATTGGCCCAACTGTATTGGATTTGCAGTTGGTCTAACAGCATTTTGCGTGAGTTGGCCCAACTATATTGGATTTCCTTTTCGCTTACAGCTTTTGGTATTATTTTCAGTAGTAATTAAAATGATTTAAGTAATTCTGGTCCAGAATGCATATATGCATTAATCATCTTAAATTACTTTTTCATCTTAAACATATATAGTGTCTATGATGTAAGATGATTAATCTCAAAAAAATACAAACTTTTAAAACTACCAACGTAATGATTTTGATAACTATTTTATTACATAAAAACAATTTTTTTGACATGACGTCCTCCTGAAACCTGGTTAAGTGTCAAGTCTGTCCCCGGAGAAACCGCCATATGCCTGTGAAAGCTTATGACCTGGGGATTCCAGAAATACCAAAAATCAAATCATCCTATTATGTCAGAGAAAAAAAAACAATGTTAAATTTTATTATTTATTGCACCAAAACGTGAAATGACAGCATTCAAAAATTTTGCATTTTTACAGTATTCCTTAAAAATAAAAATTTTCTATGAACCAATAAAGTTTTCAAAACATAAGTATTCAAGAAAAAAATTCAGATTTAGAAACAAAACTGCATGTAAATTCAATTCCAAGAAGAAATTTTTGGATTTTCTTAAATTTTCTCTTCACCATGACTAATTTTATCAAAAGTTCTTGCTGTTGAAGTCCACAAGGCAGTGAACAAGCTTCTGTCCATATTCTGGATGACCAATCGGGCGCTTGTATCTTGTCCAATGAGTATTAAAATGATGGTGTATGGCTTCTGTTGTCTGTTCACTATAAATTCCGAGAGAAGATTTGTTTTAAAAGACAAAGTCTTTTACATGGAAAAAACAGTGTGCACCTTGGGTGTCACACTCCCACATGGTAGAGCTAGAAAAGAGCTTCTGAAAGCATCAATTTTTTCCGCAAAGCTTTCATCCAACTTGTTGCAAAAACATGCTGACACTATTTCTCCAAATTTTCGAAAACTTTCAATAACTGGAAAGACCTGCAAGGCTACATCTTTTTCTGCCAGAGTTTGCAAAATGTCAAGGTTTTTAAGCAGTTTATGACAATCATTTCCAACAAATCCTCCATGAAAGGCCTGAGCTGTTATGTTCAATGCTTGAAGCTAATCATCTGGTATTGGCCACGTATTTTTGAGAATCTTGAAGAGATGATTTACTACTCCCAAAAGCAGATAAAGCTCCATTGGTGGTATGAGGTCAAAGACAAAGGCAGAATCACCAAGTGAGATTATTGGTTTATGAAGCACATTTCCAAACATCTTGGCATTTTTTGTATTTGAGCCAGCTGCTGTAAACTCATTGAAAGAGTGCTTTAAAGACCCAAAAGTTCAAAGTGTCCCACAATTTGAAAGGTTTGAACTCTCTACATTGCACCAAGTGCAGGGATGAGAAGAAGAATGTGGTTGTAAGCCACAAATGATGTTTGCCAACTTCATATCACAAGAGATAACAAAATTGACATCTTTAATGGCAAGAAGTGAGGGAATGAGTTTAACAATTGTGTAGTTTTCTTGAACTCCTTCAGCAATAGCCACGAGAAGTTGCTTTTTGAATCTCTAGAATCTTTAGAGGCTTGAGATGTCAGAAGACGTTTGTTTGGAGGTGAAAATTCTCCATACGCCGGTTCTTTGGCAGAGACAACCGTGCAAACTTTTAAAAATCCTCCACCACAATCTATTCCAAGTTTGATGATATGTTGTGAAAAAATCTTTCGTGAGAGAAGCTCTTCAATGAGACTGTTCAAGTTTTTCCAATGAGTAACAATGCAGTTTGACTTTGTCTGATCAGGGGAGGTTAATGTCATGGTAGTCTGAGTGAAATTATCTCCCAAGCTTTTTCCAAGTTCTTGAAACTTCTTTAGAATATTTGGCTCAAAGACTTTTGCAGCAGTAACATGGTTCACTCTAGATGTCAACTTTTTAATCCCAGTGTTTGAAAAGCCTGTATTTATCTAAATTTGAGCCAGATCTTTTGCTGAGACAACTGGATGATCCTTAAAAAGTTGCCTTGAACTTGATGGTCCTATAAATACACAAAGCCTATTTAAAACTATTTCCAAAAACTAAATTTAAAAAAGTTATTGAGGTACATTACCTGGAGTTATTGGCAGAGATTTTCCCCCTTGGCTTGGGCAAGACGAACTGTTCCATGAGGAGATGATTCCTTGTTTTCAATTGCTGATGATGCAATTTTTTCTGCAACTGTACAATCACCTGCTGCCAAAATTCGTAAATTTTCACGAAACTGAGCAGTAGAGCATGGATGAGGTAGACCCCTACCAATTAGAGAAAAACATTTTGAGCAACGCCTATCAGAGCTTTGTTCTTCATATTATTCCATCTCTAGTGGATGTTTTTCCTTTAATTTCAATCTTCCAATGGTACAGATCAGTCAGTTGCATTGCTGTCCTCTTATTTAAGGGCCTAACAATTATTGTTTCAAACTGAAATAGTAGAGGTAGTTCCACTTGTTGCCCCTCATCATGCTTTTTTAAAATAGTTCTGCATGCTTCACACAAACCTTGAGGAATTCTTAAGTCATCAAAGTCAATTGGTCGGCTATATATTTGTTGGACTTTGTCAATCTAAAATGCTGTCAGCACTCTATTGGCCTTTTTTAAACCCAATAGACATACAGCTTTGCAGTTTTTGTCATGAGTTTGAGCTAAATTAGGCAATTTCCTTATTTTTTCAAAGAGAGCTGAAAACTCGACCTTCACAGAATTTGCGTTCTGAAAAACTGCCTTTTCCCGAATTTTTTGTCATAATAAATATTTTAAAAATTACACGTTTTAATATTTGTATATGTCTGTAGTTTAATTATACATCTTAAAAAATATTTGCTGCTGTAAAAATGTAAAACTTTTGAATGCTGTCATTTCACATTTTGGTGCAATAAATAATAAAATTTAACATTGTTTTTTTTCTGGGACGTAATAGGATGATTTGATTTTTGGTATTTCTAGAATCCCCAAGTCATAAGCTTTCACAGGCATATCAGGGTTTCTCCGAGAACAGACTTGACACTTAACCGGGTTTCAGGAGGACGTTGTGACGATTTTTCCAATATGATTTTTCTTTAGTTATTAAAAATAACATTTAAAAACTATCAAATGACTTTTGATGTCTGAATATAGATAAATTGTATATTTAAAATGATACTTTATGTAATTTTATTATTTAAAAACACTGATCGCTTATCTTTTATTATTAAAAAATTCAACAAATTTTAAAGAGAAAACAGTATAAATGGTTAAGATAATATAAAGTACAGCTAAAATTACACGTAAAAAAATTGATATTCAAATGTAACAACTTCAGTTATATTAATTTTGAATATGTTTATCACTTGCTAAAGAACAAAAATATTATGTTTAAAAAACGTTTAAATGTAGTTTTAAATTAAAAAATAATATAAATGTAACTTTTTGAAGTTTTTAAAGTTAAAAAAAAAAAGTAATTGAGTTAGCAATAAGCTACTTTATCAGAAAGTGTTTATTTTAACTTTTAACGGCTAATCATAAAAATTATATTTATTTATAATTAATAACACTCTCTTTAATAATTATAAATTAATAAAGAGAGTGTAAAAAAAAAAACAAAAAAAAAAACTATTCACTCAAAAAAAAAATCTTTCCTTTATATTTCAGCATTTTTTCATAACAATTTGATTATTACGTTAACTAAACTTAGTTATATAAAGCTGTTTAGCGGTTTTTCACTTTAAGTTTCCTGATGCCTGGGTTGCTATGCAACATTGTTTTTTCACATTTCAATTAAAAAAAAAAAGTTACATAGTTCAAGTTTTAAATGACATCTTTAAAGAATTTACCTAGTTAATTGTGTACACGGTGCATTTAAAGTGATTTATTATTAAGTTATTTGAATTCTTTTATTTGGAATTAACATGATTTTTTATTATGTTTGAACAAGTGTTTTAGATGCTATAATTTTTATTGCATCATAGTTTAAAAAGTTCTGTTTCGATTTCAAACTCAAACTCTTCCTCATCCTCAGTTGCAGTTCGGTTTTTTAATTATTGAAATATATTTATTAATTATCATATTTCATTTTGAAGAATATTTGATATTACTAATATATTTATAATGCATCATATGTATATAAATATTTACATTATTTGAAAATTACATAAATTACATAAATATTACATTATTTGAAAATTCTATAACTTGTGCATAGAAATTCAAAATGGCCTTCAATCTATTGAATCTACTACTTGCTCTCTTTCGTCATTATCTATATTTGATATATCTAATACTTTTAGTAAAGAAGGTTAATTTATATACTAATACTAATGCTTGCTAGAGCATTGCAAGTGGACCAATTATTATCTGATTTGGTTATTCACCGTATTGGAGGTGTGTTTAATTTATTTATGCATTAAAAAAATAATGAATTTGTTTGTTTGTGACTTAATTTGACTTGAGATAAAAAATAATGAATTTGTATGTTTGTGACTTAAGATATAAAAGAAAGTCTTTTGTTTCTTTATACTATTATTTTTATTAAAGTATTATTTTAAATACTTTGTTAAAAAATATACCTGTTTTATTTTTCTTTACATTTAGTGATTGATCATTGACAACTAATATTATTAGGAGAGATCAAAAAGGGCAAACAAAATTTTGCTTCTGCAACAATTATTATCAGCAGTGTGGCATTATAGAAACAAGTTTCGACAATTTTGGGCTGCTTGTTTCATCAATAGAAAAGTTAAAAAAAAATTGAAGCAGATTGTCTTGACAATTAAATACAAGGAAAGCTTGTAAGATATTTACAATATTTGTATTTGTAGTAATTGTTTAGTAAAAGTTACTTTAAATTTAATACATAGTAAATTATATCTTTTAAAAGAGTTTTTTATTTTTAATTTAGACACATTATTTGCGTCAGTGTGGTGAAACAACTGTTTCTGAATCGAAAAGAAATATAATAAAGCGATTGATGAAAAATAGCATTACAGTTGCTTGTAATTGGAAAAGAAAAAATGGGAAATATACTTTTAGCAATAGCAAGCTTTGCCAAATTATAAATAGTGCACTTTTTTGGGTTAAACCAGGAATCGGCAACCTTCGGCTTGCAAGCCGCATCCAGTTTTTTATTTAAACTGTGTGGCTCTTCAACCTGTCCGAGTTTTATATTTAAATGATATTGAATATCATTGAATAATAATAATTTTTAGATTTTTTTAAAACAATTTTAAGAAAAATGGCCCTCAAATTGAAACAGGTTGCCGACCCCTGTGTTAAATAATCATTATTTATTCTTATCAGGGATGTTTCATTTTCAGTTCCATCAATTTTTTGGGACCCCATGGACTTCGAATTATGGATTCCATGGACTTCGAACTCTTCGAATAATTTTTTTTTCTTTAATTAAATATGGGGTTTTTATTATCTGGAACTTTAACGTGAAAATTCCAGAAAAATGAGACGGTAACAAAAATATTTTCTCTTATGAATTATATATATGTTTTTTTTTATGTAGCCTAAGATATAATTTACTATGTATTACATGAAAATTCCAGAAAAATGAGACAGTAACAAAAATATTTTCTCTTATGAATTATATATATGTTTTTTTTATGTAGCCTAAGAAGTCCTTACGGTCTTTGCTGGATAGTGAGAATTAATAAGAAAAATATAACTCCAAAGATTTTGATTTGATTCGCATTGTCGCGCACACAGATTTCTCAGTTGCACTCATTTTCTTAGACTATTTGAAACCACATAATCATAAAATTATAAAAAGATTTAATTTTTTACTTACATTAATTACACGCTAAATTATAAAGTTACAAGGACAAAATATTACAAAAGCATATCATCAATTAACTCAGATGTAAATCGACTACAATGGTCTGGTGTCATGTGCTTTAAGACTGAAAACATATGCTCGACACTGACTTGGCATATGGTTAGTGACAAACCGACAAGGCAGGCATCCCATTCAACTTCAGGGAACTGCTTATTTGATTTTAATGGGTTAAGTTTTTAAAACTCGTCTAAGTTGGAAGAGTTGTCTTTAAACATTGAACGAATTTCCGAAATTATTTTTAGAGCTTGTCAAAGCTCCTTTTTGATTACATCTAGTTGAACCTGCATTTGTTCTTCTGAAGAACTTTCTTGAATCTCCTGTTGATACAACATAAATAAATTTGATCAACACTTTGCGACTGGTGAAGCATTCTCTTCATTTTCTGAGCTAGAGTCTGACACATAAACTGCAAAAGAGTTGCGCTCTACTACTTTTTTGGTTTTGTTGAGTTCATTATTCTTATTTTTATTAGCGAGTTGAATCAGTTTGTAATGTATTTCCAAAGTCATCAGCTGCAGTTATTTATAGAAGTATTTATAACTTTTGGAATATGTATTTATTAAAGTTAAATGAATATATATATGTAAATAAAATTTTATTAAAAAAACAACCTTGTCTTCAGTTGCTGTTAGCATACAGCCATGCCTAATATCAACGTAAACTCCTGCAAGAAACAACGAATTTTTGCGCAGTGTGCTTTCTCTATTATCTATTCCTTTTTGGAAACCACTGTTCTTCCCGCCAAGTTCACACTTTATTGAATTCCAGTCAAAAAAGAATTTGCCTGTGGTGATATTTTCAAGTTGAAGACAAATAGTAAGATTGCGCGCCATATGCAATACATCTTTCAATTCCTCCCACATATCCCAAAAACATGGTCGCACATTGAATTCTTTAGGAGCTTCTTTATACATATTTAGATTTTAAATTACTGGTCCAATCTAAAAAAAACAGAAGAATTTATAAAATATATATACAAAGTTATTAACTACTCAAATAAAGAGGACTATTAAAGAAATATTTATATAAACTAACATTTTAAAATTATTAAGTAGTATCAATGTCATCAACATTGAAATAATTGGATTTATATTATACCGTTTAGAAAACTGGTTTACACACTTTAATTAAAACTTAGAAGTTAGAGTTATACCTTACCTTAATTAGCCTCTCAATCATATTGAACTGGCTAGACCAACGGGTAGCCTGATCTAAAATTGGAATGAGATGTGGAGTCTTGTTCCTGAAGAAGTCAATCCACGTTGATTTTCTTGCAATTTTGACAGCATCTCTGGCATGGCTAATTAGATTTTTTATTGTGGGCTTTTTCAATGCATCATTTACGGCTAGGTGTAAAGTGTGGACAGCACATCTTTGAAGATGTATAATACTCATGCTACTGGCAACTCCACTTGCCAAAACTGCTGCCGCATTGTCCGCTTTAGAATAATCATCTTCGTCAAACTCATCAGTTTCTACTGAAAAATCGTCTTCGTCATCTACCATTTCCTCAACAGAGCTGATGCCAGTTGCGCACCAACTTTGTATTCACCTAAAAATATTAAATAGTTAATTTAAAGTTTAGTTAATATACCTTACAGTATATAAAAGATTTTATCAAAAAAGTTTAATTTTTTAAATGATTTTATGGAAAATAATCACATAATTTTAAAATTTTTTAATTAACAAAAAATATAATGAATTTCAAAATGTTACTCACTGCTGCATTATCAACACTAAGGCCTAAAATATTAGTTTGATTGATTCCAAACTAATCTAATCACTTCTCAATAATTTTTTTCTGTATTCCACCGTTTGTTTTCCCTTCATATCAATGGTGCCAAGATTGATCACAGCAATTTTATCATTGTTCGAGTATTGCGCATTTATACCTAGGTAGTGATCCATATGCTTTGATGTAGAATTGACTTTCAAATAAATTAGCATTTCGGATAATTTTTTTTGATTTGTTCGCAATGCTTTTTGGCAAGATCGATAATTTGAATTCTCATATTAACTCTATTCATTTTAAATCCAATACGAGATGAAACTTTTCTGCAAAGCTTTTGATTAGGTTCCCGACCAAACGCTTATAGATATTTTTTTTAGAATAATAAATGTTTATTTAAAAATGTCAAAAAAACATATAATTGTTTAGATTTTTTTTTTAATTTAAAAATAATTACTAACGAAAAAATAAATTGAACCTGGAATGAAAGACCTTCAACCAAAACCAGCTGGTTTAAGGCTTCTAAAATTCATCTTTTGCTGTATGCAAATTAATTTGCTGTAGTACAAAACACTTTAATATGAATTGCTATGAAGTGCTGCCTTTGATGGCTTTATATTTTTGCTTCTTATTCTTTTCTTCTATTATTTTTTTTCTAATTTTTCTTTTTATAACGTAATGAGGAGCTCTGCATGTTTTCTAGATAAGTGTTATATAAGGTTGCTAATGCGAGCTTTTGCGGCACATGTAATTTCTTTACTGCATAACTTGTTACTAATACTTTTTTCGGGTACAAGACACTTGAAGCACACTACTTTGCATCTATTCAAAATTTTATTTGTACAATGAAAAGGTCTGTAGATCGTATCTGATGCATAGTTAGTGGCCATTACTGGTCAAGATTGTTACACGCAAGTTAATAGCAAATATTATTTTGAAGGAAGAATGTTGTTATTGCAATATATTGTGAACATGTAAAGTATTTTCTTTGTGTTCGCAAAATTAATTTTTTGTAAAACAACCAACTAAAAACTTAGTTAGGAAAGCTGTTATAATGGCTAGTTATGAATCGATGAGGTTAGTAGTTTTTCTGTAAAAAGAATTGCTGCGCAAAATAATTAATTTATAAGTATAGTTTCCTATTATAGTTTACAGTTTTAAATAGAGCTTAAACAAAACAAAAAATATATCCACAATTTTTTGACTTTGTTAAAATATTTGTCTACTGCTCATAACCTAGTTAATCATTTCTAATCCACTTTATTTCTATGATCAATCTAAAAAATTAAAGATAAAAAAATTTATGCATAAAAGGAACTTCAGCACTAAAATATCATTTATTTATGAATTTGGTTAATATTCAAAACAAATTAAACAACTAAATTCTCAAACATATCATTATCTGCAAGGGTTGAATTAACGCATCGCGATTTGCGATATCTGTTAAATTATCTGGTCTTCAAAGTTTTAGTTTATGGAACACCACGAAATTTACGGAATAGGCGAATAAACTTTAATTTGTTACTGAAAATGTTATGAAAAACAAAACAATAAATTTATGACTACAAAAGTAATAATACTACAGTGTTGTTACTTTAATAACACTCTTTTATGTTGCATTTATAGTCTATTGTTTGATCAAACAACACATAATCAAGATATTATAAATATAAATGATTTAATTAAGTAATTCCAAACTTTAATTAAAGTAGTAATGCATCTTGAAAAAATACAATGGATATTTAAACAATGTTAAAAACCTTAGCAACTTTTACGAATACATATTTTTATAAACAGTTTAGCATTTCTAAACATCTTACTAACGGTCCGGAAAAAACGCGTGTTCACTTTAAAATCATCCAATGAAAACACTGATAATTTACTTCTTAGGAGAAATCTATATTAAAAGGGGAGGGTCGGGAGGAGGCTATAAACTTAAATTTTGTTTTATTATTTAATCAATTAAATCATAATAAAAGTAAAGACAAAAAAATATATTTCTAAAAATATACTTCTTTATAACTAAAATTTATTAAATTGAACTCCTCTGTTTTTAGTTTTAAGTAAATGTCAGTACTACTCTCAGTGGCGAAACTGCAGAGGGAAGGGGGGTAGCAGACAAAAAGTGTCCTATTTTTAAGCTAATTTTAGGTTGCATGGGCGATGTGGGGCTTATTTTAAAAATTGTGCGGAGGAGGGGGGGGGAATTTTGCTACTGACTACTCTAATGTGCTTAATACATAGGTAGGTGGGGGTGGGAATTTTAGTCAGGATATATAAAATGGGAGGAGTAAATAATAAAAAAAAGCGGGAGGATTTACAATGAAAGTTTTATTATTTATCGGTTACCAATATATATTTTTTTTAATTTTAAGGCCAATTTTCACTGAATTTTTGTTTTGAGATATAGTTTTTTGTTTATAACAAGTGACTTGTTATAAACAAATAACACGATTTTCAAAATCAGCCCCATATCGCCCATGCAACCTAAAATTAAATTAAAATCAGGACACTTTTTGTCTGTTAACCAAAGCCCCCCCCCCTCCCCCGCAGTTTCGCCACTGAGAGTAGTACTGACATTTACTTAAAACTAAAAACAGAGGTGTTCAATTTAATAAATTTTAGTTATAAAGAAGTATATTTAGAAATATATTTTTTTGTCTTTACTTTTATTATGATGCATTATACAGACTTGATAATTTATTCAAGCGCGTTTAATTCATAGGAGTTTTATCGCATGATGTCATTGGTAACATTCTAGAAATTCTTTAAAAATTTTACAATTAAATTTTATTAAAATAGCTAACTATAGTTACTTATTTTATTAAAAGTTTATTTTATTAATTGTTCGTTAGTTTTTTACAAACCTAATGAACAATTAATTAAACCAAGCACTAAGAAAAGATATAAAAATTAAGAATATACTAATAAAGTATATAATTTGTAATTAACTTTCAAAATTTTGACAATTTAAAAAATATATATTATAAAACATTTATTTTTGTAAACAAATGATAATAGTTTAACAGATTTACGGCTTTACAGATGTGACTCCGAGAATGAGCCATAATATTAAAGTAATAGTTCATTTGATAATATATTCTTAAAAAAATTTATGCTAGATATCTCAAAATGCAACAAATCGTAAATAATACAATTCCTAAAACATTTCAACAGAATACTCTAGAATTTATTTCGCTTAGGCAGTATATTTTTTGAACCAATAGAATTAGTTTGTTCGCATATTTGGCAGATTTTTAGTGTTCGCAAATATTCTTTTTATTCTTCCGCAAGATGTTTTAAGAACATTCAAGTTAATTATGTTTCCATGTATGTCTGTAAAATAAAAGTTATATTAATTAAAATAAAATTATATTAATTAAAATAAAAAATTAACAAATATATTAATTTTTTAACTTTTTAGCCCCCGCCATAATATATATTGGATGTTATAATAATGGAAATATAAATAATGAAATAAGATCACCTCAATACCGAAAAATACATTTTTTAAAACCAGAGAAAAAATGCGTTAATAATTTTTTTTTTTAATATTTACAAAGTAAATTAATAAAAGTGCATTATTATTTAGGTTAAAAAAATTTTATCTAATATTTTGAAAGAAAAACTTATAACAAAAGAAATCAAAATACTTGTGGTCTAGATGAATATTTAAAAAAAGTTGCGCAAATAAAATACTATTTTGTTTTTTATTTTATTTTTGTTTTTAATTTTATTTTGTTTTTAATTTTATTTTACAAACACATTTTAGAACATTATAATAATTATATAACTATATAATACATTATATAATAAAAATGAATATGATTTGGAAATTGTATGTAAAAAATAACAATCAGTGTTTCAAACAAACAAAAAAAAATCTATGACGTCATCCACTAAAACTCCTATGAATTAAACGCGCTTGAATAAATTATCAAGTCTGTATAATGCGCCTGGAAAATCACGTTTATTTTACATACTCAAACATAGATGAGTATTTGACTTTATGAAAATCCTGGAAATTTTTTTTCTTTGATAAACCCAGAAAATCCCGGAAAACTGTTTTTTTTAAAAATTAATCGCATTTAACTGACAAACAGAATTTAGATTATTTTAAAACGGAATTTATATTAATTAATTTTTTACAAAAAGGAATTTCTAATACTCGAAAAAGTTTGAATGAATTAAAAAGCAAAAAAAATGAAGAAAAATGATTATCAAATTAATATCAAAAAACATCCGGAAATTCCTGGAAAAATTAAAGGAGTTTTATGTGAATTTCTGGAAAAAAACTCATCTATGCTCAAAATACCACAGAAAATGGAGAAGACGAGCTTTGACTAAAACAACAAGATTTTTTTTCTTGATATACATTTATTAATTAGTTTTAATCAAAAAAATTTACTCAGACGTTTTGTTTTAACATGCTCTTTAATATGAACACAACATGTCTCGGGACTTGGTAGTCCCTTTAAACAAACCGTTTTTTTAACAAAAAACCAGTTAGATCACAATTGCGGTTAAATGCTTTTACTTTTAACATTATATTTTCTGAATAAACATCACATAAGCGATATCAAAATAAAAATTAAATATTCTAAAAGATTAATGTTTTCTCTTAACATTAAATTGCTGAACGCGTAGGCATATGGCCCTTTTGCATGTAAAATACGAGCTTGGTAACGCCTGTTATCAAGATGTAACATTTGAACCAATACTCAATCTGAGTATTGGTTCAAACTGGTAAGGAAGAAGATGAGCTTTACAGTCAAATGCTTTTTTGCAGTGTTTTGTGACAAGACTATCAGGTATTTCTTAAGCATATTAATTACTATAAAAAAAGGAGTCCTAGAGTCCTAAATTTTTTATTGACTCCTGAGACTCCAGGCTAAAATAGGGATTTGATGGACTCCGACTCTGGATCCTTAATTCTTACTGTATATTTACTCTTACCATTGTTGATACTTTTAATGTAAATATAAAATTTTATTTCTTTTTTAGATCACAAGATTAGTAGTTTAAAAAATTAAATTAAATGAATGTAAAATGAATGTAAATCAGTTTCTTGTCACCTAACCAATATTTGATTTTATTTAGATGTTGTTCATCGTAATCTGTCAACATGCCGTAGTACGGATAACGATGTAGCAAATGCAATTAAAGCATGGCTTTGCTTTGCAAAAGATCATGGTGGAGGGAGGAGGAGAAGAGAAGCAGTGTTTTAAAATGTTTAAATATTATAAATTCAATAATAAACAACTTTTTACTAGAAACTCAAAAATTTATTAGAACTTTATTAACTTAACATGTAGCGCTAACCTGTAAAACCTATTATGATACCAACATTGGTTTGATGAGTATCAAATTATCCCAGACTACACACTACATTACGCCAATGTTAAAAAAAGATAAAATGCACAATTGCATTGTTTGCTTGATGAGAAGGTATTTTAGCGCATACAACCTTTTACTAACGTGCCAATGTAAAACTAACTAAAATATCATTAAAATGTGTCGCTAACTGTACCTAACTAGCACACTTTATTAGAAAAACATCGACTCAACTTTGAAACAACGTTTGAAGTGTTGTTTTGACGTTGGGTCAACATGTTTTCAACAAAGTGTTCTAGCTTGAAACCTTGAATACTTGGTTTGGCTAATGTCGCACCTACAACATACCAGTAAGAATGGGCAAACATATTGCCACTGTATTGAGTAAAACAATTCCAACATAATCTCAAAGGACAAACGATTATATGCCAACACAACACCAACCTAAACATTTTGTTAGGCCGACATTGCCCCTACAAACTTAGACCAACTGTGCGCCAATGTAAGGTCAACATAGTATAAAATAGGTTATGCCAGTGTGCCACCAACTGCTGCAACTTGTTTGGGCCAACGTTACGCCAACAATTTAATACCAAGAATAGGCCAAGGTTTTGCCAACAACACTGAAAATATACAACGCCAACACAGAGACGATGGGTAGTCAATCATATGCCGACACGACGCCAACCTACAACCAACCAAAGCCCTTCGTTGGGCCAGCAATCACAAATACGTTGGGCTAATGTTGGGCCTACTAAGTTGTGCTGCTCAGGTACATAAATACATATATATATATATATATATATATATATATATATATATATATATATATATATATATATATATATATATATATATATATATATATATATATATATATATATATATATATATATATATATATATATATATATATATGGGCATTTTCAAAAAATCTCGCACAGAAACTCATATATGTTTTGTCTAATATTTTCATAAGAATACAACTGGCGATCTCCAACTCGTTCTCATTTAATTCTAACCTATATAAATATTTTGTAAGCAAAAAAAGTTCAACATTAGTAATGTTAACAAAAAAATAAATTAAGTTTGAAGCGGAATCACACAAAGAACAGAAAAACTGAAATTTTAGTTACTAGATAAATAAACTTTAATTCCTCGGAAAATATAAGTTTCACCATTATATATTTTTTAAAATAATGTTTAAAGTGTTAGTAAAGCTTTGTAGAAATTTATAGGATTGCACTATGTATTATAGAGTCACAGCAATCGTTTAAATGCAGTTCATGAATAATTATGGACAGAAGTCACACACAGAAGTTGCGAATTTGTTAATTTCATGTAGATATTTTCAAGAAAATAAATTGCTTGTATTTTAAGTGAAATATTATACTTCTATGACTCATATTTAATATATATTTTTGATGAGAAATATCATCAATTATTTAAAGTTAAAGTATAGAATTTTGAAAAATTCTTGTTTATTTTCAAACTTTAGTGATATTATTACACAAAAAAAAAAAAAAAAGATCAAAAAATATATATTTAACTTATTCAGGTAACCTAAATTATGATAAAAATATTTTTGTTATAAATGTTGTTTTAAAAAATCATAATAGTATGGATATTGCTTTAAGTCGCAGCTTTTGCTAAAACAAAAAAAAATAAAAAAATCACACACAGAAATTGAAATTCCCATATATATTTACATGTAAAATTTTAATAGCTAAATTTTAATGGAGCTTTTAATAAACCATCTACAAAAAGTTTAAACAGACAACATAATAAAATTTCTAAACTTGTTAGTAAAATAAAAAATAAAAAATATGCTTAGTTGTAAAATACATCTTTTTAAATATTAAAAAAAATTAGCCTTTTTTATTTTATCTCTTCTATAAAAAAAAAAAAGTAATTTAGAAGACTGCAACCTTTAATACCTTGTTTAGCCCTTTTTTGCTAATATTAGTAACATACTTGCTAAAACAATGCTAATAATAGCAACATACATTCAACTATCATAATAAGAGTTAAAAAATAACTATATCATATGTTTACTATACTTAATTAAAACTAGTTGGATATTACATACAAATATTACATACCAAATGTTTATTATACTTAATTAGAACTAGTTGAATTTATGTGCTACAACTATGAAATTAAATACTTTATTCAAGATAAAAATTTAGTAATTTTTTAGCCTAGATCTTTGAAGTTTTAAAAAACACAAACATTAACTGCTTATACTATATATCAACTAAATATGACACCTACTTTTGCAGACTGTAGTGAAAGAACTTTTAAATAAAGAGAAACAATCTTCATATCTATGCGATATTGATTCTTTCGTTCTCTAATTAGATTGTCTTCTAAATTTGATATACTGTCAGTTGCACTCCATGATTCCATTGCCCAAACAGCTTGTGAATCTACTCTGCTTTGGTTAGAATCAATTGCTTCTTGTTTTTCTTTTAAAATTTGGCATTGCAGCATTATTTCACGCTGCAGTTGCTCAAAACTGTGTATTTCTTCATCCATCAGTGTAGATCAACATAAGGCTTTTTAACATAACACATCCGTCTTCCTAGAACACATGTGATTTGTTTTTATAATTTCCGTGTTTACGGTTTCAAATTTCTATTCTCGGTAGCCGGTTCATATACTACGTACCAAAGACAACTTAAATGGGTTAAGTAGAAAATCGCAAATTACAAACACTTCTTATGGGCTGTCCATTAATTACGTCAACAAATTTTTTGAAATTTTTACCTCTCTTCCTCCCTCTTGTCAAAAATTTGTCAAAATTTCAGAGACCCACCTCACCTTTATAAAATTATGTCAACTTTTGATTACCCTCCCCCCTTCCATCCTCTACAAAGGAAATACGCTACACACTCAGCTTAATTTTCCGTTATTTAAGCAATGAAACTCAAAAAAAAAAAGAAAAATTGTTGACGTCGACTTTAATTGACTCCTCCCCTGCCCCATGTCAACAATTGTCAAAAAAGATGAGACCCCCACCCCCTATTTAGTTGACGTAATTAATGGGCAACCCCTTGATATTAACACATTATCTTCAAATAAATTTTATTGACTATAAAAATAAAAATAAACTATAGAAAAAATATAGAAAATTTATAGAAAAGCTTACGGATTTGTCTTCCCTAATTAAATTAATAAAAGTAAATAGGAAGAACTATGTAAAGAAGTATGTCCTACATTGATATCTTTTAGCCCATATCCAGTTATCGTATATCGTATTAAGTTGATCGTATTTAAAATTTTACATGGACAAGCTGTTAGTGTCTTAAGGATTATCTATCAAAACTTGTTTGATCACTAAGTAATCTCGATATCAAAGAATAAAAAAGCACTTACCATATTAAAAAAAAAACGCAAATGCCGATGTCTCTTCTCTTTTTTTTTTTTTGTTTTTTTTTTACATTTGTTAATCGTAGTACAGCTTTAAATAACCTATAAAAAAAATTATAATAAAATAAACTTACAATGGCATAAAACATAACAAACATAAAAAAGGTATTTGAAAGAAGATCGCAAGGACCTCAATACTACGAAAGACTTAAAAGACTAAATCTACTATCACTCGAGTTTCGGCGCCTACGATGCGATCTAATAAAAATTTTTAAACTAATGTATCGATTTGATATAATTAATAATATATATCAACCAAAATTTATTAACTCATTGTCACGAGGTCACAATCTTAAAATAAGACGTAAATATGTTCCAAACTGTCTTCCAAGACACAACTAATTATATAATAGATCAGCAAAATACAGGAATAAACTACCTGAGCAAGTAACTTTATACTCAACTGTATTGTCTTTTAAAATTAGATTAGGTCACTGGTTGAGGATAAAATTTGGAACGAATATTTATAAAACTGATTGTTTATAGTAGAGTGTTTTCCCTGCTCGCTACATGCATATATGGTATGTATGTTTTACGGCTACAACTATAATATATATAATAATTAATCAAAATCTTATGAAGAGTTTGGGTAATAGGAGACCAAAGGTACAGGTCTACATAGAGCGAAGCAGTTTCCCAACTGTATATTTGAAATTTTGATGAGTTAATATCATAACAACATGAAATTGTGGCCAAAGTGATATGAAGTCTTTCTATGAGATCTATATCCATGTTTAATTTATTAGTTGAAACATCATTTCGCTAAAAAACTTTAAAACTAGTATTTTGTAAGATATATGGAGCATACATTCTAAAAACCTTGTCTGACATCTCCTTCTTATGTTTTTTTTTTTAAACTACTAAAGATAGATTGTTCATTTTCATTGGAGATACACTTCACACAGAACATCATTGGGAAGAATTGGTTGCTGACAGCAACTTGCTGTGGAAATAATATTTTAAATTTTTCTAACAATTATGATTAAATTTACAATATATTGTACTTCAACTTCCTTCATTGCACCAATCGAACAGATACAACTGATATTGTATTTGAATGAATGGAATTAATAGTTTTTGAATAGAAGTCATAATTGAATTTTATTCTGCAAGAACTATTTCATTTGATTTATTTTCTTATTGTAATACTGAGAGGGTTGCAGTAACTAGTTGACGATGGTGACGGATTTTTCCAAACAACCTATTTTTTGTCATCTTTAAAACAATATGTTCCAGAGGAACTAAGCAAGTTATAAAAAGCGATTCATCAGTATTAAGTTCATTCGTATCAATAAACTGCAGTTTATAAACAGGTTGCTCTGTTGCACAAGCCAGTTTTGTACTTTAGAATTAGTCTGGAACAATCTTTAAGCACAGGTGAAAGAAACAACACTATATTTTTATATAAACTCAAGTCTATATAAAAAATTATTATAAACTCAAACTGCAGTTTTTTTATTTTAAATTCTATTAAATTTGTTAATAAATGATGTTTACTTTGTTCAAAATATTTATATAAATTGCTATTAAAATAGTTTTTTTTTTTAATTTACATCTTAAAATAACGTATAAGTTGGTTTATATGGCAAAAAAAAAAAAAATGTAAAGTTCTTTAAAATAATAAATGGAAGTTTTAAAAAGATTTAAAAAGACATAATTTTCGCTTTGGGCACCATACAAATTCAAAAGTTGAGGACTTTGACCTACTGTAAGATGTTGCATATACGTTCAGAGGAGGTATTGAACCTTGTTTAATTCTGAAGCACTTTGACCAGTGGTCAGAGTACTTGCTTGTGCTTGGTGACCACTGCGCCACGCTTCCATTAAAGCATTTAAGCCGTAACTTTGCGCTCTAAGAACCAATTAAATTTGTTCTTTCACATTTTACTTCTACTATTGGCATAATTCAATTTCATAAAAATTGTTGTAAATTCTTATTTTTATCTGAAATATAATCAAATTAAATGGTTTGATAATTGTTACCACTTTTTATTTTCTATTTGAGCCTCTGTGAGTTTGCAAACCGTCGTTAAACTTTTAAAAGGCTTTTTGATAAATATATGTTATTATTACTTCTAAATTTTGTATAATAAAACCAAAAAACCTGTAAAATACATTTGAAAATGACCATTAGTAAAGTGTAATCTAATATTTTCTAATATTTATTTGTAATCTAATGTATTTTACGAAAAAAAACTTTAAATAATAAATTTGTCATCTCAGAAGTTACGTATTCAAGACGAAATTTACGTAAGCACGTGATTAATGATTTATAAATGGATTGTTTTTAAATTTTCTTAACCAAAAAAAAAATTTAATCTATCTATTTTCTTGAGAAAGTAAGTAAAGTTAAAAGGCATAATATATATTTTAACTGTTGAATTAATTATTTTGTGCATAAAAGTTAAATATATAAATGAGTTGTCTGTAAAAATAGTATAGTTATATAATGGTAAAGGTATAAATGATGAAAGAATTTTTTATAAACCACCTAAGTGTTTTTTCTTTATGTTTAAAAATCTTTTATAATAAAAACTCTAAAAGGATTTATTGCAATTCTTAATTATAATTGAGATGAGAAGTTATTTACTATAACATTATAGAAGATTTGTCACCTCAATTTTAAAATGTTTGTTCCACTGTAATAAATCTATATTTATGGTATGTTTTCATTCTTTGTTTCTTTATTTTTCTATGTTAATGTATACATTACCAATATGAATAAGCATTAAAATTTTAAGATAGTGATTACTATATCATATAGTAATCACTATGAAATTTATAAAGCATGATAATGATTAACAGACAACTTAAAAGATTGCAAATTTCATGAATCAGGAAAACAAGATAAAGGGAAAAAATTGCAGAAAACTGATGTCCGAAGAAAAAACTAAATGAAATATTTGGAACACTTAAGAACAGTCACAGTAAAAGAATAAGACTTAGTTGAATAATGAGTAACACAAGAATGAATTATATCTTCGATAATGTTATAGTAAATAAGTTGATGGCATAAAATACATTAGCCCTTTAGAGCAGCACCCATTGTAGTATTTATAGAAAAGAGAAAGAAGCAACATTATTATGAAATGAAAATGATTGAAGGTTGGCTGCAGGAGCAAGTCTAACAATGCTTACAATGCATTTTTGCATCTTGTCTTCCAGAGATTTATAGAGATAAAGAATAGAATCCAAAGTAAGAAAGTGGCAAACATGAAAAAGAGATGCAACCTTAGCAGATGCCAAATTTGCCATGGATTTGATATGTGGTTTTTAAAAATTTTTTTGAAAGTACGAACGAAAACTTGAATAAGTGTTTAGCTTTTCAACAGATTGCAATCTGTTTTGTTATTTAAAAAAATTAAAGTAACCAGAACATGTTTGTGCTTCAACAACCTAAATTTGCAGTAATAGTAGTCATGGGGGATTTTAGACCCTTTTTGACAACATTGAAGTTATTTGCGCAAGTTTTTTTTCAGTTTTAATTTATTAATTCATTAGCTGAGGACCTTTTTATTTATTTGGTAATTTTTTAAATTCATAATGTTTATTTAGCTTAAAAATGTCTTTATTCAGCAATTTTTTATCAATGTATCCTTAAGGCATGAATTGGCATGTGTGTGTGTGTGTGGGTGGGGGTGGGGGGATACCACAGTCCAAATTATTTCCCTACAATTGTCTGTAGTAGTAATAGTAGTAGTAGTAGTAGTAGTAGTAGTAGTAGTAGTAGTAGTAGTAGTAGTAGTAGTAGTAGTAGTAGTAGTAGTAGTAGTAATAGTAGTAGTAGTTGTAGTAGTAGTAATAGTAGTAGTAGTTTATGAATATAAATATATATATCTAATATAGCATATTTATGTAACAAATTATTACCATTTTTTTTTTTACATTAATTAAATATGAATTTTCAAAAAAAGAAGAAAAAAATAAAGAATAATGAAAGAAAAGATTGTTTGCCCCAGGTCCAAGCCTCAGTTGATGTACAGCACTCCACTGCAAGTCAGGTTATTTGTCAGTCAATATGTGTACTGAAGTTCCCAGCAGTAGGCTATTTTAGTATGATGTCAGACTGCTAACCTAAACCAGAAGTATAAGATATATATATATATATATATATATATATATATATATATATATATATATATATATATATATATATATATATATATATATATATATATATATATATATATATATATATATATATATATATATATATATATATATATATATATATATATATATGTATATATACAGTGCTGGAAGTGGAGAAAAAAAAGTAACAGGAAAGTATTCAGGAAAGTATTAAAAAAAGAAACAGGAAAGTAACAGGATGGTATTCACTAAGTTAAAAATACTATCCTGCCTAATCATTGTTATATAGAGAGATTTATAAAAAAGTAGCAGGATGGTTTATAATTTATAAAAAGGTGACGGGATGGCATCCCGCCGTATCCCGCTTCACTTCGAGAACTGTATATTATATATATATATATATATATATATATATATATATATATAAATATATTTGTATATATGCATGTGTATATATATGTATACATATATATATACAAATATATATATGTATGTATATATATATGTATATACATGTATATATATCAATATATATATATATATATATATATATATATATATATATATATATATATATATATATATGTATATATATATATATATATGTATATATGTATATATATATATATATATATATATATATATATATATATATATATATATATATATATCCTTATAGTGTAGTCGAAAGAGACTTTTATGGTAAAAAAAGTCTCTTTCAACTTCAATTTTTTTACCTTGTCTTTTAAGCTGCATTTTATTGTCGTTGAAATGTCAAAGCAATTAAATTAATGCGGAAGTATATTAAATTTTATTGTTTTTTTAAAAAAAAAAACAATAATAATGACTAGAAAGTTTTTTTTTAATTAGTGGTGTTTTTGTTTTATTAAAAAACATTTTTAAAACATGCGTAAGTGTTGGTACATCGACTATCTTATAGACTGCTGCTACAAGGGAGTGTTGCTAGATCGACTATCTTATAGCCTGACTTGCAACGGAGTGCTGCTACATCGACTAACAAATAACCTGACTCGCAAGGGAGTGCTGCTGCATTGACTGACAAATAGCCTGACTCGTAAGGGAGTACATCGACTGAGGGTTTGGTTTGGGCAGGCAGTCTATCATTTAAAAAAAAAATTTTTTGTGAGTTTTTCCCATAAACTGTTGTTTTAAAGAGCGTGTTAATAAGCCTGACCAGAAAAAGTTGAAAATCTTCACAAAATTTTTTTTTTTTTTAAATGACCTCTGCTGTTGGTGTTCAACTTAAAACACCTACAAGTAGAAGCCATCGTCGTAATACCCGCACTGGAACTCCTGCCTTCATACCACATGACATTGTGCAACGACCAAGGCTTGTTGCACTAGCAACCCGCTTAAAATTAACATCAGCGCAGCAGGCAATTTACACTGAGGCTCTCATTGAGGAAGCAGGAGGCGATTCAACTAAGGTTTCTTCATCATATTCTTATGCTGACAAATCCAGGCAGAAAGTGGGAAAGAACCTTGCAGAATCTTTCAGGTATGAGTGGATTCCTCATAAACTTGCAACTCTGCACTGGGATTCCAAACAAATGTCATCATTGTCCAACAGAAACATTTCTGAGGAGCATCTCTCTGTTCTAGTAGGAACTGCTAATGAAATGAAGCTACTTGGTGTTCCAGCATATGAACCTGGAACAGATAGAAAATCTGGTGATATCATTGCAGATTTAACAGTCGATCTGTTAAAGTCATGGAACTGCACCGACTCTATTATTTGCATGGCATTTGACACAACTGCATCAAACACAGGGCATGTCACTGCAGCTTGTGTGACCATTTAGCAACGCTTGGGTCGATGTCTTCTTTGGAATGCGTGTCAACATCATGTTGGGGAGACAATCTTAACTCATGTGTTTTCCAACCTCCAAATCGAAGTTTCAAAATCGCTCTGTTTACAAGATTTTGTAAACACTTTAAGCTACTTCAATTGCGTCCAGCTGATCGACTGTCAAGGTTTGAATCTACCTCCTTTTCTGAAAAAGCTAAAACGTTCACTGACCATTGTAGAGAAAATGTTATGAAACTTGCTCATTCGAAACTAGATTATCGTAGAGATGACTATCTGGAATTTGTCAAGTTGTGCACTATTTTTCTTGATTGTGAAAAAGAAGGACACACACTGACCTTTAAGCGCCCTGGAGCTCTACACAAAGCCCGATGGATGGTGAAGCTCATATATTCAATTAAAATCTGCCTATTTGAAGAACAGATTCGTGATCTTTCAATCGGCACAATAACTACAAAAGCACAAACTGCCAGAGTGAGAGAATTTGTCAACTTCTCTACCCTGATATATAGTGTCTGGTGGATGACGTGCAGTTTTTACTATGCCCCACTTTGCGGTAATGGGGGGGGGGGAGTTGCGTTAGTATATAATTGTAAATTTTGTACGTAATTGTTCTATTTTTAGCATATTATCTCTCATATTTAAATATAATCTTACAATTTTCTTGTTTGGCAGAGTTTAAAATAGCGTAAGTTACTGTTATTATGTACAACTTAAGTTATAACTTAAAGTTTAAGTTGCAGTTGTAATAAGCAATAACATTTTTAGTACTATTAAGATATTTCTTTAAGTATATTTTTACTTAACATGATACTTAAAAAAGTAAAAGTAAAAAGTAAGAGAAAAAGCAACATTACAATATCTAAACCACTTTAATTAGTCAAAGAAAACTATTTAATACGTTCATGCTGGCGTAAAAATAGTGTTAATTTTAAAAAGTATTTTAATTGTTAAAAGCTATAAAATAACATTAAAACAAACTGTAGCTTGGGTTAATGTAAAACAAATTCGTGAAGCTGTTTCGTTTTAATTTATACAACTTGCGTACTTATAGAAAATGTTTAGTCTAGATGTCTCTATAAATAAAAAGAAAATATAAAAAAATGGTGTCGTATTTTTCATATTCTATTCAACAATTTTTGTTAAAATAATTATTAATTAAAAGCTTATATTATGTGTTAACAACATGTAAGATTTAAATTGAAACATGTTTATGACCAACTTTTGCGAGTATATTAAATAAATTAATATAATTGTCAAATTAATACTCAAGTATCTGTAAGTTACTGTCTTAACTTAACTGGTTGTTTTGATTTAGGTTATACTCTATCCATTCAGTAAAGTTAACTAAATATAACTTCAATAGTTTCAAGGTTGTTAAAGCGAAAAACGTGAAAGCAAAAAAGTTGCTGGTTTCTATTAGCACAATTTTACTAATAAAAATTTTATTTAATAAAAACGAATTAATATATTTTATTATACTTAAAGTAGTAAAAATTATTATATAAAATTGTTTATAAAATAATAATTTAAATCATTATTAATAAGTTAATTTGGAGTAACTTTTTAAAAAAAAAAATATATAAAAATGCTGTTTTGTTAAAAAAAATAGAATGAAGAAAAAAGTCTTTTTAACTTTTGCTTTTTTAATTTGCTTCTACGCAGAGATTTAAAGTAATTTAAATTAAAGAGTGCTTTACGTTGAATAAAAATCTCCGCGCGAAAGAGCAAATGATCATGCTACTATTCAGAAGACAAACTTTGCGTGACGTACTTTACTATAAAAACATTACTTTTAAGAATTCCTAAAAAAAAAGCTAAATTAGAAAATTAAATAAACAGCTAAAAAAGTAAACCAATGGCAAAAATATATGTTTTAAAAAAAAACTTATCGCGAAGGTATAAAAAGCAATCGCAATTCACGATCGCAATATGCTTAATTCGAGCCGTGAGAGCACGTAAGCAATGTATTCATAAAGACATTCCTTATTTATATGTGCATTTATTTACTTTCTAGTTGCATTTGCAAATATTTTAACTGACATAAGTTCACAGATTTACAATCATTCAACTTACAGTTGGAAGCGCAAGTCTCAATGCAGTTCAGTTTCTTATTTTGTCGTGTTAATTTGTTTTCTTTTTTAATTTTGATGTAAGCAGTGAAACTACGGGTTTTAACTTCTGCAGAAAGAATTAAAAAGTTTAGAATGAAAAAGAAAAAGAAAGATCCACAATTTCAAGTTTGCGAAAATAAAAGAATTGCACAATTTCATGCTGCAAAATTTGCTTAAATGACAAAGAAACAGTTAACTGAACATAGGCGTAAGGTAGCTGCAATGGTGGTGTAATGTAAAGCTAAGAAAAACGAAACTATGAAATCTACGGCAACGTCAACTAGAGAACTTTTGAGTGAGTCAAACACGACAATTACGTCATCTTCATTTTGTTGTCCACAAACGCTTGGGAAAGCTGTAAAACGTTGTTTCAAAGCTTTACCGCCGTCTCCCAATAAAAGATTTGAAGTACTTAACAAGGTTGCTGAAAATGTCAGCTTTAAAATTGATGCAGCATGTTTGTTTAAAAAATGCAATGTGGAAGGTTTGGAAGATGATATTGAAAAACAAGTAAAAGACTTTTACTTTCAACCAGAAATTGTTTACACTATGGCAGATACAATGGCTGTTTGGAAAAATGGAAGAAAGGAAACTTTAGTTTAGAAGTATTACTTGACTATGTTCCTCCGTGAGGCATATACGTTATTTCTTGAGAATAATGAAACAATTAAAATTTGTTCCTCCAAATTTTGTGCTCTCCGTCTACCTAATGTACTGCTTTTAAAAAACACACTAGCTGATCAGTGTAAATGTGATGCATGAAAATTTTATACTACATTTGAGCGGATTGGGCATTGTGTATAAAAATAATTGGTGGGATGATATTTTGTGTTCTTCTAGTGCATTAGATATGTCCAAATTTTAAGAGTTTTTAATCTTGCTTCTAACCAATAATAGCAGATATATAGGAAATATTAATTTAGTTTGTTTGGCTTCAATATAAGTATGTATCTAAGTATGCATGAGTTTATATTTGTATGTATTTATGCATATATGTATGTATGTATCTAGGTATGCATGAGTTTATGTTTGCATTAATGTATGTATCTAGGTATGCATGAGTGTATGTATGTATGTATGTATGTATGTATGTATGTATGTATGTATGTATGTATGTATGTATGTATGTATGTATGCACGTACGTAGGTATGTATGTATGTATGTATGTATGTATGTATGTATGTATGTATGTATGTATGTATGTATGTATGTATGTATGTATGTATGTGCACATGTGTATATGTATGTACACATGCATGTATCTATGTATGCATGTATGTATGCATATGTATATATTGTTTTTATTATTTTAGCGCAAATTTTACTGTAATACTTAAATAACAATAGATTCGAGAAAATTAAATAACTATGCTTTGAAAATATTAGAAGTTAAAATTAAGTTAAATTTTTCCCCACGGAGTCAGGAGTCCTGGAGTTCTTAAAATTCAATAGTATTTTGCATCAATTTGAAATCGAGAAACATGATATAACGATTGAAACAAAAAAAATTAAACAACCTCTAATGATTTATAACACACACACACACACACACATATATATATATATATATATATATATATATATATATATATATATATATATATATATATATATATATATATATATATATATATATATATATATATCAAATTTATATACATATTATACTATTATATTATATACGTATAATATTATATACGTATATATATCAAATTTAAATATATATATATATATATATATATATATATATATATATATATATATATATATATATATATATATATATATATATATATATATAATTTTTTGTAATTAAAGTCAGAAACAATAGGCAAAATCTAAATTTTATTTATCTAAGCTGTTGTCAATTGGCAATCTTTTTAATAAAAATTTTGAATGTCTGAGCAAAAATAATTGGTGTTTTACAACCAGGAAGAATATTATAAGTTGAACCCATTTGGAATATGCATTTGAAAAGTGTTGTAAATTTGGAGTTTTAAACTAGATTGAAGTTATCTTTGGAAACTAAAATCAACCAAAATTTATTTTTTTGATTTGGAGTATTATCCAGCAAAAATTTACAACCTTATTTATTTTCAGGTATTGTAATTTTTTTGTGGATTTCGCTTTTATTAGACCGCTGGTCATTAAACTGTGTTATTCAGTTTCGTAGTGCAGTTATAAGTTCTAACTATTTTACAAAATATTAATCGCTTTAAATTATAATAAACTAATAGTTGAAATTTCTCAACTTATAAATGCGCAGTTTTCAAGATATAGCTCTTAAAAATTTTTAATTTTCGATCTAAATTTTCAATTATCAATCTTAGTGTATGTTTTGATTCCTTTTATGTCCAAGTCCTGTTGGAAAAACGAGTGTAAATTACATAAAAATGGCTTTAATATTAAATCTAACAAGAATGTTAAAGACATAGCAATTTGGTATGAATGGATTAATGAGTACATCAAACATGACAACTTTGCTGAATTGAAGAAAGGACTGCGCAAGATTCAGCAGCAGGGTACTGTTGGAGAACTTATTTGTGTCATTCAGGAGGGTTTTGAAAAGGTTGTAAATCATGTGCGGGTGAAAAGAATTCAAGCTGAAGAATTTTCTGAAGACAAAACAAAATTTACGTCCAGAATCCTGCAAATAGATTTTGCAATCTCATTCATGCTAATATTAATCTGAAATCCAGTCAGCTATGTGGATCAGATCTAGCGTTACTCTTTTTACAACAGCTACAATTGCAAGGGATACACTACAAGGTTTTATTAATTGCTCTGATGCTCTGAATAAAAACAAGGATACTATTGCATACTACTACTTTTTGCATTTCTTTTCAAAGTATACGATTATATTATGAAATTGCCTGATTCAAATTAATACAATGAAGAAATCATTTGGTTGGAAGGACCATCGTCTGAATTTAAAAATTAATATATGTTTCATTTGTTGCAACTTCTGGTCTGTCAATATCACAAAAATTTTCATTGGAAGTATAAGTAATGCACATTTCGGTTTTTCAATATGCAACAACAAATAAGCCTTGTCAAAATTTACTTGTTAAAATTTTAGATGTGTGCAAATAACGCACGTAACAATTTTTGATTTATAATTTGAGATAAGAAATGTTCAACTTTTTAGAATAAGTTTTTGAATATTATTTGTTGTACAGTTTAAATAATATTTTGCAATAAATAGCAATTTCACAAAGCATTATGCTGAAGTTTAAACCACCGGTTTATGAGTTTAACTATTGTTCAAAAGTAACTCACGTAACGATGGAATCAGCCTATACATATAAATATATCACATATATTTTTGTATATAAATATATATACATAAATTTTATATATAAATATATCATATATATTTTTTTATAGTTAAATAAGTACGTATTAAAAATGTCTTTAAATCAAAAAGTTATTTCAACTTTCTAAAGAAACGATTTAATTATTTTATATTTTGTTTACGTTACTGCAAAGTATGAAAATGTATATGTGTATATATATATATATATATATATATATATATATATATATATATATATATATATATATATATATATATATATATATATATAAATTTTTGTTTTAAGGTTCTTTATAGTTAAGTTTTTTCAGCGCATTATTCAAATATATTCAAACTTTTAAAACATCTTAATTGTATAATACAACACTTTAAGTGGACTTAAAACCTCAAAGTTTTAAGTCCACTTAAGGTGTTGTATTATACAATATGAAAATTTTTATTGTAACTGCTTTATTGTAACTGTTTCTTTGAAAAACTTCTATTTATCTAGTTTTTCCCCTCAAATATCGACACTATGAAGTTTTCTTCTGTTTTTATGCATTTCTGACTAAAGTGTTTTACAATTTTTTTCTTTTTTTTTTTAGCTGTTTCTTGTCTTTTTAACTCTCTCTCTCTGTTTTGTGTTCTTTTAACTCCCAATTTAAATATTGGTTGCTTGCAGACTTGTTAAGATTAAATTTGCTTAAAAGTAAATCTTGGAATGTTACTACTGTGTTAAAAACCAAACACTATGACTTCAAAAAGCTAAATGATATTTGTAGTTTGTGATAAATATAAATTAGTTTGTTTGAAGTTAATTAGAAGCCATCTTTGATTTATTCCATTGAATCCTGCTATTGCGACCATTCTTGTTTTATGTATTATTCCCACTATATTCTTGATTTTTGCTATGGGGGTATTTGCAACATGTTTTTACAAAATTAATAAAGAAACTGTATCAGGAGTTTGCTAAAAAGAAGCATATGTGCAATTATTATTTATAAAATTTGCACAACTATATAAAATAAGTAAAGTTTATATCTTGACTGTCTAGTAATTTTTACTTTATCCATACCATATTTAATACTACTAATAGTTATATTGTTTTTGCGGTGATATCAGTTTTCATCACTATTTAACTTTGCTAGTAATTGACAAAAGTCTATGTTGCATTAAATTTAAACTAAATTAGAAAACCTAAATTTAGGCAAACTTAGAAAACTATGAAGCTGAATAAATGATTTTGATTTTTATCCAATTTAGGACTTGTTAGGTACACTAGTAAATGTTGCTCAAAATGATTGTTCTATGGAAATGATTAACGCAAACACAATTAATTTAATAAAAAGTGAACTTTCTTCTCCTCCTTTAAAAAGAAAAAAATCTTTTATTGAAGATTCGAACCAAGGTATTTATTTTTATGAATTAATTATGTAGCAACAATTAGTTATATTGCAACAATTTTTTTTTTAATTTGATTGTTTAAAAATGTTATTTCCTTTATATTATATTTATTTACTATACTTGCTTATAAATTGTTTTGGTTAAAAAAAAACTATATACTCAATTAATTGTATTAATTGTTCTTAAATAAAAACTTTTTTTAATGTTTACCTGTATAAAACTATCATTGCAAATATTTTTGCATAAATAAGTTTTTTTTAATTTTTTTTTTTCTGTAATGCTAATTTTAAAATCTTTTGTTTTCTTATGGTAAAACATAATATTTTTATTTAATGGAAAAAAAAAAGCTTTGACTTTGAATGCATCTATTTGAGAGCTCATCTATTTTAATCACTTCAAGTTTTGATAAAGAAACACTGTTAAGATGATAAAGGATAAAGTTATATCTATATAATTTAAAAGATATACTCTGTTTGAATAAAAAATAATAAAAAAAAAATAATAATAAAAGAAAATGAAAAAATGGAAGATATATAGAAGTAAAAAATAATAACAATTAAAACAAAGTTTTTTTAAGCTTTTTCAAAAATAATTTTTGATTATAAGTAAACTATAACTAATATTAACTATTTTTATTATCTATAATTAGAGTTTAAATTAATTTTGTCATCGTAAATTGAAATAAAAATAATTTTTTAATTATTCTAATATTGTTTCCAGTTTAGCTACTATGTGTTATCTATTTGTTTTTGTTGTTGGTATTATTATTATTATTATTAATTTTATTCTTAATGCTTTTATATTCATTAAACTATTTTTAAGTTTGAAATGATATGGATGTTCTTTTGATTTATAATAGTTATAATGTATATTATATTTTTAATTATAATTATAAAAAGTTAGTCTTCTCTGAACCTGTTCCAGATTCAGATTTTATTTTAGAATAACATGAAACAGAACAACAATAAAAATCAATAAAATGTTGATGAAATCATCCATGCAGTGAAATATGCTGGTTTATTAATAGTTTATTTTAGATGTTCAATGAACTCTTCAATTGATTCTGAAAATTTATTTAGTAAATTGTTTTCCAGCAAAATATGAACAAATCTTTTTAAAGGAAACCTATGAAATATCATTGGTAACTATGGCAGCTATGGCAACTATGGCAGCCAATAAAAGCATCATTGAAACACATGTATTGCAGTTTTATTTATCTTTGATAGTTAAAAAATATTTATAACATGTCAATTATTTTAAAAAAAGAGCAAATAACCTGGTTCAAAAAAAAATGTATGCATAGACAGACAAACATGGTTCACAGTTTAGTTTCTCAAGCTTAACTCCTTATTTTTTATGACGGTTTCCAAACAGATAAAAAAAAGTTAGTCTTTTGAGATTTCAAACTGAAAATTTTTTTTATGGCAATCATACTTAGTGATATAGTGAACTCATTCTTAAAAGTATCTTAATGTCTAACAATAATATCTAACTGTGCATTAATATTTTTTGAAAACCTTTCTTCTGAGTTTCAATAAATTTATTTTGTTGTTGCATGTTTAAATTTCATGTTTATAAGTACTGCAGGTTTATATTTTAGTCAATTTTTGTGTCCCTAGAGAAATATCATGAATGGTGAACTTAAAGCACTTTTTCGATATTTAATTAATAGAGTTTTCATTCTTAATCCAATTAAAAGATGTGTATCAAAAATTTTATTATCAAACTTAGTTGAATGTTTGTCACCATAGTCACCAAAGTCATTAAGACAAGATGAGTTTTCAAAAAAACAATATCAGATGTTGTTTAAAGTATTTGTTTCTAATTGAAAAAAATTTCAAGATTTTGTAATGATAGATATCTTGATTTTTTCTCAGACCTTATTGAGATAATTAAAGCTTATCATGACGTTCAGAATTTTTAGTTTAGTTTTTGAGCTTTTAGATGGACAGTTATCTGTTGAGCATGTCTTCATTTATCTGTTGATCATGTCTTCAGTTATCTATTTAGCATGTCTTAAGTTATCTGTTAAGCATGTCTTCAGTTATCTGTTGAGTCTTCAGTGTGAATAGGCAACTTCTTGTGGAAAATCTGAAAATTTTTTTTTTTGTCAGTGTTTGAAAAAATACCTGATAGGTTTAAAATAGGGTTTCTCATTTCCCGTAAATTTAGCATCCCGGGATTCCCGGTGTGTAACTTATTTATCCCGGGATTTCCCGGGATTTCCCGGCATAATTTTTAATATAATAACAAGCGGTTTCTGACACAAATTTATCTTAGCACGCTAATCTATATTACTATTTAAAATGAAATATTGTTTTAAAAAACATAAACAATCAATTGATTTGTCACTTAATCGTGAACGAATTTTTCCCATAAATAGACCCGCGGCAGAAAAAGCCCTTTCTGATTCAATTGATGTCGGCTTGATGGTCATTAATGTTGAGTATATTCTTTCTAAACTTTCGCTACGCTTTCCAGTTGCCTCAAAAAGTTTGATTTCTTTTGTGAGGTTTTTTAAATTGCTAATGTTTTCTAGAGCTGCTTTTTCTACTTGTTTGACATTACAAATAGTCGCATCCAATTTTTGTTCAAGCGTCAAAATACTTTTGCCTAATAAAATGGAGCAACAGGTTGAGGTATTGACGGGTCAGAAACCATGCTTTCATTATCACGACTCACTTCAACTATTTCATTATTTGATGAACTAAGGCTAGCATCCTCTATGTACAACCTGGTATAAATTTTTTTTGCTGTTGCTTTTAATGCATGTTTGGGCGGTAAGAGTAGTTTGGAGTTGATATTTGATTCCTGATTATAACTAATTGGGTTGTTTAAAAATTTTAGTAATCCAATTAAATTGGCATTTCTGCGTTCTTCAATTCTCTGCTGCACAGATTGAAGCAGTTTATTAGCTATAAAATTTTTTTTCTCCGTCAAATCGTCTAAGATGAATATCATTACACCTTCTGCGTCAAGTAGAGTAGCATTACTTCTACCAAGTCTTTCTATTCCAACTTTTATTGGTTGCAGAGAAAATGTTATGTCGTTCATAATCGCATATTCATCTTCGGAGATATTCAGAACTTCTTTTAAATCGATCATTGCTTTTAGTATACATGTTTTTACTTTAAGGAATCTTTCTAGCATTGCAACAAGACTATTCCACCTCGTTTTGACATCTAATATCAGCTTAAGCTCTTTATTAAACATAGATTTTACGTACATTTGTAAAACTTCATTTTTAAGAGGTGATTTACGGAACATTCGAACCACTTTTCGAACCTTCTGAATTGTTAAGGCTATATTTACGCTATTTTGTAAATCATCAATAAACGTAACGCCTGTTGAGCTGTGTGACTCATCATTACAGTCAAATACATCATCAAACTCGTCGTAATTACTCAAATTTTCATCGGAATCTTGAAACTGCGATTCAAATTCAATATATTTTGCTGAAGAGTCTGACTTTTTGTAAAGAACATCACATACTGCCAAATGAAGTCCGTGGGCATAACACAGCTGATGTTCAATACCACTTAGCCGTCCAAATTTTTTCATTACGGATGCTCCGTCAGTGACACTAGCTATGATGTGCTTTTTAATTGATAAACTGAAATCTGACAGTTTATTTTCAACTAGATCAACAATTTTTTCTGCAGGAAGTGATCCAGCTATCGGAGTCATTCCCAGGTTCCAAAACTTTGTTGATAAGTGTAAATTTACATTTAAATAACGTCGATTTTTTAAAGACGTATATTCGTCTAACGATAAAGAAAATCGCGACCCGCTAGAAATTTCTTTTGTTATCTCTAAAACCACAGTTTGTCTAGCTAATTCATATTGTTTTTTTATCATACCCATAACATGGGATGGATTTTTTGGTAATAACATGCCTTTTTCAGACAATGATTTTCTAATGAATTCACTTTTTGTTATGGCATTTATTGAGAAGCCATCCACCGTTGCAAGCTTTGACACAATTTCCTCGATAGTCTGCTGTTTAACAAACAATGTTATTTTCTTTTGAACAATTTTATTTTCCGAACCAGTATCTTCAAGTAGACGCTTCATATTTAGATCCAAATCTTTATGTGTGTTTTTTAAATGACGTAGGAGCCCACTGGTCGAAAATCCTTTGCACATTATCTTTACATTGCACTTTTTGCAAATTGCAGATTCGCCAGATTTTTCTTTACAAAAATACTGCCATGCTTTGGATCCATTTACAATTGACATAGTATAACTAAATTGAATTGCAGAACAACTAAAAGTAAAGTTACAAATATTTCTTACATATGTATGTTATCTTACGTATGACTTTTATGTGTTTGTTTGCCGTTTTTTAAATACAAAAATTATTAAATATTTCAATAATTTGATACAGAAAAAGTTTAACTTTTCAATAATTTAGAAGTTTAAAAATTAAACTTACTGTTTTCGTCGCAAGAAATCTTTTTTATTTTTTACTCATATTTTATAATAATGAGAAAAAAGAAAACATTGCATTGCAATGCATTTCTTTTTAGTTTAAGATAGTTTCAATAGCATTTCTTGTTGTGCTAGGTTTTAATATAAGGTATGAACACATAAAACACAACTAAATGCAATAATATTTTTCTTATTTTTGGTCGAATTAGTTCAAAGTTATCATATGTAAAATTATTTAAAAAAAAATTATATTCCGGGATATAAGAGTGATATCCCGGGAAATCCCGCTGCCACTTTTATCCCCGGGATCCCGGGAAAACGGGATCCCGGGATCCCGTTTGAGAAACCCTAGTTTAAAATAAATAAAAAATTGCTTTAACATGTTATGAGAAAAAGGGATGAAGAATATTTATAACTGCAAAAAGAAAAAAAAAACAAAGTATGAAGTTGAAATGCAAAATTGTTGATATTGAGAATAAAGTAGTCTAAATTCAAAAAATGAAACTTCATTTACTGAAGAGTTGTGTGAAAATTCCTCTTACTGAAGAGTTTTCAAGAAAATTTTTCTTACTGAAAAGTTTTCAAGAAGTGTTACTTGTTAAAGTAGTTTACTCTTTTAAATGAAAATGAAAATTTGAAGACTTTATTTTTGCTTTGTTCAGTAGAGTTAAAGCATTAAACATATTTTTTTGATGTTTGGATTGGTTATTATAAAAGAAAAGAAATCCAGAAAATGAAAATAAAATGGAACTCCTTGAAAACTCTAGAGTTTTATATTTAAAAACAAATGTCCTGGATTTTCAGTTATTTCTTTTGGTGGTAGTCTTGTATTTATTAACCTAAAATAGTTAGTTAATATTGAACAATGCGTGTAAGTTTAAGATTTATTGGCTTTAATAGACTTGCAATTGGGACTCTTAATTGATTTAAAAACTAATTTCAACTATGCAAATTGGTGGTTGTATTATTTTTAGATGTAAAAAATCATAATTTTTATTGTTTATTGTTATCATTAAATTATTATTATTTTTTTTAAATTATGTTCATTATTAAAGCAACCTCATTTGATGTGGTTTGCTGTCAGCCAAAATATAACTTTAGTAAATTATCAGTTTTTTTATTTGTTTATCCAAGTTGTTTTTGCCATGCAATATAAAAAATCTTATTATTATTACGAATTTTCTTTCTATTGATGAACCTTTGTTCAATGTTATGTATGCATTTTGCTGTTCACCATAATACATATAGAGAGGCAATAAAAAAATTATCATAAGAAACCATGTACACTTTATTATGCTCCTATGTTTGACCATCAAGGTTTCTTTATATATATATGTAGATGAACATTAGCACTGATGAAGATTATTATCTGTGTTAATGATAAATCAGATTGGCATATAAGTTTATACTTATAGTAATCTGAACTAATCAAGTCAATTTTTCTATTTAGATGCAACAGATTCAGAGCAGGTTTCTGAACACAACACATCTCGGGTATATATATATTTTTTTTATCTAAATAGGGTCAGTGGGACTTGATTTTGACAGGGATGCTAGATGCCAGGTCTGCTTAAATAAATATAAGACTTGGTTTTATTAGGGTTTCCCCTCTTTACTCATGTTTTAGAATTGTTACAAATAATTTTTAATTTCTGTACTGTAATTTTTAAGTTACAGTACAATATTTAATTAAATCAACTTGATAATATCAGAAAAATAAAAATATTTTCAAAATTATTGGCTTTCAAATTGAAAAAAGAATTAATTTAAAAATAGTGAATCTTCTTGATTTCACATTTAACTTTTCAAAAATTCTTAAAAGCCATACAAAAAATTTAATGAAAAGTTGTTCTGTATTAATAAAAATTCAAAACATCCCCCTTAAATTATGAATCAAATTTTAATTTTCTTCAAGCTAAATTAGAAGTTTTTTAATGAAAATATTTTTTTGAGCATCTTCACATTGAAAAACTCTTTTCAATGTGAAGATGCTTTTGATAAGAGTGGCTTTAAAAAATTTGTATAGTTTTATGAGCAGATCCAGCATTTTTTTGTTACCCCCTCAAATTGAGGGGGGGGGGGTTAAACTTTATATGGTCATAATTTATGAATGCTGAAAGATAATGCTATGAAACTTAAAATTTATCAATGAATATAAGTCTAGTTAAGAATGATATAAATTTTTATCAACTTGTTTCCTTTCACATTTACAGTGGGATTGGGGGAATTATAGTGATTTTTTGTTCCCAGCCTCCAATCATCGCAACTTTTTGCAGAGAATCATTATTTTACATAAGTATAAACATACAAATGTTTGGAGTTTGCTCCATGTCTGGAAGTCAACTATCTCAAACACCAAAAAATGATCGGTCTGTCACTGAGCTGATGATGCCACAATCTAGCAAAAAAAATTTGTAATAAATTATATTTGTATTATAATAATTAGTAAAAAAACAACTTTCTTGAAACTTTAGCATCAATGCAATGATATTTATTTGTTATTGTATTCTTTAATATTAATTTATTATTAGTAGTAGTTACATAACTTTATAAAGTTTTATAATGAAGAATGATTATTATTCAATCTTTAAATACATGTTAATAATAAAACATTAAGGGATCCAACACATCTTGTGTTGATATAAAAATTCTTAACTTTCCAAAATTGCAGATTAAGATTTGATTTTGATTTTCAATTGACAATTTTTTATTTCATATTTACATTGAATTATAACATCAACTGTTAATTTTTAAACAAGATTTTAATTAACTGAATTTCTTAATTACCTACTGTAACTATTGCATTTTTGATTGTTTGGTTTTTTAATTAACTTTGATAGTTAATTCTATTCTGGTTATTTTGTAAACTACTTCTATCCTGGTATTTTGCATATTTTTTAAATTTAAAAAAAATAATGCTAAATTATTTTGTGGTTAAATTTATTTATTTCAATTTTTTTTTTTTTTTTCGATTTAAACTAAATAATAGATAAATGCCATAAAAAACTAACATTGGTGTTTTAGTAGATGTTTTCCTGAAGTCTTTTATATATATATGCATTTTTACAAACAAATCTAGACTTAATAAGTTACTTTAGGTATGTTTAATTTTTGAGAGTTTTAGCATGTCAAAGTATCCTTTTCACAAAATGAAAAATGTTAAACAAAGAATGTTGTTTAACATTTAAACAAAGAACATTGTTTTTCTTACATCACTTACTGATCCTTTTATGAATATTATATCCATATAAGGTATGAATGTTATACATTTTATAGAGCGTAATATGTAAAGCAAATGGTCTTCTTTTTGCATAGGAGAGTGCAGCACTTATCGAAATCAGGCTTTTTTTAGGGTTCTTATACACACAAAAAACTTGCTAAAAACACATAAATCCATATATCTCCAATAAGCATGCGTGAATCCTAACAATACTATAGCATATATATATATATATATTTATATATATATATATATATATATATATATATATATATATATATTATATACTATAGCATATATATTATATAATTGATATATAATACTCAATTAAAGGAATAGCGTAGATGTGGGCGAAGTTATTTAAGTACATGTTAAAGTATAGTATTATCAGTTAAATAATTTGCTGGTCACCTCGTTTTATATTTTTAATTATTTTTATTTAAACATTGTGAACTCTGTTTTAATTTTTTCTGGTCTGTTCATTGCTTTAAAAATTAAAAAAAATATATTTTAATTGTGTTGTTTTGATCAATGATCAATTTTTTAAGTATTTAATAAAAAAACCACTAAAATAATTTTCTGTCAAAATTTTATTGTTTAATACTGAAACTCTTTAAGATTAAGTCTGATAGATTAAGTCTGTAAAAATGAGTTTATCTTAAAGACATAAGGATAATACTGTAATAACAAGGGTATATTTCTGGTAAAACAGCAAGTTTTTCTTGGTGCACAATTATTATTTAGTTAAATTTAAAAAAATAAGCTCAAGTATAACATTTTTTAAATAAAAAATTTTATTTAAAAAATTATTTTTTATTAGAAAAAATTTTAGGGACTTATTTGAATTTATCACAAAGTAATTTAGTTAAATGTATCACATTGAAAGTAACTTTATAAGTTGAAATACTTTTAGTATATTAGCTTTGAAGAAATTTCTTTATAATTTATAATTTTTTTTAACTGTTTTTTATTAAATTTTAATTTATGAAATGTTGCTTTTTTAAACCATTAATGTTTTTTTTTCTTACACTTTGAATTTAGACTAATAATGGTCATTTTGAGATGACAAATTTACCAAAAAAGCCTTTGACCCCATATATGAGCTACAGAAATATGGTTTGTAATTTTAAATATATACTATAACTTAATTTTTTTCCATTTATATAAAGTAAGTATATATGTGCAAGGTAGGACAACTAAACTTAGAAAATTAAGAAAATTCTGATAAATATATTATTTTTCAATGAAGTATATTAATATAGTTTAAATATTGTTTTACATATGTTTTTAGGGGTACTAAAAGGCATTTTATTTCATTTTTTTTTACCTGTGCATTGTATCTAAAAGCACTACAACAGTTGCAGTTGCAAAACATCTAGGTTATGCAACAGTAATAGTGCAAGATACCATGGCTCTGCATAGTATTTTTAATCATAGCAACTGTTCAAAATAAAATCCTTAGAGCAAAGTTTTGTGCTCTAGTTTTCAAATAAAATCTTCAGTTTGAGACAATGTATATATATATATATATATATATATATATATATATATATATATATATATATATATATATATATATATATATATATATATATATATATATATACACATCAGGGCCTATTCTAGGAAAAAAATTAGGGCAGCAGTACCCCCTTGTTCCAGCAAACTTTAGCAGAAAATTAGTGGTTTTTTAGCAAAAATAACAATAATTGCAGTAAAAAGCGTAAAAAAAAAAGGTCCTCAAATTTTAATTTGGACGGCACCCAAATATGGTCAATGCTGTGGAAAACGGTCTAGAATAGCCCCTGTATATATATATATATATATATATATATATATATATATATATATATATATATATATATACAAGGGTTATTCCACAAAAAAAATTTAGGAGGCGATACACCTACCTCCCCCCCCCCCCATATCCCTTCTTATTTTATAAAGTACTCTCAACTGTATACAAAATTAGCAAAGTCTGAGATGTAGGGTGACATTTTTAAAGTTTTCTGGTTCATTTGACATGGAAATACCCCATACCATGATTGGCAAGTATTAGCATACAATATTGTTCAAATATTGTTTGTCTAATTTTAAAATGCCAATATTGAGGCCATATTGGCATGCTTATATTGACCAATATTGATATACCAATATTGGTGCATTAGCTTGTGAATGCTGAATTTATCACATAGTTTTACGTATATATGTAACAAAGTTTTTAAAAAACTAAATCGTTTTAATAATTTTAGTTAACTATGAATTTTTATTGGATTTTTTTGTTTATTCTACTTTAATTTTTTATAAACCCAGAAGTAAAAATGTATATAAAATGTCAACCAATATTTTGTTTAAGTGATGGGAGAGGTTTAAAACAAACTTGCAAAAAAGTAATATTCTTATGAAAAATGCAAGTATTTATATGAAAAAAACACATCTAAACTACTTTTCAGTATTTGTGATAATATGGTATGCACCATTAAGTTGGATTTTAATTTGCAGTTTGGATTTTAATTTACACTTGGATTTAATATTGCAGTACTCAACTTATTATTGAGATCTTTGACATAATTTTAATTGATGGCAAAAAGTTATGCTAATGAGGTGGCTCCAGAGGGCAACGGAGAACCTGGACGTGTCAACCTTGGTATTTTTAAACCCACCACTCAAAATTCGTCAACTTCTGTTCTCATATGCCGGTATGGTGACCTTAATTGTAGCGTGGAGGAGTTTTTAGAAGTTCTCGCTAAAAAAAAATTACTATGCTACGTCTGGGGCGTTACAAGACATTATAATCATCGGTACTTTGAATTTGTTATCAATAGCGTCAATAAAGTATCTGAATTTCTTGAGACTGAAATTGTCATCAAAAACGTATCTCTTTCAATTGCTCAAAAGTTTGTACGCAACATACATGTATTAGTACAAAATATTCCAATTGGTGTCCTTTTGAGCGGAGGTTCAGGTGCCCTTACCACCTTAGGTAAACACCTTGCGGCAGGTAGAGGTGCATTTGAGTCTTTTAGCTGTCAAAAGGTAAAGGTACACGGAGAAGATATACTGACAGGAAACATAATAATTATAATTAAAAACTGGCAATACCCTCACATTAACTTGTTGCCAAGATATCAAAATGTCGATGGGTTCACACTACGCTACAAACATAATGGGCAACCTCAACATAGCCAAAAGCTTGTAAACTTAAGTGGTTCATCAAGTGCGGAATCTTCATCAACTATCACTTCAGAAAACATACCAACGAATAATTCAGAAAGTTTGCCCAACACACAAACAGAAATTTCAGAGATCATGGCAGTAACTGACGAAAAAATTACAAGTTTAGAAGTTGATGAACGTAACATGGAAATTAAAACATCAAGTAGAAAAAGAACCAAAATCAAAACAGAAAAAAGTTCCAAATCAAAAAAAAGTAGCAATGAAATTTCTAGCGAAGAAAACAGAGGAGTTTTAAACAAAGAAAAAGTAGTGGTTACCCATGAAAAAGAAAAGAATGACACAGATGTTTTAATCCACGACAAGCAAGATTTAAATTTTAATTTTGATGCCTATGATATCTTAAGTTGTGCGGAGAGGAAATTGTAAGAATTTTCTTTTATATTAATTTTCTTTGCATTTTAAAATCTTTCCTACTTTTTTAATTTCATTTTTTTCTTTCTGTTCTCAAATCTGTATAATTTTTCGATTCTTTTACGTTCTATTTTAAAATGCATGTTCTATTTTTAATTAAGTGCATAAGCTGTGGTAATCCGTTTTGTTGTAGCTCGCGCTTTTGTGTACAACGGCACTTAACAAAAAAAAACAAAAAACAAAAACAAAAAAATACAAAATTAAAAAACACAAAAAAATACATAATCAAAAAATACAATAAAATATAAAATTAAACAATGATAAATAAATAAATAAATAAATATATATATATATATAAAGTCAAAAAGTTATTCTAAAAAAATTAAGTATATATATTGGAATATATATGTAAAATTTATGTGGAAAAACATTTAATATTATGAGCTTATTTATTATGCAAAAAAAGTATGTAAAACTTGTAAATAATTATTATTTTGAAATAAATTTTATATATAAAAAAAAAAAAAATTTATACGAAAATTATAGGAAAAAGGCTTTATGGTACACTTAGCACCACAGCTATCAAGGATAAATCATTTTTATTTTCAAAATAAACTTTTGAACACTCAAGTTGTCCAATATATCATCAGATGAAGATCTAAACAGTTTTTATAAATATTTTTTATATTATTGAGAAGAAAAAAGATATACTCAATGCAACTAAGGCATAGAACAAACAAACTCGTATAAAAAAAAAACACGATAATTTAAAACAAATCTGATTGGTTGTTAGTGGCAAACTGAAAAACTTTTTAATTTATTGGTATTTAATTTATGCAAACAAAGAATTCGAATTGAATGTAAATTATTTATAAAATTTTCCGCCTCTGTTTTTTAATTGTTTACGCATTCTGAATGTAATAATTTATTATTTCAAGATGGCCAGTTAAGTCCCGAGTATTTCAAAAATGGATACTAAATACCGAAAACAGTTTTTAAATGGGGCTAAAAGTTATGATTATTTATGCAAAAACGACTTTGGTAGAAAAATTAACACTGCCATAAGTTATCTAAATCTAACATGACATTATTGTTTAACATACTCATTTAGGTGTGGTATTGAAAATAGTAACTTCATTTTTCATAAAAAAATGGTTTTTCATTGATAATTTCCCCCAAATAATTTCTGATTAAAAATGTCAAGTTATATTCATTGAAAACAAACACCAATACGTACTTTTATCAAAAAATCAAGTTCATAGACTTATCTATAGCCAAGCCCCAAGGTACTTTATGTTTAAAATTTTATAAATAAAACTATGCTTGACAAGTTGTTATAGCCGCATTACTTTTACCAGATTATAATAGTGGTTAAAATAATCTTTCCATACATACCAAATATGTCATACTTTTTAATGAAAAAACTCATATTTTTTGGTATCCAGGAGCTCTAAAAATATAAATAAGTTTATGGACTACTAATAGGAAAAAAATTAAGACTTTTAGGTTAGAGGAACAATCATTTTTTGAACCCGGACTCCTTAGGTATAATGGCAGCAAGGACTTTGGGACAAGATATAGTAGGCAAAGATCTGTATGCATATGTACATACATACATGCACATACATACACACTGCAGCCTACCATTAAATATATATGTACTGATATGTTGTCGCCCACACTTGTCTCTATACCAAAAAAAAAACAAAAACTAAAGTATAAATTTTTTATAAACAAGAAGTTAAATGTATCAATCTAAATTAGAGTCGCTTTTTATAAACATTAAAAAAAATAAATTAATAATAAAAATAATAAATTTATAAATAAAAATAATAAATTTATAAATAAAAATAATAAATTTATAAATAAAAATAATAAATTTATAAATAAAAATAATAAATTTACATTTTTTAAATAAAAACTCCTTTTACCAACTGTTACATAATTGTGCAATAATTGTGCAATAATCACAAAGAGCAAAAAAATGATTATTATTTAATGTGTTATTTAATGTCTAAAAGTTTGTAAGAAGTTATTATTAAAAAAAAAAAAAAATTTAATAATAACTTTTTTTTTTTTAACAACCGCTATAAGTTTATTTATTAAAAACTCTTTGAGTTTTTTGTTTGCTTTTTTTTTTTTTTTATCAAACAAATAAATAAAAAAACAAAACAAGAACAAAGTAAGAAGAATGGAAGATTTCAAAGTACAAGAAAATGTAAAACTACAAAGAATAATAGTTAGAATTTTTTAAATTATTAACAAAAAAAACTTTCAAAACTAAAAAATTAAAATAAGTTGACTATGCAAATTCTGAAAAAGAATAAACTTTTTAATCATTTAAAATCTTTTGAAATCTGTTTAAGTATAAGCAGTCATAAAAATTTGTTCATTATAGTTTGTGTTACATAATTTAATAACAAGGTTAAAAGTATTGAATTTATTCATTTAAATTTTAATTACAAAAGTCTTTTCTTATCAATAGTTTTAATCCTTTATTACTGGGAGTTGATGGCATTTTACTGATGAGATTGTAATGGAATACCATCATCATAAAATAGTCATCATCAATGATGACATTTTAATGGTTGCCTTGGTTGGTTGCCATCTACAAGAGCTTAGTACATATATAAACAGAGGGTCTTTTAACTGTCATCAAGTTATTTTTTTAAGGAACTAAATTAAAAGAATTAAATTGAAGTTCAAGTAATTAAAATTTCTTATAGAAAATTTTTTTTTCATTGTTTTAAGTTTAAAAGTGCACTTTGTTCTTTTTCATTTTTTGTCATAAAATTTAAATTTTTCTTGGTCACCACTAAACCTTGTCACAGTTTAAACTAAAAATGTGAAATTTTTTATGTTAAAAGTTTTTAATGAGCTTCAATTTCTTTAGGTTTTCCAAGACATTAAACACAAACATCCAGGTTGTTCACCATATGACTTGGCTTGCGTCATAAGTGCAAAATGGAGTTTGTTAAGTGATGTAGAAAGAAAGGTAATTAATTTTTATAAATCATTATTTGAAAAAGGTTTTTATCACATGTTAGTTTTAAAAAGTTTTGAAAGCTATTTTGTTATTTTTTGGTATTAAACATACACACATAGCAGTATAATAGTTTGTCAGACAGTTTTTATTAAGTTTTAGGGATCTAGTTTGTGCAGGATCAATGAATAGAATGCTTTATTTTTATAAATGTTTATGTTATGTATTTACAGGTTTATGTTTATATGTATTTACAGGTTTATGTTGCAGACATGTATTAATATTTTGCAACTGGTTTAAGTAAAAACATTACAAACTATACAGGTTTATTTATGTTTTTACATGACCACTATCAGAATACTGAATAAAAATATCTCATACACTTTGGTGTGAACTGAAATAGTTTATTTAAATAATATTCTTCAATCTTTAAAACTTTGAACCATTCTATATACTGCAAACTGCTCAATCTGCCCTTCATCTAAAAACATGGGATGTTTCCACATTTAAACAGTCCTTTTGTTGTTTTTTTCCAGTTCTTTTGTTCTTTGTAAAATTTGAGGTAATAAATATTTTTTTGAAAAAGCTTTGGTTTCATTGCAGGATGGTATGGTTGAAGATGTATGTTTACAGCAGAGTTTTTAGTCTTTCAACTGTGCATACACTCACATTTACATTAGAAGGCAGTTAATTAAGAATTGAAATCTGCATATCCTTTACAGCCATGACATACAACCCTCAGATTTAGGAAAAATGAGGTCTGCAATAATTTGCTGACCTCAATCTTTTAGAGGTCGGCATCAGGTCAGCAAAAATATTTGATACAAAGGTCTTACTAAAAAAAATAAAAACAAGGTCAAACACTTTTTGATTGGCATTGCTTAATGCCAACCCTAATTTTGAGGGCTGGACATAATTTGTCAGGTTTTGGTGTAGCAGTTTTTTCTGAACTGATGTTATTTGTTGACTTGTCCAGAAGATAGTATAAACAGTTGTTTCTATTGCTTAATAGCTATACAATTATGCACAAAAAGTGTTGTTTAGTGTGTTTCAAGCGCATATATTTTTGATTTATAATTAATTGTAATAATATAGTTATTTAAGCAGTTATATATTTTTGATTTTAATTGTATATTTGACAATATTTTTCATTTTATAAAGCACATGTTTGATCAAAGCGTAAGTCTAAATATAAGTAATAATGTAAAAGCTATATATGTAATAATATGCAAGTTTGAGTCATATCAGACTAAATAAGTAATGGTATACAAGCTTGAGTCTAGTTTAACTTTATAAAGATTATTGAGGTTGAGATTTAAAAGGAAAATCAATACATTGAAGATTGTTCAACAAATATATGCATTATGCAAAATACACTTCTCTTGTTAAATATTGCTCTTCTTTTTAATTTTGTTTTTAATTTTCAAAAATATAGGTATGGGAAGTAAAGTATGAAAAAGAAATGAAAAGTTATGAAAAAAAGTTGAGATTGTATCACCAAAAAGCTCTTAAACGGAAAACTAATGAAGATAAAAGTTTTTCACCAATAGGTAAGTTAGTTTCATCTTTGTTACCAATAAGTTAATTGGTTGCATGTTATTTCACCAATAAGTTAATTAGTTGCATGTTATTTCACCAATAAGTTAATTAGTTGCATGTTATTTCACCAATAAGTGAGTTATTTTTTCTTTTCTTTTTTTACCAGTGAGTTAGTTACGTTTTTTTAAACTGATTAAAAATTAAGTTTAGTGTTCATTTTTTATTAAATTCAATTTAAGGTGATGAAGTCCATGAACTAAACAAATTTGACACATTGGATTATTGCTCAGGTTGTAAAAAACTTAAAGAGCTTCAAGGGTTTTCAGCAGAAATTAATGGCAGACAGGTATATAGAGGGGATCTTTGTTCTAAAGCATGTTTTTTAGAAGCTTCGAAGCAGTTAAAATGCGTAGATGGAAGTACTTATATCAAACATAGTAACAGCGATCCAGTGTCAGGTATGTGTAAACAGTTAAAATTAAATTTGTTTTAAGTAAATTGAGTAGTAAAAATAACTTAAGTGGTCGGTTAAATAGATATGATGGGTTTGGTAAATTTTTGATTATTGCTTTTAAATTTTCCACTATGTACATTTTTCAATCTTTTGTTTCTTGTATTATTAACCCAGAAGTTGATACCTAGACAAGATGAGTGGTGGACAGTAGATGGCTTGGTTTGCTCTTATTTACTTATTGCTAAATTATTATCTTTAGGACTTGATTAAAACTCATTGCTAAATTATTATCTTTAGGACTTGGTACAAGTATACATGGGCCTTGTCACTTTGCGCAAAGAATCATTAAAAAAAATGATGTTAATTTGAAGTCTACTAAAATAATTCATTTGCAAAACAAGAGTTTTAAAATTATGTATATGTGATTGAAATCTAAAATAAGCAAAGTGTTGAATAAAATTATCCAATTTAGTATTAGTATTATTAGGAGCCGCTAAGTTAATTATATATGAAAAAAAAATTATCATTTTCAAATCCTAAGTACTGTTTTTCTTCAAATTCAGTAAAATTTTAAAAAATCAACAATTAGCTGAAATGTCATAAAACCTTGATTGTGAAAAATGTTTGTGAACCAATTACAAAAAAAAATGTTTAATTTCACCTTGCTGAAATAATTTGCTTGCAAATAAAAATTTCAAAATAAAAATATATTTGTAAACATAATCCAGGAAAAAGATTGAAAAATGTTTATTTAAAAATAAAAAATCTAAATAAAAAGCAAACATATTTTTATATCCATATACAGGCCTTGTTTTAAATAAAAAAACAGCTTAACTAATTAGCTTTTAGCAATTTTGACATCATAAAATTATATATTTTTTTATTATTATTTAAAGACAATAATCTTTTTAAACTACCTCAATAAAATAAATTACTACAAAACAAGTTTTTTTTACTAATTAAGAAAAACAAATTTTGTAAATGTACATATTGTGGAATGTCTATTTTGTTTCAATTTTTTTTTTCTAATTTTTAATAATTAAATTATTATTAATTTTAATAATTAAATTGTTATTAATTTAATAATTAAATTTCCTTTTTTACTATCATTTAACATAAATTAATTTCTTTCTTTTCTCGAAATTTGTATAAATGAATTAAAATATGTTTTTTGTGGCAAACAAAGACTTAAGTTTCAAAATATCATTTATTAAAAATATATACCGTTGTGCTTTCACTTGCTATAAGACAAAAAAGTTAAATGTACGCTTTATGAATATTTTTGATGCAGTGTTATAAGTTATAACATGTTTACAAGGAATTTTATTTTTTCTAAAAAATAGAAAAAAAAAAGAAGAAAAACTGAGAAAAAAAAAGGAACACTTTTTTTAAAATTTAATTATCTTTTTTAATCAAAATTCTTTCTTAATTATAAGGAAATTTCTGTTTTTACATTTTTGAAATTGCGCAATCTGTTATTTATATAAAGCTGATGTAACTATTATAAAATATTATTTTTCTTAAAACAAAACTAGAAATATAAAGGAAGACATTGCTAGAGCTATATTGCTTTAAGCATAAATTGATAGAATGAATGATAGAGATATATCCATAAAAGAAGTTGTTTTTTTTAATTATAAAAAAAACACTCTTTATAAGATGTCATTTAAAGTTTGTAGTCAATCATTATAACAAAACAAACAAACAAAAATTAAAATATCAAAAGTGACACTAGTATAAAATAAAATTTAGTGTGTGCTATTTTTTAGCTAATAATTTTTTGTTTTGTTTTCTATTTTTTTTAAATTAGGTAAATATTTTTTTTATTGTTTGTTATGAAAAATTGTTATTGTTTGTTATGAAAAATATAAAAAATGCATATATTTGTTAAATAAATATTCTGCAAAACGATAAATAGTTTTTTTAATATGTTTATTTGATGCGCCTATAACATCAGGCCTTGTTTTAAAGCGTAAACTGGCGCGCCAGTTTACGCTTTAAAACAAGGCCTGCATATATATGCATAAATGGAAGCTGTTATTTCTTTTTGTTGGCAGGATTGGGGTCAAATTTATTTGATCAAATGCAAACACGTTAATTCTAGATTTCTAAATTTAAATTGAAATACAAATATACGCAATTGGCATTTTCCAAATACAAATACAGATATTTGTACTTTAGGTAAAAAAAAAAAATTTAAATTAAATTGATAAAATGGTATACTAATTTATAATTTATTTTAGTGTTATAAATGAGAAAAAAATAAAACTATTAATTTTTTTTCCTAAAAAATCACCAGATAACTTGGCTAATAATAATGTTTATGGTATATATATAATAAATAAGGTATGTAACCCAATTTATTTTATCATGGCCATGTTGAATTTGATCTCCACGTAGTCTGCGTTCTTCTAGAGTTGTTAATTGCACAATATTTAACCTAAATTCATAAGGTAATTTTTTAATAAGCTAGTTAGGTTGCTCTTTTTTCGATCATCTCAATTTTGTCTATATCTTGTTGTAGGAATAGAGACCATGCCTGGACCACAAACTCAAGATGTGGATATATGAATGTTGTATAGACCAAAATATTTATATGTTCTCTTTATGATACCTAACATTTTGTTTGCTTTGCTAGTTACTGAATCATTTTAGATCCAATTGAACCATTATACCTAAATCACGTTCAACTTCTGTGTTACATAATCAATCACTTTCAGCTTCTGTGTTACATAATATATAATTGTAATTGCAATCAATATCAGTCATAAATAAATGTAGCATTTGGATTTTTTTTCCTGATATGCATAGTTTTGCATTTTTTATAATTAAATTTTGTGAGCCAGTTAGGTGATCCATTATACTATTATACCATACCATTATACTATTTTCATTATACTATTATACCATACCATTACCATATACCATATACCATTACCATATACCATATACCATACCATACCATACTATTATACCATACCATTATACTATTATACCATACCATTATACTATTTATATCATTTTGAAGGCTTATTGAATCATTCGGATTTTTTGAAAAGTTTATTTTTTTACTATCATCAGCATAAAGTTTAATAGGGTTTTTGACTTGATCTAGCAAATCATTAATGAAAATAAAAAACAGCAGTGGTCCTAAAACTGATCCCTGTGGTATACCACTGATAACTGGTAGCCAATCTGAGACTCTCGCTGAGGATCACTCTCTGTTTTCTGTTTAAAAGTTTTCTTCCTATCTTAGATAATTTCTCACGCACCATATGATTTAAGTTCAGTGATCAAACGAGAGTGTGGTACTTTATCAAAAGCCTTTTCAAAGGCTAGATATAACATATCAACTGTGTGGCCATTTTCTAGTGCATCTGTTATGATATCAAGAGTTTCAAATAGGTTTGATGTGCAGCTTTTATTTTTTTCTGAACCCTGATTTTCATTTAATAAGCTGTTTTTTGTTAGATAATCCATAATTTTATCTCCATTGATTGATTCCAAAACTTTACATGGGATAGAGGTCAATGAGAGTGACCTGTAATTAGATGCATTGTTTGTATTACTTTTTTTAAAAATCGGGATTATATTTGCTGATTTCCAGTAATTTCCAGTTCAAGTAATTGTTTCTCAGTCAACGATTTTATATATATTAAATTTAATGGTTCATAGAGAGTACTATGACATTTATTTAAGACATATGGGCTTATCTCATCTACTCCAACAGCTATGTAAACATCTAGTTTTTAAAATTTATTTTCAATAGTATGGCAAGTTATTATATTGTTTATATCTACTTCTAGAATAATTTTAGTCTTCTGCAGGTATGTTATGCTCATTAAAAAAACTGAAGTGAAACTATTGTTTAAAATATTTGCTATAGATTCTCTAATTATTACAGTGTTATTATATCCATCAGACATTGAAACTATTCCTCCTTTAACTTTTTTGTTAGAATTAACTGTTAAATAATTTGGGATCTTTTTTTGATGTTTCACTTATTCTTTTTTTGAATTCAATGTGGTTTAAGCTCACTATGTTTTTAACCAGTTTACTTTGTATTTTCTATTGTTAAACCAAAATGGGTGACTTTGATTTATTTGATATTAATTTTTCCATAAGGTTGCTTTATGTCTGATTTCAGTCTTCATATTTTTGTCATGGTTTTAAAGCACTGTGTTTATATGATTTCATATACATTTTAATCTAATACAAATACCAATATTTAAAAAAAATTTTAATCAAATACAATACGAATGCAAATACGCAAATTTAGCCTATGATTACCAAATACAAATGCAAGCAAATACAAATATGTATTTGACCCCAATCTGGTTTGTCAGTTTAGAGTCAAACCTAATTCTACTCCTTGTCCAGTTTTAAGGTTTTTCACCTTCTTCTGCAGTTGCTACATTTAACTGTAATCATTTTTTACATCTTTTTTACATCTCTCTTCAGAACAAATATTTTTTTATTATTGCAAGAAATCAATGTAAAAAGGTCTTGTCTGATGCACTCAAAATTCATTAGCTCCATTGTTGGCAATTTACTAAAACTCGTGTTAGGTTCTAGAGATTTTAGAAGAATTCTCAACAGAATTCTCAAGTCTAACATTCCATCACTAATTCCTAGTTCTGATCTTATTACTTCTCCCCAGAATAAGGCAGAGTTATTTGTAAAGAGTCTTTCCTCTAATTTGACTCTTGAATCTATTGGCCGTACTTATTCTGTCAATCAAGTTGAACAAGGTAATCTATTGTTAAATATCCAAATCATTCTTACTTTTGATGTTATTCTCAATTAAAGGCGATTCTCAGTTAAACTCTTATACAGTTTGTGGTACAACATTTCCATTGTCTTATAAAAGTGTTCTTTAGAACTCTCTTCAATTCTCACTAACTCTTAATGAGTGCTAAATAAGTGGTTTCAATTTTTAAAAACTCTAGAAAACACACTGACCTCTCCAACTATCCTCCAAATAGTCTTTTCTCTATTATTAGTTTCTTTACATATTTTTTTTTGTTGAGATTTTTTAATCATTTTTTTCTAATTTTTATTAGAGTCATTCTTGAAGGCCTCTTCTCTTCTTTATTTCTGCAAGTTTTTTTGTTTCTTACATTTTTTTTTACATAATGGTTGTTTCTATCATTGTTTTTTACATAAATGATTTCTCTGACAATTTTACATCTAAAGTGGTTCTACTTGTTGATAACTCAACTTTATACTCTTGTCTTTACATTAAGTTTTCTTAACTACAAAACAGCGGATCTTTAATCTGATCTCTCTTTTGTAACAGCTTGGGGCTTGGGGCTTACAGTGGCTTGTGGATTTTGTAACAGCTTGGGGCTTACAGTGGCTTGTGGATTTTGTAACAGCTTGGGGCTTACAGTGGCTTGTGGATTTTGTAACAGCTTGGGGCTTACAGTGGCTTGTGGATTTTGTAACAGCTTGGGGCTTACAGTGGCTTGTGGATTTTGTAACAGCTTGGGGCTTACAGTGGCTTGTGGATTTTGTAACAGCTTGGGGCTTACAGTGGCTTGTGGATTTTGTAACAGCTTGGGGCTTACAGTGGCTTGTGGATTTTAACTCCAAAAAAAATGATTTATTTGCTGCAAACATTGCAATATTGTTGACATTTCTATATTGACAAGTAACAACCCTCTCACTCTCAGACAAAAAGCAAAAGCACATTGTAAATGTTGTTGAACATCTTTATCTGCCCAGTTTGAGCCGCTCTCCCATTGTCATAAGGTTGCACTTCTTTCTTTTTTCTAAAAATACTATAATGGTTGCTGCTCAAAGGAGCTATTGTCTCTAATTGGATCAGCCAAAACTCATTCTTGCTTGGCTTGTCATTCAGCAAAGTTGTATCCTTTTACTGTATTTATCTCTTCATGCTATAAAAACTTTAATTTATCTAGTTTTTTTTTTCTTGCACATTAACAAAACCTCAAAACTCTCACACATCTTTATATTTTCCTTACTCATACAACCTACAATTTTTTTAGCCTACAGTCAACCGTTTCCTTGTTCTTTAACCCTATTCTTTGTTTTCTAGTAACTCATAACTTAATAGTGGTTGCTTGTAACCTTGTTTGAAGTGAATATATATATATATTATATATATATATATATATATATATATATATATATATATATATATATATATTTATATGTACTTATAACTTATATGTAATTATATCATTATGATATAACTTGCTCTACTTTGTATTGAGCACTCTATACCTGTATTTATCAATACAATTATTGATATTATTAAATTGCTCCTTTATTGTCGAGCTATAAAATAATGGTTACATTAAATAGTTATTGAAATATGGAACTTTTATAATGGAAATAATGAAACAATGGAATAACTTTTTTTTAACTATTCGAAGAAAAACATGTCAACACCAACAAAGAAATTATATCTGATCTACTTAATGGAAAAAGTTGAATCGTCAATAAAGAGAATGAGGTGGCTTTGTTTTACAATAAAAAACTTAATTAAGAACCTGTTTACCATTTTGATTTTAAATCAAAAAAATGTCCAACGTAGTCTCCTGAACTTGTAAGTTTTGAAAATGATTTACTTAAAATGATAAAAAATATTAATTTCAGAGCAACCAAATGCCATTTCCAAAATCCACTGCATAGTGATATTAGCAAGATAAAATCTTCTGAAAAAGTCTTCATCTTTGCAAATAGTCTAGTAATATTTATGAAACTTGGTAACCCAATCTTTGATGTCACTCTGGGAAGTTTTGATGGGGCCGAGATGTGCAAACTTGTTGGTCTTTATATCCTGCATACTATCATACTCTAAGCAACATATACGGGTTGCAATCTATCTGATTTTATAGAGATGATGGTTTGTTCTGTTTTCATAATGTTAGTCAAAAAAATCAAAAAACCAGAATCAAAAAAAAAAAGAAAAATCTCGTCAACCTTTTTTAGGATAAAAATCAAAAAAACAATCTTTTATAAATTTAATCTTACCACAACAATATTAAAATCAAGATCATTTAGCTTTTGCGCTTAACCTAAGAGCAAATGTTGCAAGAATTTTCTTAAATTTAGTTTAAAAATATTTTCCAAAATCTCATAAATTTTATAAAAATTTTATAAATCAAAAAGAACAACATAAAAGTAAGATACAGATGTTTTCCTAACATCATCACTGCTCACAATAAAAAAATTTATCTGGTAATTACACTTCAACCAACAAACAATGCAACTGCCAACAAACTTCACAATGCTCTTTGGAAGGAAAACGCCTTCAAAAATGTATAGTATACAGCTGTAATGTAAAAACTTCACCACAAGACAGTGGATTCAATTATATTGAACCAACAGAAAATACTTTTAAAGATTGTTGATACATACACAAAAACTCATTCCAATACAAAAGCAAAGCAAATTCAACAGAGCTTTACAAGTTTATATAGGAAATTTAAAAAAGGAATGTCAAAATCCTATTATAACACGAAAGATTATTGATAAAGCGCAACTGTTTAAACCCGGAGGAAAATTATGCAACCTTTGCTTAACTGAAAAGTTAGTATTTAATAAATAGTGAATGCATAAATATTTATTAAACATTAAATGTGTGCATAAATTTGTAAGGTATAAAGTATTTTTAATTTTATATTATAATTTTTTCCTAGCCCCAGCTATCAACTCCTACTAAATCTTACAATTTTGCTGGGACTGGGGTCAGGTTTGTAAAAAGTTCATTATTCAGCTGGGACTGGAACCCTGATTACTTACTAATGCAGAGATAAACTGTTTGTTTAGCATGTTGCACATTTCAATTTTTGTTGGATGTTGCCAATGGCAACTTGCTGTTGCTATTCTTGAGACCTCAAATACAATTTGTTTAGTTTTTGTTTTAGTCAATTAATTTATAAAGAAGTTGAGGGTTATTGTAACACTTTTATTATGTGCTGCGCTTGTGTATTCTCAGGGTTTTATAAACAAGTTTTGGGATTTTGTACAAGGCTTTTTTAAAACCATTTTTTCAAGCTGCTTGTGATTTTGTGGCGCTGCATGAAAGGGAGAAAAGGTCAGGTTTCAGCAGGGGGAAGTTATAACAATTCTGAGTAGGAAATTATGCAGCAGTAACATCTACATCAGAATTACTAACATAGCACTGATCAAATATCAAGTTAACATATTCCAGAACTCAGTCATTTATGTTAAAGTCATCATGCCAAGTTGGTACAGTTAAAGTTGAGGTGTTTGTAGCTTCTATTAAAGCTGTCTGAATGGTTGTTCTGGGCATACAAATGTTTTTTTTTGTGGTTTCATATAGAGAATCAACTTTTACATTGTAGATATATGCTGAATCATATGCTAGCGCAACAAGTTGATTATTATTCAAATGTTGGTTGTAGGATGAGCTAAATGAGCAGACATTTTTAAACAGTTTTGAAGAATGCACATATCTATGGATTGATATTGGTATGTTATGGATTTGTATTGGTATGATGTAGATTGATATTGGTAGATATCAATCCACATCATACCAATACAAATCCACATCATACCAATACAAATCCATACCGTTGAATCAAAGGGATTAGCTCCAATCCATTTGATTCAACGGTAGAAATAAATATTGTTATAGAGAAACAAAAAAATTTATTTCCTAATCTATATATATATATATTTATGTATGTATGTATGTATGTATGTATGTATGTATGTATGTATGTATGTATGTATGTATGTATGTATGTATATATGTATGTATGTATGTATGTATGTAAATAAAACTATTTAATAAACTAAATTTAAATATGTTTTTTTTTTAAATTTTCAAACTGTGGACAATGGGTACTACCCTCCAACAAAAGTTTATTTCCATAATTTTTTTAAATTTAGTTAATTTATCACCATTTAATTGGGCAGAATACTTATCTGAAACAAATTCTGAACCTGCTGATTGGATGTACTGCAGACAGGTATTTTCATAATTTTTATATGCAATTTAGTTTACCATGAATCATAAATTCAATGATCATCAATATCATTTGATAATCAACTGGATAAATGTTTCTATAATGCTGTTTAATAAAGAAAATTTTAACTAATGTCATAATAAGTTGATCCTATCACTGTGAATCATGATTATTACAATCTTTTCTGAATAAAAATAAAATTTATTAAATAAAAGTTATTTTTAGACCATTTTTTTATTTTAATATTTCTATATCAGTTTACAATGACTTTTTTTTTCTTGATTTTTTATGTTGTTTTAAAATTAATTTAAGCAACCATTAAAATAATATCTTTTCTACAATAGTTATAGCATCAGTATCCACATTAGCCTGTGGTGTATAGTAACCACAGTAACCACATTAAAACGCCTGAATTGAAAAAACTTATTGTTAAAGTTTCTTTTCCTTTGATGGAAAAAAAGTATTTTTAACTCATGAATTTTACAATTATTTATATTTTGATTCTTGGTTGAACTTTTTTCTTAAATTGTTAAGTTTTTCCTCTTGACATTCAAAAAATTTGGAAACAGCTACATCATTGCTTCATGTGAGCTTCCTGTTGTGATTTAAACATTAATCTAAACTGGCTATATTTATACACTGGCTGAACAGTCTCTGAATTATCAGTTAGCACTTCTATCAGAACTTCACAAACTGTTTCTTGTTTAAGTAGTGACTGCAATAGCACTTCTGCAGAGTAACCAAAGACCAAACCAACGACTTAAATATTGTCTGGATAACATCTGTCTTTCAGACTCTTCAATGCATAGTTTGATGAGTAAATATGTGAATTTAGTTCTAAAACATTGTTGCATAAAAGTTGGTATGTTACCTTTAACAGATCAGTATCTAAAAAGAAAAAAGTTTAATCTTTTTTAGGTAAAAGACTTGCTTGAATAGCTGTATTTTTTTGACATAAGCTGCATATTTTATTAGTAAAGTACAAATTCATTAAAAACTTTTCTGTCCTATGATCATGTTGAAGATTCATCTCTGGCCTTCCACCAAGATTTTTTTTTTTTATATCTTTTATTAGTTTAAAAGAGTTAGTACCATCTACCCAAGTAGCATATTTAATTTCAAATTGTGTATTTTTATTATTATTATTTTTTTCACTTGTTTTTTTACATTTATTTTGACAAATAATTGCTGATATTTATTTTATATTCAAAAATTTGTAAGGTGAAATATTTTCCACATATTCAATTTACAATTTAATCATGCTTGTAAGAAGTCTAATAGTTTTTTTTTTCATTATTGGTTTATTTAAAATATAGCACAGCCAGGCTATAAAAATGATATTAATGGCATAATAATCTGGTTGGGTTATAAAAATGATAATTATCTCATAATAAAATCATTGCTTGGTCCAGGATAGCAAAAAATGACAAGATAATTTGCTTGATACTAGTAGTAAACATCGAGTACATATAAAAACACCTTTAATATATATTTCATATTGCTTAGTATACTACTTTTTTTGCACAAACAACAAATTTATATAATTAAAAAAACTATCTGTAAAGTCAAACATTAAAAAAACATAGTTATATTTTTTATAAAGACATTTTGATGATCAATTATACATCTATATACATATATAAAATATATAGTATATGCTTTCCTTATCTTTTTAAATAGAAAGAATGTAAAAATTAATTTTTTTATGCAATATTTAAAAAAATGAGTAATTTTTGATATCTCCTTGCCTATGGAACTTTTTAAACATAATGTATGCATAATATTTTCGTACATTAGACTGATAAAACTATTTTTTATTAAAAAAAAAGACTACTTTAGATTTAAAGTTTTGTCGGATTGACCTCTGACCCACTGTGGGTCTAAATCTGTCCCACTGTGGGTCTAAATCTGTCCCACTGTGGGTCTAAATCTGTCCCATTGTGGGGTAGTATCTTAGATGTTATCTGGTATTTTATTTTTCCTGTATGAAAAAAATACTTTACTATTAGGGTTATTATACAGATTTTGTGCATCAATGAAACATTTTTATTAACACCCAAGGGACATTTTTATCAACAACTAAGTATTTATTATGTTTATTAAAAATTTTATGTTAAAATTTTGTGTACAAATGTTTTTGTGTTGAATACATAAAATCAATAAAAGTTTTATAAATAAACAGAAAACAAAAATTTTTTTATAGGTTTGCATGGCATGCAAACCCTCACCAATTAAATGTTACCACAGAAACCATACTTTGAGCAAAATTTAAATAATTTCCTTAGAAATATCGCATTGATAATTTTTTTGTTGTAAAATAACATGTTATTAATAATTATTTTTTACTGTATATATACTATTTATTAATAATAAATTAATGTTAAATAATATTATAAATAAATTATTTTTTAATGTAAAGCCTTAACTTTGAGCTTGCTATTTAAGCTCTTTTTATCAATACTTTTACTGCAACATTTTTGATTTTATGGTTTGATGGTTTACAAAGACTATTTTCAAAAGTCTATATTCCTAAATAATTTATGTTGAAAAAGGTCGTGGTTTTGTCTGATATATCAAAAATTCAATTTTTAGATGGTTTTCTTGTTTATTGTCTAAACAGAGCATAAAATGATTTAGAATTGTTTGATGTTTTAAATTAGTTTTAAATTATTTGTTTATAAGATTATTAGGTGTTATGATATAAGATCTTTGCAGTTAATAATTAAAATAAAAATGTTATACAACTAGTGTTGAGTTTAACATTTGAACTTTAAATAGATAAATTATTAAATAAATAATATAAATAATAAAAATATAATTAATAAAACAAAAATGTTTTTTTTTTTTATTATTATAAAAACGTTAACATTTGAACTTTTAATAACTAAATTAATTAATAGATAAAATATATAGATAAGAAAAATATAATAAATTAAATAAATAAATTTAAAAAATTAAGACATGACAATAAAATAAAAAGATAATTAAAAATTGTTACTGTATTTAGGCTTCTTATCCCCCATCAAATGCGTTTTCAGTTGGGATGAAACTTGAAGCACGAAGACACGATCAAATAAAAGATTCCAATCAAATTATTTTTAGTCTTGCTACAGTAGCCTTTATGATTGGTCCTAGGTTGCTTCTTCACTTTGATGGCTCTTCTTCAAAGTATGATATATGGACACTATGTGATTCATGGGATATACATCCTGTTGGTTGGACTGATCGTGGCTCTTTGCTTCCACCAACAGGTAAATATGAACATTATAAATGCCTCCTATTCTAAAATCTAATTTTAAAAATTTACTGTTAATAAATTGTTATGTTATCCTAATATAAAGTATTTTATTTATTGATTTTATGAGTTGATTATAATATGTACTTATGCAATCTTTACTTACAGTTTTAGCTTGATGAGGTTTTTCAGATTATTTTTAGTATGATTGTCATTTTAAACTATTTGTGTTTTGGGGCTAGCATGGGTTGGACATAAAAGTAAAGCTTTTTGTTAGGAGAAAACTTTAAGGTTGTAACAAACAAGAGAGATCTGAAGTTAACAAAAATAGACACAAGATAGTATGTAATATTAAGGAAAACTGTTCAATGCATACACAGTTAAAATAATTTTATATTACTTACATTAACTTAATATTTAAAAAAATAATTTAATTGTTTAAGGCTATAGGCATGACCCAAAAAACTACATGCAATTTTATTCTTTAAAGATCCAGAAAGCAGAACTTGCAACTGCAAGATGCTTCAAAAAAGTATGTTTTTTTTTTCCCCAAACTTTTAGTTAATTTTTTACTTAAGTGTGTGTTGTTGAGATTTTTCTTTTCATAATTTTAGGTACCTTCAATGCCACCTAAAAATTGTTTTGAGGTTGGAATGAAGTTAGAGGCAGTAGATAAACAGAATCCAAGTGTAATAGGTGTGGCCTCTGTTGTTAGAGTTCAAGACGAATTAGTGTATATAGAGTTTGATGGTTACCCTGGTTTAGGATATTCCTCTCATTATGGAGATCGTGATTTTTTTCCAGTTGGCTGGTGCGCTCATGCAAAGCATCCACTACGAATTCCAGGTTATTATTTTTAATTGTTTGAGATTTTTTTTTTTAATATAAATATATTTGTATTAAACATAATATATTTATAATAACATACATATAATATATTATTAATATTTAAATTTAAAAATTATTTAGTATAATGAGGAAAAAAGAAAATTCTTTGGTCAGAGACATAAGTAGTTCTAAACAAAAAAATTGCTTTCTTTTTCATAAAAAGGCTTTTCTTTATTCATTCATTTCATTCATTCTTTATTTAAATATTTAAGTATTATTTCTTCATTCAAATATTAAATTCAGGTTATTCAGATAACATCTTTAAGATTATTGAATCCTTTCTAACCAATTGTAGTATAACAGTTTTACTTGATGGACAGCACTCTTCTTCATTAATGATTGCTTGGAGGGGGCATTTAAATTTGAAAAGGATCTCACTTCTGCTATAGCATGAGGCTCTCAGTGGCTGGTGAACTTTAACTTAGATAAAACTCCACTTTTTTCCAGCTAATTGTTTTTGCAATAACCTAGATCTTCCTATATTTATGAATGGTAATGTACTTTTTTGAGTCATTTACCCTTCATCTTCTTGGATTAACTCTTACTTCCGATCTTTCTTGGAATCCATATATTTAATCGATTGCAAAATTAGCATCTGGTAAGGTTGAATCTCTTTATCGTGCTCACCACTTTCTTATTCTTGATTTTATTTTTTATCTCTATAAATTCTAAATCCATCCTTGTATGGAATACTGTTGCCATATCGGGCGGATCTTCCAATGATGCAATTTCTCTTTTAGACAAACTGCAAAAATGCATTGTAAACACAGATGGACCTACTTTTGCAGCCAACCTCCAACCATTATCATATTGTCATAATGTTACTTTTTTTTTCTCTTTTCTATAAATACTATAATGAGCACTGCTCTAAAGAGCTAGCATCTCTTGTGTCATCTACTAAAATTCATTCTCATGTTACTCGTCATTCAATTTAGTCTCATCCTTTTACTGTGACTGTTCCTAAGTGCTCCAAAAATTATTATTTGCTTAGTTTTTTTCCTCAAACATCAGTTCTTTTGAATTCGCTTCCTTTATATTGTTTTCCTGATTCATATAATTTGTAATCTTTTAAGTTGTCTGTCAATTGTTATCTAGCTCTATAAACTTCATCTTTTCTCTTCCAGTAACTTCCAATTCTAATGGTGTTGGAAGTGAAGTTTTTTAGAAATAATAATAATTATAAAAATTATTAAATTTAATTATTTATATTTAATCATGTATGTAATATGTTATTATTATTACATTAAGTTTAATGCAAATATATACATATGTAAATAAAATAATATATCTATGTATTAATTTTTTAACAATTATGTGTATGACAACTGAAAAAAAAACTTTAAAGGAAAAAAGTAATTCAAATCATTGTGATCATGAAACATTAAAATAAAAATAAAAAGTATTTTACTTATGGCTGATGATTGCAGACAGACATAAGTTTTCTAAAAACAGTAGAATTAAAAAGTAGTTCATGGTTTACACAAGGTGAGTGTTGTTATAAAAGTAAAGAATTTATATTTCAATATTTTGATTAAAGTTTAAGATTAAACCTTTTAAAAAGGTTGTTTCACCCATTTTTGTTTTATTTTTATTTAAAATATACAGATCTTTATTTGAACAATTATTTTTTAATTGCTACATATTTAGATCCTCGTTATAAAATGCAAGATCCTCATTATAAAATTATCCATTTCTATTGACTTAAGATTAGAAGAAGTCCATGTTTTGATTCCTCATCAAAGTATATTTAAAAATGTGATTTGTTTTTTTTGTCTATTGAAGATATAGTTGAAGTCAGGGAATAATATTAACTAACATACAAAGACTTTAAATGACCTTTTAAGGATGTAGCTGTACCTCTTTAAAAACAACTTTAAATAAATAAAACAAATTTAAATAAATAAAACAACTAAATAAACAAAACAACTTTAAATAAATGCTTTAATTTCTTTTAAGTATAATTGTTTCAAATCACAACAAGCGAATTTTATTGAATGCAATGCGTTCTATATTTAAATCTGTTTAAAACTTTTGGTCTAAAATTATTTGGGCAGAATTCAATGTTGGTGGTAAAAATCAGTAGAAACTTCAAGCTTTTCAGAGTCGGAGTCAAACCATAATATCCCTATTTTTAATATTTAAAACAGTAAACAAAAAAATGTGAGATATTAAATATGATAAAAATAAAATTCTAAAAACCCTTATCTTTAATGGTAATGACTGGTACATTAAAAAAATAAAGATAAAATATCAATTTTAAAAAGAGATTTTCTTAAAAAGTGGCTGTGGTGCAGTGGTTAGAGCACTTACTTTAGAATTACGAGATCCATGTTCGAAACGAACTCTGGACATATTTTCACATCACGGTAATGAAGGAGGCATGAACTTCCTAGTTAAATGCACTTCCGCAGTGCTCTGTGACAAGACCGTTAGGTCTTCTTGGGGCACCTGAATAAGAAAGAAACCTTTTCTTTTTTTTTTCTTAAAAACTGTAAATTAAAATAAAATTTTTATTTATTTGTTTTTATAAAAAACGTCCATTTACTTATGCTATTATTATTCAAAAGAAAATGTTTATGTACAAACTTTATCCCTTAGTGTTAAATGTTTATGTACACACTTTATCCCTTAATATAAATTTACTAATTATCACTTTTTATTCATTAATATGAAAAAACTATTTTCTAAGCAATTAAGTTTTTTTTTTTTTTTTTGCAATAATAAAGTCTTTTGTATGTAGATAGTGTCTGCTTAAATTTTTGTATGTAGATAGTGTTAAACTTTTGGTTGATGCATGTTCTAAAGTCCCCGCAGATTTAAGTATGTCATTATCAGTAAGATTTATCAGAGCAAAATTTAAAATTTTTAAATTTTATTTTTTTTAGGTGATGCAAAAAATACTTTATCAAAGTAAGGTTTTATTAATCAACAGATTTTTTAATCAACTGTTTTTCTTTACTTATAACTATTCTGTTTCCATTGTTAGTATATATTTATTTTTCTGAAGATTTATTTTTAGTATTGGATCTTCTTGTTCTAGTTCCAGATACTCCCCTAACTCTTCTTCAAAACTTTCTATGCATGAAATCGCTATGCATGCAGAAAAAACTACTCCAATGAAGCCTAAAACACTAAATCAAGGTACTCATTAATATTATTGGTAATCAAAAACACTAAATAAAGGTACTCGATAGTATTATTGGTAATCAGATAAATATTTATTAAATAGATAAATAGTTTTTCAAATTTTTTTGATTTTTTTTTTTTCATATTTTTTAAATATATTTTTATAGCGGAAGTTTGTATCAATATAGAATGTGTTTGTGGCCCTTACATTGATGTAGAAAAACTTAGAAAACTGACTCCAATTCGCAAAGGAGAAATCATACATGTTCTTAAAGGAGTTTTAGAAGACATCATTGCTTGTGCAATATCACCAAAAACTGTTATAGGGTTTCTGAAGCCTGGTAAGTTTTCTTTAGTCATAGAAATAATGCTTTTCTTTTTGGAATTACTTAAATAAGTTTATTTTTTTAAATATGAGATAAAATTAAATAAAATTTAAAGAGTTTAGTAAAGTGACATGCACTTATATAAAAAAAAGAAAAAAAGAAATTTCTTTCATTATTCTTTACCTTTTTTCTTTTTTTGAAAGCTGTCTTGATTTTAGTGGGCATATACATACACAACAAAAACATATTTACTATAGCGAATATATTTATATATCTTTACATACATATATATATATATATATATATATGCAAAATGTGTGTTTTGTATATATGCACAACACATACACACATATATATCTACTATACCATATGTATTTATATAAATTTACATACATGTATCAAGCCTTCCCAGGAAAGGCATACGATTTTTCGTCTTCCCAGGAAAGGCATACAATTATTTTAGAAAACATGAACACGGCCGTTTGCAAGTTTTATAATAATGCTGAAAAAGTTTCAAAAACAAAAAAAAACAAAAAAAAAAAAATAAAAAGAGATTGAAATATAAAAAAAAATAAAAAAAAATTAATAATTTAAAAAATTTGTGTACTGTTTTTATTTTTGTTTCTTTAGAGTTACATTCAGCAACAAAATTAGATAAGGTGAAGCAAAAAGAAAAAAAAAGTTTGAAGTCTACATTAAAAAGAATGATTTTCCTTTTTTTAATTTTTTTTTAAGAGGATAGCAAAAATACAAACTGCAATGTGTTTGTAAAATTTATTTGTATAATTTTAATCTAACAACAAGAGTTGAATTAAGCGAATGCAAAACGCAAAATCTTGAAAAATATTTAGTATTCAAAATTTTAGTTTATACAAAACCGTGTTCCTTGTTTTTAAAAGAAGAATCAACTTAAATTTGTTAGCGAAAAAATAAAACAATAAACTTACGATTACAAAAGTAATAACACTTTAGTCACTAACTGCATTACAAAAGTAATAACACTATAATAGTGTTATTACTTTTATAACGCACTTATAACTTTTAAAATTCATTCTTTGTTCAAGCAACATTAGTATTCCCAAATTTTAATTGAAGTAGAATTTTCATAATGCTATAATTTTTATAAAGTACTTTTTTATAACGTTGTTAAGTGATATGTGAAAGTTCTTGAAATTTTTAATAATATTTGAAAATCCGCTTTATTTTTTCTAGATGCTTTTCTACTTTAATAAATGTTTGGAATCAATAATGTTGTTTGAACAAATAACTTTAAAAGTAATAAGTGCTTTATAAATGTAATAACACTATTATAGTTTTATTACTTTTATAATGCAGTTAGTGACTAAAGTGTTATTACTTTTGTAGTCGTAAGTTTATTGTTTTTGTTTTGTTTTTTGTAACTTTCTCACTAGCAAACTTTTAATAATTTGCTCCTTATAAACAAAGTACACTTTGCATGAACTAAAATTTTAAAGACATAATATTTTAACAGAGTTTGTAAATTGCGGTCGTATAATTTAACTCTTGATATAAACTTGTTACATTATAATTATACAAATATATTTCACAAACAGATGACGATACATATTTTATACTCTCTCCTCTTTAAAAGAAAAAACATATAAAATATGGGAAAGTCATCCTTTTTAACCCCTAAAACCATTTTTTTTTTTTTTGTTGCTTTGACTTTTGTTGCCGATAATAATAACCACTAAGAAAAAACAAAAATAAAAACAACACAAATTATTTAAACTATTGTTATTGTTTTCTATTTAAGTTTACTTTAATTTCTTATGCAGTTATTAAATTTAAAACAATTTGTCAGTAACGCATATAATATAACTTGCACAAATGGTTGTGATTATGTTCTCTAACTTGAAAAACGTTTTCGTGGTCGTACGAGAAAAAAAAACCGCACGCCTTTCCTGGGAAGGCTTGAAACATATTGCAAGACGGACTTTTCACAACTTCCTGGTCAACAATTTTACTATGAGAACAAAGATAAACCTGTTGATGATCAACTTAAATTATTTGACAAAAAAAATATTTATCCAAGTTCCTTGTGTCGCATAGAACTTGTAGTTTTGGTATGCAGCCCTCTTGTTCTGTCACTAAGAAGACCTTGACTGCCGATCTCTACATCAAAGAATGCCTCCAAAAAAGACTTTTGTTATTTATGAAAAAAACACAAACACTGATATCTCTTTTGGCCAGATCTTGCTGCTTCTTACTATTCTAAAATGGTTCTTTAGTAGTAGAACCATTTTAGAATAGTAAAGATAGTTATGTGAAAATTTTTCCTAAAGATGAGAATCCTCCAAATCATCCTAAAGATTGCAAGATTGAAGATTTTTGGGCAATAGTTAGGAGTTCTTTGTTAGACAGGTGGAGTAACAAGACATTAAAAAGACTTTTTACAAAAAGTGGAATAATGCCACCAATAAGGTGAAAAAAGAAAAAGTCTGCAAAATGGTGGCATCAACCCGCTATAAAATTTGACCTCTTGTTAAACAGCCCATTGGGCCCCTTAAAATATTATTAATGTCAACACATTCAATGAAAAAAAAATTAAAATAAAAAGCATTAATGGTTTTAGAGAAATCTCAATTTAAAGTTGACCGGATTTTTCTGTGTCCACCCAATATATAAAATAATTTTTTTTTTGATTTTTATATATATATATATACATACTTACATATATATATATATATATATATATATATATATATATATATATATATATATATATATATATATATATATATATATATATATATATATATATATATATATATTATATGTAAATTGTAGGTAGAGGAAATTGTGTAATCACTACTGTTTGTGAAGGCACAACATTTCAATGCTGTCTTACTGTTATTGATCATGTTTCATCATTATGGGATATTCTTAAACAGTTTGCAGACAATTTAAGGTCTTGTCCTAACTTATTTTCAACTGAAATGTATGCTTCTTGTCCACGTTGTTTAAACAAACCTTCCACTGCCATCTCCATACCATTGATTTATCAGAGGTTAACATCAAACCCTGGTTCTTATCTGGCTTCTTCTTTTCAATATCCTAAAAGGTTAGTCAATAGATCTTTTCAGATTTTGTTATTTAAAAAATTTAGTTTTAAAAGCAGAGTTTCTGAAAAATGGATAAAAAGTATACAAAAATTTAACAGTCAGTGTCACAAGAAATAAAACTTTGTTCAGGTAAGTTATTGTTTTAATTTATGCAATATTAAGTTGATTTAAGTTTAAGATTGTTTAAGTTATTGTTTTAATTTATGCGATATTAAGTTGATTATCTGTGTACTTAAATTAATAGTCGGTTGATTGATTGATGATTTATTGAGTTATTTGCCAAAATGATTGTTTATTGAATTAAAAAAAGGTTTGTTAAGTTTACAGATGGCTTTTATTGAGTTGAAGATTATTAAGTTATAGTTACTCACCTGATGGTTTATTGAGTTTATGAATATTCACCTAACCAATCATTTATTGAGTTACTTGATTCACCTGATAGCTGGTTCATTGAACATTTGTTTTATTACTTTTAAAATTAAAATTTTTTAATTTAAAATGTATTAAAAAGATTATTGATTATTATTAAAAGTTATGAAAGAAAATAGAATGTTTAAAATTATGAAATAAATGTTAAAAATTATATTGACTATTTGAACTTTTCAATCATACTTTATGAATGAAAAATATTTTATGAATCTTGAAGTAAGTAAATTAAAAAAATTTGACCTGTTTACTTTCAAATTATTTTATAAATTATTTTAGTTTCAAACTTTTTATTTAAAAATAAGTATTATTGACTTTTTTCTTAAAAAAAAGTTACTCGGTAACTTGGTGTTTAAATTATTTTGATAACTGTTATATTTGGTTATAATTAGTTAACATTTTTAATGATGTTCAAATACAAAAAAAATATATTTTCTTGTTAGCTCTAGGTTTATTGAATTTGAAGATGGTGACATTCATTCAGTTATGGATTTGGAAAAAAATGAGCCATTAAGTTTGAACCAGATAAAGTGTAATCAAGACTCTCGGAATCCGGATAAAAATACTAAAAAACATGTAACTTGGCCGGCAATATCTCAGGCTGAAGTATTTAATTATCAACCAGTTTATGCAGATACAGCATCTCAAACAGAATCCTTTTGTTTCACTTGTAATTCTCTTAGTCATAAATGTAGTCTCACAGACAAAAATAGGTTAAAAGATGGTGGTGTTGAAATTGAAAGTGCAGAAATATTGAGTAATATCCAAGGTAATCTTTTTTTTTTTGACTTTTGTTTGTTTTTTCTTTAAATTTATACAGAATTAAAAACTTTTATTAGTTTCTATTTCATAAAATCTTAGCTGCTGGTATCGATATTATGAATCGCCCTAGCATGTGGAATGTGGATGATGTTGTTCTTTTTTTAAAGAAAACTTGCATTAAAGAATTTTCTCAAGTATTTAAAGACCATGTGAGTTAATAGTTAATATTAGTAAATAATTTAAATAGTATAATTTTATAATAGTGGTTAAATGTATATAATTAAAATACATTATTGTAGCATATAATAGTTAATTGAAAACTAGTGTGTTTTTTTTACAGGAAAGCTGAGCTTTTGAGCTGCTTTTTATGATGTTGAGCTGCTGAGAAATTTTTGATGTTGAGTTGAGTTGTCACTTGTGCGAAACTTTTTAGTGCAATAAAACTTTTACACATTGCTTTGATATGCGTATTTGACAAAGCTAAACCTTGGTTTTAATTTTAACACTGATACCATTTATTATTTTGAATTGTTGAAGTCTAAATTTTTTCTACAGTCTGTTTCGACTTCTGTAGGTTCATCAGGAAGTATATATCATAATTACAAGACAAGAAATCTTTAAAAAATGACTAAAGTCACAAAGTAACTTTGATAAAAAAAAAAAAATTTAGAGTCATTATAATCATTAACTTTAGAGTCATTATAATCATTGCTAAAAGGGCCAAGCCATTCAGTGTAATGATCAATGAGTCACCAAAAACAACGAAATTGGCTAAGGGGTTTGAAGCAGAGCTTGCTCCATTTGGTCAGATTCTAGCTTAGGTTCAGTTTTTCCTTATTCTACTTTTAGAATAAGGAAAAACAGAGTTCAGACTCTGCTATTATCTAGTTAAAACTTTTCTTATTTGTTTTTTAAATCAGATTTACTCTATCATTGAACTTCTTACAACTACCTTACAGCTGACTTTTCTGTCACATTTTTTAAAGTGGTTTTTAGGCTGATGTCTACTGTTTCTCTGCTAAATATTGTGCCTTCTATTTAATTTTTTTTTAATTGTTATTGAAACTTTTATTTCTTTTCATTGGATTTAAGTCAAGTAGCAGTATTGATATTGATGAAAAAAGTTAGAAACTCTCTCAATAAATGCTAATATTTGTTGTTCTATTTGGACTTTTTGAGGACTTTAAAAACGCCTATACACATTCAAGCCCCGCTCTATTCTGTGTTTTTCTCTTTTTTTTATCACAAAAGTGTTCTCTAGAGCTCTCTTCGAACTTTTAAAAAATCTCTCATAGTTTTAATTACTGTGAAGTTTGCTCTGACTTCTCCAACTATTGCCCAACTTTTTTTTTTAAATCTTCATGGCTATTGTTTAAGTGAGCTGTTATCTGTTTCACTAACCAAAATTCAATCTTTTGTGATTCGACTATTCACCAAATTTGCATCTTCTTAGTGTAGCTTTTTTCATCAGTGCTTTAGACTTCTTTTATGTTAATTCTAAAAAATTAAATTTTCTTAAAATTTTAAAATTTTAAGTTTATCTCCTAGATCGTAAAGAAAATCTTGAAAAATAATTTTTCTCTATTTTGTTAATTTATAGTTGTGTTTAGTGAGGCTAGTGTCGACAAGGTATTTGGTCTGAGAGACCAAAGTCATGTTGTTGTCATTTTTATATATTTTAATATACGAAACTTTTCAACGTATGAACGTCTAAATAAATAAATAAAATTATGAAAAGGTTAAATAGCGATGCATACATTTTTTCCAATAATTGTATCTCTATTTCTCATTTTATTATCTTTAGGAAATTGATGGTAAAGCCCTACTTCTTTTGCAAAATGAGCATATTCTTCATCATATGGGTTTTAAACTCGGACCAGCCGTCAAACTTCTGGATTTGATTGAAGATTTGAAGGTTGCGGAACGTTCTTTTTCAAAAACGAAAGAGTTTATTGATACTTTGACTCCATAGGTGAATAAGAAATCATTTTTAAATAACAGCAAGCTAATATATATGAATATAATAAAGTAATAAATACTTTCGATGTTTTCATTTCAATCTATTAGCTATTTGAATTTTCGATCTATTAGCATTTTTTGTCACATAAAATTAAGTTTGCTTTTAATAAAGAAATTTTTAAGTATTGTAGTATAATGCTTTAGATATTGTTGTATAGTCGATAACTATGTATTATGTATAATAATATAGATATTGTAGTATAGTCGATAACTATGTATAATGTATTAAGTATAATAAGGCTTTAGGTATTGTAGTATAGTCGATAACTATGTTTTGCGAGTTTTAAAACTTTATACATTAGAATTTTATTTTTATTATACAATAATTAAGTTAAAACTTCCTTTAATGTATATAATATTTTTGTTTGTTTTTTCTTTCAGAAAATACTTTAAAATTTTTCTTAAAACAGTACATATTTTATCGTACCTATCAGCATAAATCGGTCAGCCAGAAATTTGTCAACCGATTTCTTATAATAATTAATATAATAATAGGTTTATTATCTTAAATAATTCTTTATCATAACCATCTAATATAAGTCCCTCGTTTAGTGGTGGCTTTTCTATAAAAAGCACAATAAAAATTTTATAAAAGCTATTCATTTTATTGGTTGGGCTCAAAACGTATAATTGCCAATAACTATACAGTTTGTACAGGTTTCAAAGGACACACATTGGGCTGGATATTAGACATGGTGCAGGGCCGACGACACGGGTTTTGAAGTGAGGGGGGGCACAATCATCAATATGTGAAAAAAGTCCTTTATATCAAGATTTTTCTTTAAAAAAAAAAATAAGGTCCTCTACAAAAAAAGAGGGGGTATGTGCCCCCTGGCCTCCTCGATGTCGTCGGCCCTGTGGTGGAGAAAATTACTTTGAGATTTTTTTTTTTTTTTTTACTAAAACCCTTTAAATGTCAAAAAAATCATTTTGAATTAAGATATTTATTTTTATTATAAATTTTATTTAAAAAGTTGCTAATAATAAAAATGGTATAATACTTTTATAAAACTTTAAAAACGCAGATTAATAATTTTTTAATTTCAAGTCCTTCAACTTCTTAAAATAGTGGAACTGAATAACAAACTTTTCTGGTGGAACAAACTTAAAAAAAAGTTGATCCAACGCATCCCGGTGGAAGTAGGTTCAAACTAAAAAAAAATATCCCAGGGGCATGTCATACTTTTTGGATCCGTACTAACCTCAACTTTCAGAAATTAGCACAAAAAAAATGTTTGAGGTCTAAGAAAAAAAAATGCATTTTTGTAAACCAAAAAAGCTAATTTTACTTTGTATGTCTTTGTACTTTGAATATAATAAATCTTTTATTTGATTATGAATTTTTTGAAGACTGCTACATATTTTAAAAGCTTTAAAGTATTTTCAATAGACAGGCGAACATTTTAATGTAGTTTTTTTGTGTGTTAAAATTATTTTGTTCTATCTCCACTTTTTGAAAAAAATGAGTTATTAATTGTGTCATGTACCTAAAAATATTGTTTTTTTACTATATTAAAACCAAAGTTAAAATCAAAAAAGTTTCGGAGAAAACATAAGTAATAAAAATCTTTTTATATGCCGTCTCCTAAAGTTTTTATTTTTTAAATCGTTTTATCTCGAAACAAAAAAATGTGGAGATAGAACAAAATAATTCTAACCTCGCGATTTATCAAGAACATATATGTAAGCTTTTGCACTCTTGTTTATAGTAAAAAGAATTAGTGTTGGTTTTTCTTTAACATCTATTTATATATATGTTTTGAATTCAATACATGCATTTAAATAATTATTGCAATACACATAAATAATTATTCATATAAATAAAATTCAATGCATATATATAAATAATTATTACAATATAGTTTTCTCGTATCGTTCCTTACGGGTATTTGTTTTTAAAAGTTATGTTCTAAATGTACTTTAAATGTCTTTTAAACGTCTTCTAAATATTCTTACGTAAAGAACTTTTTAAAGACGTTTAAAAAACGGTTTTTATTCCATTTATGCGAGAATTCCTCGTGCGGAATTAATCTATGAGGGAATGGTTACGCAATAATTATAGATCAATCATTCTAGAGAGTTTTTCATATAGTTTTCCAAAGGAAATTGTTTGTGTTGCGATCGTTAATTATTATTTAAACGAGTGTTAAAAATGATTATCCTGAGAGAATTAATTTTGTCACAATTATTACAATATATTTAAGAAAATGTATAAAAACCAACTACAAAAGACAATCACTAAACCCGATATTTCTTTCAATATATTCACCAAAAACTACATTTTGTATTACTAGTACTTCAACGATGCCTGTGAAGTTGAAGTTGCGTTGCATTTTTTTTAATCGACCCTATGTGGTGATAACAGTGTTAATTTTATGCAGTAACTATAGTTACTACATAACAATTTATTGATCTGTCTAAAGCCTTTGACACACTCAACCATGTCATTCTTTTAAAAAAACTTGAACATTATGGAATAAAAAACAATAATTTACTATTGTTTAAAAATTACTTATCAAACAGGCAGCAATACATTCAATATGAAAATGTTAAAACGACAAAAAGTATAATAAAATGTGGAGTTCCTCAAGGCTCAATCTTAGGACCGTTACTGTTTTCTCTTTATATAAATGATCTATCTCTTACCTCGAACATACTAAACTTTATTTTGTTTGCTGATGACTCCAATCTGTTTTATTCTCATAGGGATATTAAAACCCTCTTTAAAGTAGTTAATGAAGAAGTAAATGAATGGTTTATTTGTAATAAACTTTCACTTAACTTTAACAAAACTAAATTTATTCTATTTCACAAACCAACCAAAACAGGAAACCTTCCTTTAAAATTACCCAATTCTAAAATCATTAATATAAATATTGCTAGGCAAACAACTGTAAACTTTTTAGGTGTTATTTTAGACGAAAATTTAGAATGGAGGAAACATATAAACACTCTTGAAAGAAAACTTTCAATAAACATTGCAATGATGTATAAAGCAAAACCATTTTTGGATATAAGATCTCTAAAGAGTTTATATTTTTCCTTCATCATAGCTATCTAACTTACGGCAATATCGTATGGGCAAGCAACAGCTACGCTAAGTTAAAGAAAATTTATACTAAACAAAAACATGCATGTAGAATTGTATTTGGAGTAAAAAGATCTGTGCCTTGTGAGCCACTTTTACGTAAACTCATGCATTAAATGTGTTTAAAATTAACATATTCCACGTCATACAGTTCATTTATCAAATAAAACATGGACTGTCTCCAGAGATATTCTATCCTTATTTTAGAGAAGTAAGCAATAAATACCCCACCAAGTTCTCAGAAAATAACTTTGTAACTCAAAAGTATAATCTAAAGTTATGTTCTTATTCTATTCAGTACAGGGGTCCAATTTTGTGGAAAAACTTTCAGCGTATTGTTAATATTAAAGAAAAAACACTTCCGCAATTCAAATCTAAATTAAGACGTTATTTAGTACTTACGGATTTTAATATAGCAGATCTTCAATGTCACTTTTAAAGCTTTAAAATTTATTAAACTAAATTAGCACCATAAATTTAAAAATCTAGACCATTTAACAATACTAAGAATTTCAATGTCTTTATCATATTTTCATTGAATATATATATTCTCTTAAAGTTACCTACAATTTTCTTGATATATTTTATAATATTGGAACAGAATTTTTATTTGAATTTTGAATTATTTTGAAAGAAAATAATTTATACAAATATATATCGCGAGATTAAAATTATTTTGTTCTATCTCCACTTTTTGAAAAAAATGAGTTATTAATTGTGTCATGTACCTAAAAGTATTGTTTTTCTACTATATTAAAAACCTAAGTTAAAATCAAAAAAGTTTCGGAGAAAACATAAGTAATAAAAATCTTTTTATATGTCGTCTCCTAAAGTTTTTATTTTTTAAATCGTTTTATCTCGAAACAAAAAAATGTGGAGATAGAACAAAATAATTCTAACCTCGCGATATGTCGAATCACATCCAATTTATAACCAAAAACAGAAAATTTTTGTCATTTTTATTACTATATCTTAATCATTTCTTTTTTATTTTTTATTTTTCTTCAATTATTTTAATACTTTTTTTTTTTTTTTTTTTTTTTTTTTTTTCTTCTTTTTAACTTTGTTTCTTAACATTTGAAATTGTCTTTTTTTAAATACTTTTGCTTATATATTACGGATTATTGTATATTACGGATAGTTATTTGTGTTACTATTGGGGCTCGGTGATAAGGCTATTTTATGCCTTCTTCTTTCTCCAGCCAATCGTACTTTTTATATTGTTGTACTTTGTAAATATTTTCAACGGCGAAATAAACTAATAAACTAAAAAAAAAAAAAAAACTAAATTTACGCTAATTATACTGATTCCTGTTATCACCACATGAAGTCGAATAAAAAAATGCAACGCAACTTCAACTTCACTGCTTATCACATCCCACCCGTGCCGGATCAGGGCCTATAACCCCGCAAATTTAGGGGCCCTAAAAAATTTAAGAGGATCATTTTTAGGCTCTGCCCCATGAAAAGATCTCTAAAAACAAAAATATCCCCGGGCCTCAAGAAGTTTTATACCGCCACTGCATCCCACTATGGTTTCTGAGACCCAATATTTTAGCAGAAACCCATTTTTTTTTTAGTATTATAAAAGATTTTTTTATGCGGTATCTTAAAATAAACTCTTTAAAGTGATAATAAACGTGGTCTATAGACCACGTTTATTAAAAATAGATCTATTTTTAAAATAATAGCTCAGTTTGTTTGTAATATGCAATCAAGTTGGGAATATTTTTTACCTCAGCTTAGTTTACAGTGAGTTAGCGTAAAGTGAGCTGTTACTTAATAATACATAACTTTTGAAATAATTAAAGTTTTTGATTTCTGTAAAGTTAACTATTTTTGTTCAGGTATATATATCTTTTTAATATTTAAGTAAATTAAAATGTTACATTATTTTATTTATTATGTAAAAACAATAGAACATAGCAATATATTTCTTCTTTTATTACATTTTTTTAAAACTTTAAACTTTTAAAAAAAACCTCCGTATTTCTCCAAAAATATTTTTACATGATTAAATTTGGTTAGTTTTCAGAAATATATTCCAGCTTTCAAAACTTGCCCTTAGTTGCCGTAGTTAAAAATATATCTATTTGTTTGCAGTGATGTACCCCTTAAAAAACGAGGATTTATTTAATGTATGGCTGGAAAAGAAATATAAAAATGAGAAAAACTTAAATATTTTTGAGCACATCATTCAAATAGTTGGAAACGATATAACAGTAGTTGTACCAATAATATTAAAAAAAAAAAGTATCGTTTGTGCAATTCTTTTGAAAGAAAATGGTCAGATAGTATAATAATGAATAATGGGCCGATTTAAAACTAAAAATTCAGATTGATTGAAAAGAGAAATTACATTTACTAATAATGCAACTCCATCAACATCTCCTTGTCAGTCAATTCCATCAAGGTCTTCTGGACGACCAAGTTTATCATATACCGAAAAATCGGATCGGGCCAAAAGATTGGAAGAACAAAAACCGAGATGGTTTTTGTTCAATTCTTTTAGAACCAAAGCTAAATCGCAAAAAAATGCGATTTAGCTTTGGTTCTAAAAGAATTGAACAAAAACCATCTCGGCCAACTAAAATTAAAAAAACTATATTTTCAACAAAAAAAGAAACAGTACGTTATACAGCGGAAGAAGAATTAGAATTAATTTTGGATTCTAGTTTAAGTAAACAAAAGTAAAAAAACATTAGACAAGGGGCTGTTACCAAAAATTGTAATTTGTATCCTGATTACAAAAAAATTTGGAAATGTAAATGATTAAATAAGTGCGTTTTAATCGTTGCGCAGCGGTGAGTACGCTTGCCTCAGATGCTAGAGATCCGTTGTTTAACTCCACCTCTGAGCAAGTTTTACAACATTGGTAAGGAAGGAGGTGTAAACTTCCTTTCAAATGCTCATCCGCGGTGTTCTGTGATAAAACAGTAAAAACATCTTGGGGCACCTAAAATAAAAAATTAAAAAAAAAGTCTCACTCACCACAACCTTACTAAGAAATTTTTGATTTTATAATAGGGCCCTGCAAAGCTTCGAAATTTCAAATCGAATAATAAAAATGATTCGAGATTTGATCCGAAATTTTGAAAAATTGAATCCTTTCTTATTTTGTTTTTGTTGTGGGTATTTTAGAAATTCTGCGCTTTGGCGCTATCGAAATAACATTACTTATCCTTAAATACCTTTTTAATCAGTCATTAAAAAGGTTAACCAGGGCAAGAAGTATCAATAAAGAGATTATACAATTTTTATTTATTTTTTTTGAAATATGTATTATTAAATAAAAAATGTTTAAATTTAGGCTTCAAAATGTCGATTCGAAATGTGATTCGAATTACGAATCAAGACCTGCTTTGATTCGAGATTCAATTCAAAACAAAAACTGCTGATTCGCAGGGCCCTACTTTATAAATCATTATATTTAAAAATGAGAGAGGGAATCCGTAAAAAGTAAAAAAAAAAAGGTCCTTAAAAACTAAAATTCACCCGACTGAGTTGTGTCAAATACCTGACTATCCGACTAAATTCGTCAAAAAACCGACTATAACTTAAAAATGACTTTCTTTGAGGGGGTAATCCAACCTCTTAATCCACACACCCTTCCCCTAAAATTGTCTTAAAAAATCTTTGTTATTTTAAAACACTCACAAAAATAATTCACATACAGATTAAAGTTTAATTATCTAAAAAGGACTTCTTTCTTTGTATTTGTAATGAATCTTTTACATCATAGTAGATAGAAGTAAAAGCTAGAAATATGTTATACACGAGCTCAAAAAACAAGTTGACGCAAGTCAAGTAGAAAAGTAGAAAACATCTTTTTTTTTTTTTTTAGGTGCCCCAAGAAGTCCTTAAGGACTTCTTGGGGCACCTAAAAAAAAAAAAAAAAAAAAAATATTAAATATTAAAAAAATATTAAAATATTAAAAATATTAAAAAAATATTAAAAAAATATTAAATGCTCTTCCGCGGTGCTCTGTGATAAGACCGTAAGGCCTTACGGTCTTATCACAGAGCACCGCGGAAGAGCATTTAATAGGAAGTTCACGCCCTCTTCCCAACCGATGTCGCAAAACTTGACCAGAGGTGGAGTTGAAATGAAAACATCTACTTGTAAATATTTACAATAGCAAAACAAATAAATTTACAAATATATATATATATATATATATATATATATATATATATATATATATATATATATATATATATATATATATATATATATATATATATATATATATATATATATATATATATATATATATATATATATATATATATATATATATATATATATTTGTAAATTTATTTGTTTTGCTATTGTAAATATTTACAAGTAGATGTTTTCATTTCAACTCCACCTCTGGTCAAGTTTTGATATATATATATATATATATATTATATATATATATATATATATATCAAAACTTGGTCAAGTTTTGATATATATATATATATATATATATATATATATATATATATATATATATATATATATATCAAAACTTGGTCAAGTTTTGATATATATATATATATATATATATATATATATATATATATATATTCGTTGTTTTACAAAAGTAATTAAAAGTAACAACTATTAGTTATTTTAAACTAACAACTTGAGCGTTGAAAGCGCGCGATTCTATAAAAATTTGACTTAAACATGCATTTTTTGCTTGTGGGTTTTTATTTTATACTTTTTGTTGAAGAATACCGTAAGCCGATTACTTTGAATAGCGGGGTAACTTGGAATACAAATCTATTTTTTTTTCAAGTTGTAATTATGGCAAGAATTTATATATGTTCAAAACTTAAACATCAAAGTAATAAAAATAGTTTTTATTTAGATTGTTTAAAGTTTTACTTTGTTTATTGGTTGTTATTGTTCCTCAAAAAATAAATTAAATATTTCGGATATTTTTCTCAAAAAAATTAGCCAATACTTAGTACACTGCCTCAGCTAGTATAGCAGCTTGTTGTCTAAGTTGCATAATTTTTGTTTCTAAATTTATTAGGCATATAAAATCTAAAAAAGTTTGATTGCCTAGTATAGTTATGTTCCATTGCTATAGCATAACATACTTTGTTGTATACATTTGCATAACGTTCAAAGTAAAATATCTTAACGTATGTTAAGTACATTTTTTCGCATAACGATCACTGTAAAATATCCTAACGTATATATCATTTTGGAAAATGAAAGAGTTAAATTCAGTGAATCTGTCAAATACATGGGTATTAAAATTAATAATAATTTGAATTTTTCTGAACACATTAAATGTATTGCAAATAAAATTGCTAAGGTTACTGGGTATTTTACCAGAGTCGCTAAATATCTGTCAAGGTGGACAAAAACATTAATTTTTAATACAGTTATTGAACCTCATTTTTAACATTGTGCTTCATTATTCTTAGATGAAGTATAAATTATGAATATAAAAATACTACATTAGCCACAAAACAAAGCTGTGAGAACAATCTTGAAATGTGACTGGTTCACACATAGTAAAGACATGTTGTTTAGATTAGACTGGCTTTAGATTTAGGCTATCTGTAAAATAAAATATTCAAGTGAAAGTATTGACTTTTATACACAATACAACTCAAATTATTACTTAAAAGCTAAAAAAAAAAATGAAAAAAAGTCAATCTTTTGCAACGGTAAAATATCATGTGTATAAACAGCAAGTCACACATTGTTTCTGTGTGTGTTTATGCGTGTGTATGTCTGTGTGTGTATATCATATACACACACAGACACACACTATACTATATGTATGTACATATACTATATTTGTGTTTAGACATTTATATATATATATATATATATATATATATATATATATATATATATATATATATATATATATATATATATATATATATATTACCTAGCCAACCAAAACATATGGGCGCCGTATGGGATTTGTCTGGTTATCTGGTATGGGATTTATAAAGGCTAATTTGGCGGGACCGGTCTGGGACCCGTATGGAAAAGCAATAAATTCGACATTTTTTAAATTGACATCGAGGCAGATGTTAAAAAAGAAAACTATTAATAATAAATATGGCTAATCATGTAGCGATATTGAAATAAAAAGCGACTTCTTTTAGTTATGTTAAAATTTTAGTTGTGCAACTTTTATGATTAAGTAATAAATAATTAAGGATTTATTAATATACTATTTAGGTTGTTCTATATGTTTTACAATATATTAATTGTAATTCTATACAAAATAATTTTAGCTTATGCTTTTCTTTGTGTGTATGCTTCAATTTAAGTCAACATGAAATATCTAATTTAGAATAAATATGATTTAAGTAACATTATTGTGACTTACAAATAGACTATTTTGAAATGAAAGCATAAGCTAAAATCATGTAGCGATATTGATCAATTAATAGATTCGAAAATTGATAAAAAAAATTTTTTTTCTCATTTTTTGTTTCTTTTTTATATTGCAGACATTTGTAATATAATATTTTAAGTTTGAATTTTGTTGTTAGTTGTTAATTTTATCATAACATTGGTATAAATTTAATATTTATCAATAATAATTAAATTAACGAAAATGCCTTTAATTCTTAAAAACAAATAAAAATTAAAAAAATAAATAAAATTAAAGCAAAAATATTTAAAATGTATAAAAATAAAAAAAATGTCATTACCTGTTTATATTATGATAAAATACTTTATTAAGTACCATTGTTTCCTGCAAATAAATTTAGTGTATATACTTATGCTGTCTACGTTTTCATGCTTTATTTACACTACTTAGATTTAAAAAAAGTTTTAGATTTGATAAGACATTTACGATTTAATGCATCATTTTGTTTCTTTAAACATGCTGCTTGGCTATGTTCAAATGCATACTTGGCCATCTTTAAACTTATAAAAGGCTAGATTTGAAAGCATTTTTACATATCAGTTTATTTCTCATTGGTTAAAAAATGCTTTTTAAAGAATTTAATGCAGATAAGAACCTTGTTTTTAGGGTTACTATTTTTTTTTTCATTATGTTAAAAGTTGTTAAAAGTTAGTGTTATAATATAAATTTAAATCTCTTTTTCTCTCTCTCTCTCTCTCTCTCTCTCTCTCTATATATATATATATATATATATATATATGTATATATATATATATATATATATATATATATATATATATATATATATATATATATATATATATATATATATATATATATATGTATATATATATATATATATATATGTATATATATATATATATATATATATATATATATATATATATATATATATATATATATATATATATATATATATATATATATATATATATATATATATATATATATATATACATATTTATGGTAACAATAAACATAAAATTAGATAAAAACAATAATAGATGTTCATTTGGTGCAAGTTGCCACTTTGTATAATAAAGTTTGAAAACTTAATCTGAAAACACATGGAAAATCCTAAGTTTTTACAAATATGCAAAATATAGCAACTCTACAATATGTTATGCTACATCAATCATGTTTAATGCTTCTGGTCAAATTGTCTCTGGTTATGTTTATAAAGTTGACTTATGTTCTTTTTGTGCATAAATCAACTATAAGTTGATTTATGCACAACAAGAACAGAAGTTGACCACATAATGTATATTCAATCAAAAATACAATCAAAGCCAGGACAGTTTTATTCTATTCACTTTTTGACTGGTTTGTAATTCTTTTTTTGTCAAATAGTAGGAACATTCTTATTAGTTATAATCAAAGCGATCTCTACAGTGAAAAAATACTTGAATTTACTGAAGAAAATAGTATCTTATTGAGAAGAAAACAGTATCTTGTTCTATAACTGGTAGCTCTACCGATTTGTTGCAATCTCTTGATGTTACATTTTATAATAATTATATAATAAAAAGAATACATTTTTGTTGTATTCATAATTGCCAAATCTAGTAAAATATCTAATGCTCTTGAAAATACATTAAGCATTTTACTTTTATATTACAAATTGTTGATAAGTTGATTTATTTGTTATAATTTAATTAGAAAAAAATTTTCTTAATACTCAGACATAGATTTTTAATTTGTAGGCAATGAAGATATTATAGACATTTTATTACAATAAAAATATTTTAAGAAAATACTTGATTAAAACTTCTTGTTTAAAAAAAGCACAGACAATTACAAAAAATAAATCTGCTTTGTTCTTTATTTATTTATAACCATTATGCCTACCAAATCAAAAGGTAATCAACAACTTAGTTGTTTTGAAAGAAATATGGGATTTACCCATTATATATAAGTATCACCTTCAATTATTGGCCTGATGTAACTTTAGTACGCTGAGGAGTAATTAATGTAATTTAAAATTTTTTTCATGTTGATGTCAAAGAAAAAGCATACTCAAAGGAAAAAAAACTTTTGACCTTGTTAAAAATATTTCTTTTGAGAATTTTAAGGAAAACTGATGTAAAATAAGACTTTTTTTATGTTAGTCCACTTAAAAAATACGCATTTAAACAAAATAAAAATTTAAATGTCGTTATGAAGTAGTATTATATTGTTTTAGCAAAAATAAACAAAAATAAACAATAATAAAACTAGATTGCTATTTTTATTAAATTTTAAACACAAAACAAAGCGTTTTTGAATTTTACTAAAAACGCATTTAAATTGATATTATACAAAATCCTTTTATGTAAATATTATTTTGGATTATGTAAGAACCAATCTTAGCCCCTATATTTATTTTGTTAAATTTTAAATATTGTTAATAGTGAAGGTAGAGCAAGTAAAAATATCTAAAAAAAAAAACGTTCAAAGTAACCCCGGTTTACGGTATCCAAAAAATACGGTAATAAAACGCATATTTTTGAAACAAAGAAATTTATTTTATAAACGATACAATAACTATGAAATTTATTGCTATAAAAAATTTTTGAAAATTTCTGGAAATTTAGAGCAAGATTTCCTGGAAATTTTCAACCCTAGAAATGAGTCACAACTCGTAAATGTGTGACCACTTTCCAAATATTTTAATTTGATTTTATAGTTTCGATTTCATTGCCATTAAACATATATATCAAAAATATCACTAAACTCCAATTTTTGTTTTGAGCGGAGCAATTTTCACACCCAATAGTGATTTCAGATTTGTCCCGATATTCTTATAAACCAAATAAAATGTAGAAACTAGCTCTTCTTTGTATCGTCTAGCAATTTCTTCATATCAAAAAATTGAAACTACGCTTTTCTTCGTTTTTCCGATAGGCACAAATTTTAATTGATAATTTTTGTGTAAAACTTATAAAAAGACTGCAAAACATCTGGAGCTGCTTATAATAATTAATAAAAATGTTGTGTGATCTTTTAAAAAATAATAACACATATTTAGATTTGAAATAAAATAAATATCATTTTAAACAAAAGTGAAAATACTGATTTTTATAGAGAAAAAATAAATATACATTAATATATTTTTTTTAAAACGTATATTCATTACGGTTTGCATACGTAGCCAAGTTTTTGGAAATTCATTAGGAAAAATTGAAGTAAATTTACTTATTATTGTTACATAAGGCATTTTAAATGCGTTTTCATATGTAATAAGCCTGTCTGCGTTTTTCCGACAAAAAAATACAGCACAAATACTTATTTTTGTTTTTAAAATTATGTTAGAGCGACATATCGTTCAAAAGAGTGTTTCAATAAAATCTCCTCCTAGGAGCGGATCTCGGCTGTAGCAAGTGAAGCAGTTGCTACAGTCAGTTCGGTTTGTTTTTTTTTTTCTATCTTTTTATTTGCTACATACATTTTGTTTTTCATGCAAAAGAGAAAAAATATTTAAACAAGATATGGAGGTTACAAGAAGTCAAAATGCGGCGCTTCAAAAATTTATTCAAAATTGTAGCTGAGCCAAGTTGACTATAGATTATTTAGTTTGCCGTTTAAATAAGATTTACAATGTTACATAATATAATAAAATAATTGGCTGGAGCAAGAAAAAAGTATAAATTAACCTTATCGCCGAGCCCTATGAAAACGCTTCAAAAAATGTCATTAAGCCAAACATTTCAGAATCAGTTACAAGTTTATTAAATAGTAAATAGCAGAATGTGAAACAGTAATACATTGCTCATTTTTTCCTATTCTTTATTTGCAAATTTATTTGCTGATGCTTTTTTATTTAAATTTAGTTTTATATACATGACTTTCGAATAACAATTATTTTAATATAAAATTTTATTGTGGTTGTCTTTTAATTTGTTGACTTTATGGAAATCAAATTCAAAAGCAAAGTTTCTTTACTTTGCTTTTGAGTTTAATTGTTTATTTTTGGTTTTCTAAAACATGCTCTATGATTGACAGTCAATTTTGAGATATTATTTCTTTAGTAACTATTGTATGTGGCAATTTAGTTATGATGCAAGCAACATCAAGTGGACATTTAGCGACATATCAAAACGAATCAAAAAATAATGTTTTTGCTAGATTGTGTTTATATATTAATATTGTCAAAAACACTACTCTTTTTATTTTTTTGTAATGATTTGTCTCAACACTGGGACTTTATTTCTTGTGTCAACACTGGGACTTCATTTCTTGTGTCAACACTGGGACTTTATTTCTTGTGTCAACACTGGGACTTCATTTCTTGTATCAACACTGGGGCTTCATTTCTTGTATCAATACTCTACTTTTTATAGTTGCTAGAAATGGAGTTGATATGTGAAATGGAGTTGGTATGAGAATAAGCTGAATAAAGTTAAACGCTGAATGAACGGGTAAAATTTAAACGTCCGTAAGACGTTTAAAAGCGTCTTTTGTGGACCTCTTTTTACGGGTTCATACCTCAGTTTTTGACAGTATTTGTGCATGAAAAGCAATGGGGTTGTAAAAATGGTTAAGGGGAAAAAGGAGGGCAAAAAATTACACACAAAAATTTCGCCAAAGGAGAAATAAATCGCAGATTTGCCCTGACAGTGTTTTGTTAATTACTTAATCTTCCTGCATACAAATCTGAAACAAATATTATGGCATCACTTGGTGCAATACCATTTTTGCTGATATTCATAGTTTGAGAACATTGCTGATTGACTGCGATAGCTAGTTGGTCTTACTGAAAAAATTTCAGTACAGTCTATAATAACACGAGTATTAGGGTATAAATCTTTAAAACAGCTAGGCATTGTTTTATTAACTAGTTTTTTTGTTGCCCATATTGGAATTGATCTAAATTTTATATGCAAAAAATTATACCAAATAATTAATATCTTACTGGTAGTACTTGATGAGATATCAAATCATATTGCTAAATCCTCTATAGGAAAAGCGCATCGCAGTCAAATTAGCACCATAAAATATTCTTCTTCGACATTCAATATATGTGCCCTTCCTCTTGTCTTAGATAAAGTTCATCAGAGATTAAAGATTTTGAGCCTCAATAATTGAGTGAATAGATTTCTGCTTCTGACTACTTTAAAAATGTCATAATTTTCAAAACCTGTAAAAAATTTGAATTGTATTTTGCATGCTTAAACCTATCAAGTGTAAATTGTAATTGAAGTATTTTTTTGTTAAGTTTGTATATTGTTTGTTTTTGTATTTTTTTTTTTAACTGTGTTTTTCTTTTTTAATATCCTCAATTTTGAGGATATTAAAAAAAAAACATTTTTTTGTTTTAACTTTTCGTCATTGCTCAAAATAGGAGTTAGCAGTTCTTCTCTATAAGATTCTAGTGTTGTTTTAGGTATCACACCAAGACTATTTTGGGTTGTCCTTGATAAACAGATAGTCAGTTTAACAGTTTTTGGAACAATTGTTAGCATATTGTTCATATATTAGTTTTTTTGTTACCTTGAAAATGTGCTTTACAAACTCTGAGTGACGACGAAAGATTAAAGCCTTTTCTGCTAATTTTGTTCAACCAAAAATTTCTTAAAGCTTTTTCCTTGGTTATTATATAAAAAGATAAGTTTTTATTACGCTCAGAGTTATTAAAACAGTTTGGTACACAACAAGTACACCCGCCACTTTTTTGTTTGGTACACAACAAGTACACCCGCCACTTTTTTTGTAACTTTTTCTTTAGTTTTTTGTATTGACTAAGAGAAACATTTATATAATAAAAGGTAAATAAATCCTCTAATATTATACATTAGTATACTATTAGAGGACTTTGGTGCAGTTTTGTTATTATTAAATGAACATAGCATATATTTTTATTATAATATAGAAACTATAATATAGATGTGCATATTAAACACTGTTCAAGTTAATTTAATAAAATTTTCAAGTATTAATTTTTGTTATTATTTTTAGAGCCAATGCAATTGCGCGTTTGTATATACATGCAATAAAAACACGTTTTAGACGCGTAGTATGTGTCCAATAATCTACGTGTCTAAAACATGCTCTACTTTATTTCTAATACGTGTTCTACTCAACAATAACGGCTGACATACATTTGGGAATAACACGTAATCTGAAAAGTGTTCAATACTACGAAATACTAAAAAGACTAAATCTACCATCACTCGAGTTTCTGCGCCTTCGATGCAACCTTAACTAAATCTTTAAAAAAATTTTTAAACAGCATCTTAAGCTATGAAAATGTTTCAGACTTTTAAAAAAAACAATATATTCTGTATTCAAATAGTAAAAAAAAGAATTTTAATAAAAAAGTCAGAATGCAAGTACATGATGGGGCTAATAGGCATTACCCTTCCTAGACACAAATAACAATATGATAGACCAGCAAAATACTGGAACGAACTACCCGAGCAAATAAATTTCTACTCAACTGTACTTTTTTTTAAAGTTAGACTAGATCATTAATTGGAGATAGAATTCAGAACGAACATTTATAAAACTTGTTGTTTATAGTTAGGTGTTTTCCCTGCTTTCTGTATGTATATGTTGTATGTTTATTTTACGGTTGCGTTTATAATAATAATAATAATAATAATAATAATAATAATAATAATAATAATAATAATAATAATTAAACTTACAACGTACCACAACTTAATGGAGAACTAAGGGTAAAGAGGTAGAAAAATAAAAATGCACACATACAAATTCACCTTGAATGTACTATTTCAAGAGTTTATTTATTATACAAAACAAATGTTAGTTACATAAATTACTGGTTATTGGATTCTATAATTTATAAAAAAAAACCATAACGACAATTGATAGTAAATAATAATAAAAAAAAACATAACAACAATTGATAGCAAATAATAATAAATTACAGAAAAAAACTTTGATAAATTTATGCTTTTTACATTATTGTATTTTTAATTAAGGTTGCTAATCCATGGAATATAACATTTTTTACATTATAATATTTTTACAATACATAATGATTTTTTGTTATAAAATCAAGTTTTTTTTTTTGAAATTTTATGAATACCTCATAGAAAATTTTATTAAAAAAAATATTTATATATAAAATATATACTTTTTACAATTAACTAATTCATCAAGGCTAATCAGAGTTTTCGAGAGGGAGGGGCAATGGGGGAAACTGGGGGAAACCAGGGGAAACTTGACCCGGGCGCCAAGCTTGAAGAGGATCTACAGAAAACATTTTAATAATTGACAATGTGAAATCTGCTTTTTTTTTATATTTAAGATGGAAACTTTAGTATTCGGAATAAAAACGCACATGAAAAAAATCATTTTTATTTTAAATTCAAGTATTATAATTAATTATAAACTATATTTTACAAAAAAAATAGGAGTTAATAGTTGTTGAATTAGAATTCAGAGACAAAAAAATGAAGGGCAATTTTTTGTGGAATTTTGAATGTTACTCTTTTCTTGGCTTTAAGAATTTAGCTTTTCTTGGTAACTCATAATAAAGTTCTCTCAGTATCAATTTTAATTTTTTTTATATAACTATTGTATAATTCAATTATAATTATTGTATACAACTATGTGTGCAGGTAAAACAATGCACGTGAATGGGAAAGAAAATGGAAACTTTCTGGCTGGTATGAAGTTTATAGATTGCCACAACCCCATCCTTACATTCCATTGGAAAATATGAGACGCTATCTCCAGGAGGACTCTAAAATGAGTGCTCTTACTTTTCATGAGTTCATCAGAGAATATGGTGGTGTCATATATCCGAAGAGTAGCTGTTAAAGAAATCCAGGATGGTATCTACTTCACAATCATAGTTGATGGTACCCCTAATATATCTCACACTGAGCAGAAAAACTTTATTATTCCTTTTTTATTCTATGAAACTTTGAAAAGTTAAACTAATTGCTGGAGAATTAAAAAAAGACTCTTGTGTAATGAAGCTTTTGAGATGAATAAAGAATATATTTCACACTGAGCAGAAAAACTTTATTATTCCTTTTTTATTCTATGAAACTTTGAAAGGTTAAACTAATTGCTGAAAAATTAAAAAACGATTCTTGTGTAATGAAGCTTTCGAGATGAATAAAGAAATTGATGTAGTTAATGATGAGTTCTTTGGGAATGTTGAATCTTGGTACGTATTTTTGAGTGGGACCGCAGGAAGATCATCACTAAAGCGACAAGCATTTTACTGCATAGACTTTCTATGATAGGATGGAGCTCTCGTACGGAGTTGATCAAACCACTTACTAAGAAGCCAAGAGAAATATTAGCAGCTCTTAAACATTCTATGGAAAATCTGGATCTGACTAGTGAGCAGCCAGACAAGAAACTTAAAAAAATGATTACCAAATTTTTGAATTTTTATTGCTAGTTACGTTTTAGTACAAAACCCTACTGTTGTTAACGATGTTAGTAGTTTTCTACAATCTGAAGCCATTACCACTGATGAGGAACTATGTTTGATTGGACAACTGCTGGAAGATCTTAAACGGATTAGGGGCTCTTGGTTACAAATTTTCCATGAGGCTGTAGCTGGACCGCTAGGGTTGAAAAATAAACTCGTTATTAAAAGAAAGCTTAACCTAAGCGCTTTGACAATAAGGCATCAAACACAGTCCACGATAGCCAAACAAAAGACTTCAAAGCAAACGTTTTTAATGTTAATTTAGATCTAATCCAGCAAACTGATAAAAGATTTAATGCGAGCAGAAAGATTGCCAAAATGTTCTCAATCGTCTGGTTCAATAATGATGATCTTCCCGTTTAAAAGCTTGAAAACTTGCACGGCTTTATACGAGTGATGTGAACAAAGACAATCTCCAATCTCATTGAAGAAGTTTGTCATTTTAAAAATGACCGCAAAAACAATTTTCAAGTAAGGAAATCCAATGCACTCAATCAAAATTTTGAGAAGAAGCTTGAACGCTGTTTTCCATGCATCATGCTCCGGATTTTTAACACTATTCGTGAATCAGTTGCTGAGTGTGAAAAATCATTTTCTCCGTTCGACCATGGGCCAGGATGGCGCTAATGATACTTGATTATTTCGATTGAAGAAGATTTGGCTAAAAAGGTGAACTACAATGATGTCATCAATATTTGGGCGGCCAGAAAAGCTAAAAAAGTTCATTTTTAAGCGCCTTATTAAACTTTCTAAAAGGTTTTGTTGATTTTTTTGTTCTATTAGTTTTAAAACTAACGTTTTGATTCGTCAGTTTTGAACTTCTCAATCCAGAGAGTTAATAGGAAAGCAGAAATACATTGTATCAAAAATAAATAATTGCTGCGTTCACAAAACTTTTAATTTTGCAATTTTTGTTTTTAATTATGGGTGCCGTTCTCTACTTTTGACCCGGGCGGCAAAACCCTGAGTCTACTAACTAAAGCCAAAAATACATAGCATGAGAACTGACACTTTTTTCTTATTAAATTAAACAAAATAATTCTTAAACAAATTAATTCTTAAAAATTAGACAAAATTAGAAAAATGAACAATGAACAAGAGAAGACTCTTGTTCCTTTTTCTATTAATTTTCTTTTCTTCAATCCTCTTTTTCCATTAATTTGTTTAATTTTTAATATTTCATTTTGTTTTTTAAAATCTTTTTTTTTTCAATTATAAAAATACAAAAAAGTGCAACAATAATTTTTTTTATTCCATAATCCACTTTTTTTACTTCAATAGTTTTTCTTGCTTGTAATGCCAGTGTTTATACGTAACTGTCAAAAAATACTATTTTGTAGACAAACATATAAATTTCACTTATTTTGTTAAATTTTCAAATAGAGTTTTAATGTTCAATTTTCATTTTTTTTATATAAGTTAATGAACCCTGCCAAACTTTTTCTAAATCTTTACAAAGTGTTTAATTAAAAAATGATGTTTTTTTAAAGTTATGTAAAAAAATTCATATCAGCCTTCTCAAAATTAAGGTTGAAACAAAATATGAAAACAACATTTTTTCAGAGTTCATAAATTCACATGAAACGTGTAAGCTAATTTTGCAACCAATACAAATTTTATTTCTAAAAAAACTCTTATCTGCTACTATATAATCAGTAAAAATAAATTTCTTCGCTTGTATGCATAAAGTACTTCTCCAGTAGTCTAGTACAGCTGCGTATAAACCTTTTTTTGAGTATGCTTTAAAGACCAAGGACAATATATTTTTCGAGAAACACATTTATAGATCTTTTTTAATTTAATTAAACTCATACTTTTTTTCTGTTTATTTAAATTAACAACAGATAAGATTTTCTTGTACAAATATATTGTGATAAAATAAAATGAATTTCCTGTGTTGATGAGAGCACAAGTTGATGAGAGCACAAGACATTGCCAATAGTCAATAAAGTAAAGTCGTGTGTACTATTGATATACATTACTATTGATAAACTTATTTTATTGATATTTATTTTAAAAATCCCCTTTTTTGATTTCAACTATATTTTTCATCAAATGCGCATCTGCCTCTCTTTCAAAATCAGCGAATCAGATCGCATTCCAATGATGTTTAAAAATGATATAATGTGCTCGGACAATGATAAAATGAAAATAAAAAACAGTTCAAAATATGAGTTCTTAAGTATATGAAGCTATGTAAGGTTTACAAAGTTATAAAATATATTTTTTTAAGAAACTAATACAAATTTCAACACTCCAGTTGGTTTGAAATCTACAAACAAAACTTTAATATGGGATAAAATTTAAATACTTGACACAGTTCATTATCAAATATATATATGTATATTTTCTTAGGTGCCCCAACATGGCATACTATAATAAGAGTAGGCCATGTAATTATAGTAGGCCATGACTTGAAATACAACGTTTTCAATGTTGTAATTCAAGTTCTTAAATTACTTTTAATAATTTTTACGTGGTTTTATTTTATATAATTATATACTTTGAACTATTTAAAGATAAAAAGGGAGACTTACTTAAAGCCACTATTATCATTCTCACATATAGAATTTTAGACATAAAATTTTTTTTGTGAAAAATTAATTGTAGGTTACTTTCTTTTTTGAATAGAAATGTTGCTTATTTACTTTGTTGACATTGAAAGTTGCTACATGAACATGTTAACAAATAGAGTTAATAAATTTGACATATCTAGTTTCTACAACACATTTTACGGATCCTGCCTTTGGTATCCATTAAGTCACTCTGACGTCAAGTGTCAAAAAGTACTTATAAAAAGCTCTATTATGTTCAGTTATTTTAAAAAAACCAACGGAAACACTAAAAAAGTATGGAATGTAGTTCCAATATACCAGTTTTTAAATCTGGAGATAAATCAAATATTTTAAACAGACCTATATCATTATCTAACTGTATATCTATATAATTATTTAACTGAGAACGAAATGTTATATTGCAAGTAATTTGGTTTAAAAAAAAAAATCAAATATCTAACGCCTTTTATTATGACTGTTTTACATTAGGAGTTTTCATTGATCTGTCAAAAGCTTTTGATATCGTAAATCACAATTTACTATTAAAAAAAACTTGAAAAAATACGGAGTGAAAAATAAAAACTTACTTTGGTTCAAAGGGTATCTGACAAACCGAAAGCAATTTTTATATTATGATCAAAATAACACAATTCCATATTCCATAACTTGCGGGGTTCTTCTTTTAGGACCTAATTTTAGGACCATTCTTATTTCTATAAATATACAATTGTATTTAAGGCTAAGCCTTTTCTCAATGTAGCATCTCTAAAAAAATTGTATTTTGCTATTATTTAGTTATTTGTCTCACTGTAATATTGTGTGAGCTAGTACTGGCTATACAAAACTTAAGAAAATCTGAAACAAAAAAAAACATGCATGCAGAATAGTGTTTAGAGCTAACTGAAATACTCCTTGCGAACCACTTTTACGTGCGCTCGGCGCTTTAAATGTGTAGAAACTCAATTGACACCAAGTTTTATTTTTTATGTTTAAAACAAAAATGGGTAACAAAAATTTTATTAAAATAAGTTTGAAAAATCTTCACCCAAAATTTTTCAAACTTATTTTAACAAAATTAATCATAAATATTTGACAAAATTTTCAGATAACAACTTTGTTCTTCTCAAATATAATTTAAATTTGCCGTGCAGTCGTGGCGCACGGCTTCTTCTTCTCAAATATAATTTAAAATTGCTTCTTCTCGCACGGCGCACGACTTCTTCTTCTCAAATATATTTTAAAATTGCCAAGCTGCCGTGGCGCAGTGGTAGCGCACTTGCTTCAGACACGTAAGATCCGTGGTTCAAACCCCACCTCTGGGCAAGTTTTGCGACATCGGTTAGGAAGGAGGCGTGAACTTCCTATTAAATGCTCTTCCGCGGTGCTCTGTGATAAGACGGTAAGGACTTCTTGGGGCACCTTAATCAACTTAATAAAAAAATAAAAAATAAAAAAATTAACCTCCTATTTAATTAAATACGGGGGACCTTATCTGTGGAAAAAATTTCCATAGATTGTCAACCAAAATAAAAGACTACATTAGAACAATTTAAAATTGAATCAAAAAGATTATTTCAGATATATATTCAGGGATCTTAATTTATCCGATTTTAGATGTTTCTTGTAATTATGTTAATTATGAAACTTTATATTATTATTTTTTTCTTCGAAAATTTTTGTTTAAGAGAGTCTTAAACATTTTAGCGGTTGTAAGCATTTCAACTCTTCTTAATTATTTGCTATTTTGAGTTTCTATATTTTCTTAGTTATTTTCTGTTTTAATTCCGATTATTGTTTTTATATATATTTGTATGTTACGGTTATGTAGAACTTTTTTTTTGTGTATGGGTCTCGGCAGTAAGGCAACTGTGCCTCCTTCTTTTGCTCTAGTTATTAATTCGTTATATGTATATGCAACGTAAACAATTTTTAATGGCGAAATAAATTACAAAAAAAAAAGCGAAAACAATCGCATCAGCAGTCATGTTGAATAAGGTGATAACGTTGCAAAAAAAAAAAAAAAGAAAGAAAATACTTAAAGAATTTTTAATAATTAAAAATGTAATAAAAAAATCATTATGAAGACGTGCTAAAACAATGATATAATTTTTATTCCAGAGAAGAAATATGTACTAATATTTACGTCATGCATTATAACGGCATATTACGCGAGAAAGTGGTAAAGTTAGCTGTGCGAGAGCTAGAAAGATTGTATCATGTAAAAAAGTGATTTTAAAAGAGAAAGTAAAAGTGGTTTTAAAAGAGTTAAGAAAGACACGTGTGATGATCAACCACTTTACCGTGTTTAGATCCGATCGGTCAGCCAGCCGTTTCTCTCGATTCTCGAGTCGCTCAGTCAGATTGTCCGATTCTCGATAGTTAAAAAATATTATTCTGTTTAATGAAGCGCTTTTTGTTTATTAAATGGATTCAAAAAACAAACCATTACAACAATTTCAAAACTCGACACCGCCAGTAGCTGTTGTAAAACCGTATAAGCCAGAACCTGAAAAACCTCCTAAAATTTGTCACTACAGTGGAAGTATATAATGAATAAATTTTGTAATTTTTTAAATTCAATTGGAAGTTTTTTAAAGTTGTTATTAGAGATTTGCAAGATTCCTTTATTTTTATTGATTGTATTTGTTGCGGCATTTATACAAATCTTGATACCTTGGATCATAGGAGGAATATACTGTTTAATTTGTTATTTTTTAGCAGTTTGGTTATGTTTTGCAGCCGATGCTATCGATAAACATAAACAAAAGTAAAAAAGAATGAACTTGAAAGAAATAAAAAAGACATGTAAAGATAATTTAAATTCAATGTGGAAGTATATAACGAAGAAATTTTGTAATTTTTTAAATTTAATTGGAAGTTTTTTAAAGTTGTTATTCCGGATTTGCACGTTTCCTTTAATTTTATTGATTGTATTGGTTGTAAAATTTATACAAATCTTGCTACCTTGGATAATACGCGGAATACATTGTTTAATTTGTTATATATTTGTAATTTGCTTTCATTTTATTTTATTTTATTTTTCTATCGAAAAAAAATGAACTTGAAAGAAATAAAAAAGACATGTAAAGATATTTTAAATAATCCAGAGAAAAGAAAATATAAATCAATCAAAGATATGATGGACAAATTAGATTGCGTTACAGAAATATCAAACAAAGAACTTTATAAATTATGTTTTGTATTGTCGTGTATAAGAAGAAAATATTTTTATATTGTTGTAATCGATACTCCGGGATAAAAAGAAAAGAATTCGATTTTAGAATCGTTTATTATATGGAAGTTTGACACACGTAACAAACAATAAGTCGCATTATTAAAACGTTTGGAAAATTTTATCAATTATTATAAGGAATACGAAAAATTTAATTTAAATCACGAAAAAGTTTACGATTGTAATACAATTTTTAATAAAATAGAATGATACAAAAAAAATATTATTTTCCAATTTGATTTATTCCATAAGATATTCCTCCCGAAACTGCGCCTCCTAAAGCAGCTCTTCCTATTATAGGTAAAAGTCTTGGTAAAAGTCTTGAAGCTATCGCTCCTATTGCTCCGATAAATTTTCCACGCATTCGTAGCGTCTTTTTATGCGTTTTTTTTTATTTAGTTTTTTGTTCATTTTTTTAAAAAGAATTTACTAGCTCCCTGTAGTGTTACCATTGATGGTATTTTCGCTAATATATCAGTTAATCCTGCAGCTAATCCTAAAGCTCCTAATTCTTTACCACGTATTCGTCTTTTTAAACGTCTTTTATGTCTTTTTCCTCTTAGTCTTTTGCGCATTTTGTAAAAAAAAAAATTGTTAGCGAGGTATTAGAGAAGGTAATAAACTACCAGCCAATAAAGCGCCTAATATCGGAAGAAATTTACCGCGCATTCGTTTTCTTCTACCGGCTCCTTTTTAAGGAGGTAAATAGACTCTTCCTTTTCCTCGATGTCTGCAGTAATGTCTGCGATGATGTTTTCTACGCATTGCGTTGTTTTTGAAGATAATCGAGCGCGTTACCTCCTACGTCAGATCGAAGTAAACGTCTTGCTATATTTTTTATTTTAGTAAATACTCTTCCTTTTCCTCGATGATGTCTACGTCTATGACCTTTACCTCTTTTTTTTCTACAACTACTGCAACGTTTTCGCGCCATATAATTTTTTTTTTAAAATAAGGACAAATATGTTTTTTTTTTAAAGTTTTTTTTAATTAAATAGTCGTACATGCATAAAAAAATACAATTCAAACATGGTCAATTTAACTAAAACAAAAACGTTGTATAACGAGTTAAGATGATTTAAATTTAGCAGGATAATATGTATTATTTTCGTCTTCTCCTGTTCCGGTTTGAATCAACTGCGCTCCGTATTGTAAATATATAGTGAGTACAGCTCTAATAGGTTCTGTGAAATTGACTACGATTTGAAAAGAGTTGTTTCCGGAACTACGTTAGTATCGTAATTGTTGATCATGAGATTGTAAATGTTTTTGTCAATCATATAATCGTGATTGCTTTTGATAAAATCTGACAAAATATCAAATTTGTGTCCTCTAAACATTTCTCCGTATTGCAACAACCGCGCGTTGACAATGTGTTTTGTTTCGGATAAAAGATTAAAAGCAACATTACCCGAAAAACTTTTGTCTGTTAAAGAATCACTTTCTGAAAAAGAACCAGTCATTACCGTATAAGGATGTCTCGAAAACGTTTGTTGACAGGTGCTTTCGGGTGTTAATTGGATTTCGTTTCTATGTTATAATTTGTTATATAATTCCACAGTTTAGCAAAATGGTATGTTATAATTTCTTATATAATTCCACAGTTTAGCAAAAGTGAAATGTTTGATTTGATAGTAATCTGCTACCATTCTCAAATTGCTCATACTGTGAGGATTATAGATTAACATTTTTTTAAGGATTAACTATCGAGAATCGGACAGTCTGACTGACCGACTTGAGAATCGAGAAAAACGGCTGGCTGGCTGACCGATCGGATCTAAACATGGTAAAGTGGTTGATCATCACACGTGAAGAATGAAGTGAAGAACAATAATTAGGTACTTAGAAATAAAAAGCAGCGTTAAAAATGTTTACATTGTAATTAAAACTCGTATGAAATAAAATAATTTAAACGATTTTTTTTAGAGGTTTTTTTAATGATTACGTTTTCAGAACAATTCTCGGCTTCTACCATTTCGAATGGGGTAAAAACATTACAATCTGATTACCTCTAGATAATCCATTGTTGGATATTTTTAGGTCGATACTTTTATCGAATGAGCAAATCCAAGTTTCGCGTTTTTTGTAAAATCAAGACCCGAATTATTTGAATTTATTTAAACCGTTTGTACTCATTTTCTTATAATAATTTGCGATAGATAAATAATTGTTATGTATATTATATTAAATAATTTATACAAATCTTATTAATATATTTTTAATATATTATAACAAAATTTGTTATAACTTATCACAAATAAAAACAAATTCAAAATTGAAGCACTTATTATATTCGGGTCAGGATTTTATTAAAAACGCAAGACGTGGATTTGCTCGTTAGAAAAAATTTTTACTCTATTTCCATCCCGACATTTATGTACAATGTTTATATTTATTAATAAGAATTTCAGCTTTGAAATTCATTCAAAAACTACTTGGTGTATTATTACACCTTTGATACAAGTCGAGGAAAAAACGATCCCTGCTATACTTTTGTAACCAATATAATAAATGTTTTGTTTTGCTTGTGGTTTTTATTAAAAATAATTATTAATGTTTTTTGTTATTTTTGTTCAAGTTAATTAATATTAATTTTTTATGTTCAAGTTAATTAATATTAATAGCAAAATGACATTATAATAATGTAGAAACTTGGGATCTGAATAAGATCCACTTAGCCAGAATTATGTAAAAAACAAAAAATATATTTATACATAAAAAAAGTAAAAGAATACAATTGATTTATTAAAAAAAAAACTTTATAGAATCAAAATAAACAGAAGTCAAATAAAGGCACTGGAATTTTTATTAATGAAGATTATGCGAAAGAAACCCTGGAACATCGTAAGAAATTGTGGGAAGAAGTTAAAAGGCGTCGTAAAGAGGGTAAGTATGCAGTAATCAAATTTGATAAAATTTTGTTAAAGATATGCATAATTAAAATAACGTAGTCGCGGAAATAAAAGGAGATTCTAACTCTCACCGGAATGGTTGGAATTAGCAATTTTAAGCACCAAGCTTTTAATTTTTCAAAAATGAAAATATCAGAAGCATAAGTAACAACTTTGAAAAGCTCCTTTACTTATTAGAAGAAACTAAAAATGTTTTTAATATTATTTGTTTAACTGAAACTTAGATAAACACTAAGATTTAAGAAATAACGCAAAATTTTACCTTCCCCGTTTTCTGTTAATATCTCAAGAGAGCCATACAAATAAACGCGGTGGCGGAGTTCTTATTTACGTGAAGGAAACCATTGCGCATTTCGTTAGGAATAATTTAAGCGTTTCTGACGGCGATAAAGAAAGTTTAACTAATGAAATCTTAAATCTTAGGATCAATTTCCCTAATTAATCGTCCAACTATAGTATCAGCAAATCAGCAACTCTCATTGGTAACAGTATTATAACTGATATCTTTAATAACAATATATAAAAAAGTATATTTTCAATTTTTATATATATTATAAGGTATATTGGAAGCAGATCATTTTCCAATATTTCTATCATTCAACTCAAATTCTAAAATTAAAATCAAAACTAATAATAAAATAAGTAAACGCATATATAATATAAACAATATTTAACAGTTTAAAAAAAAATTATCACTGCTTCATTGGAAGCATATAAATTGTAATGACGACGCAAATAAAACTTTTTAAAACATTTTATTCTGTCTATGATGCCAATTTTCCCACTGTGAAAAAAACAATAAATCAAAAAAGCTCAAATGCTCCTTTGATAACTAAGGGTTTTAAAAAATCATCTAAGATCAAACAAAAGCTATATTTAAATTACTTAAAAAAGGCGTTGTTCTACAATGGATTGAAAATTACTTAACAGGAAGAACTCAAAGAATAAGAATTGGCGATCAGTTATCATCGGAACTACTCTGTGACGTTGGTGTGCCTCAGGGGTCAGTACTAGGACCCCTGTTATTCATAATGTACATGAATGATATTAACAGTTGTACCAGATATGTAAACATCAACCTCTTTGCAGATGACACATTAGTTTGCATTGAAGGTTATAATTACGAAGAATCTATGATGAAATTAAATTTAGACTTGGAAGTAGTTGCTACCTGGTTTAGTGGAAATGGACTGAAACTGAATGCATGTAAGTCGATGGGTATGCTGATTACAAGCTCCAAAGTGAAATACATGAGTATCACGGTAAAATATCCTAACATATATATCATTTTGGAAAATGAAAGAGTTAAATTTAGTGAATGTGTCAAATACCTGGGTATTAAAATCGACAACATGTTGAAATTTTTTGAACACATTAAATATATTGCAGATAAAATTGCTAAGATAACTGGGTATTTTAGCAGAGTCGCTAAATATCTGACTAGGTGGAAAAAAACGTTAATTTTTAATACAATTATTGAACCTCATTTTTAATGCTCAGCTTTATTATTTTTAGGTGCAAGTATAAATGATATAAAAATACTTCAGAAGTTACAAAACAAAGCTATGAGAACGATCTTGAAATGTGACTGGTTCACGCATAGCAAAGACATGTTGGTTTGATTAGACTGGCTATCTGTAAAAGAAAATATTCAAAAGAAAGTATTGACATTTATACACAATACAATTCAATTACAGAAAATGAATGTCTTCCAAGAATTTTGTAAAAAAAAACAGTGAAATGCATAATTATTGCACAAGAAATGCAGCAAAGTATCACTTAAAAATTCAAAACAAGAAAAGTGGTCTAAAGTCAATCGTTTGCAACGGCATAAAATTATACAATAAATTACCGAATGAATCAAAGTTGCTAGACAAGAAGGCATTCAAGAAGTTAGTTGTGAAACGAATAAAAGAAAATGGCTGTTTGTAAATAGTAGTTTCGCAGAATCTGAACTCTCTTAATTGTGATTTTTATTGTGATTTTAACTAGCATTTAAACGAGCTAAATATATTAAATAAAAAAATAAAAAATAAAAAATAAAAAACCTTTAAACGAAAAATTATACATAGATTACAAATATCTATTTAAAAAAACTCGTAAAAACTTAAAAAAGAATTACTACTCAAAATTAATTGAAAATTTTAAGAACGACTCTAAACGTACTTGGAAAATATTAGGAGAAATTGGTGGAAAACAAAAAACTTGCTCAGGTTCTTTACCTCATGTGATTAGAGTGGATAAAAATATTGTTATCCACTCTAGGTTCGAAAACATCTTTAAAGATGTTTTTGAACCTAGATTAATAGTTCACGAGTCTAACAAATTCTTAATTGATATCGGTTCAAAACTAGCATATAAAATTCGTAATATCCAAGTTGTGTTCAATAACTTTTTAACACCGATGGATGATTGCATTTGCTACAATAATTTTATCTTCTGAGCTATCATTTGAGGAGTTTCAAGTATCGTTTAAATTTATTAAAAAAACAAACCCCCTGGAGCTGATGAAATAAATGCAAACATAGTATTAGAATGCTTTGAACAATTAAAAGATATTCTCTTTAAAGTTTTCAAAGCGTAAATACAACGAGGTGTTTTTCCTGATACGTTAAAAATAGCTAAGATAATTCCAATATACAAAAAAGGAGACAGAACTAATATATGTAACTACCTACCTTTTTCTATTTTATCAACATTTTCAAAAATCTTAGAACAAATCATATACAATATATTATATACTTATTTTAAGGAGAATAATTTTTTTTTAAAAAAATTAGTTTGGTTTTAAAAAAAATAGTTCTACTGAGCATGAAACCATCCAATTTGTCCGTGAAATCTCTAACTCTTTCAAAAATTCACAATTCACTTTAGGTATTTTTTTGGATTTATCAAAAGCATTTGATACAGTAAATCATGGCATTTTCATTCATAAACTTAAGTTAATATTCAATTGAATATTATGGATTGCATGGTGTAATTTTGAAATGGTTTAAAAGTTATTTAACAAACCAAAAACAATTTGTTTTTTTTAACGATCCTTTTCAAAAAATGTTTTAGATATTTCATACAGTGTTGCGCAAGGATCAATTTTGGGGCCACTTTTTTTTTTAATATACATTAATAATTTGCATGAAGCTTCTAATCTTTTAAGTATTATGTTTGCGGATGATACTAATTTATTTTTATCTGATAACAATATTAATAAACTCTTCACTACTATGAATGAAAAACTCAAAATAATTTCTAGCTGGTTCAAATGCAATAAACTTACCCTAAATATTAAAAAAACAAAGTGGATTCTTTTTCATTCGATAACTAAATAACGTTATTTACCCCCAACTCTACCTGATATTTTTATTGACCAAATTGAAATAAAAAGAGATTGCATCACAAATTTTTAGACGTATTCCTTGATGAGAACATCACGAGGAAGCAACATATTGATTATGTTGGTAATAAAGTTTCAAAAAAAAATTGTTGGTAATAAAGTTTCAAAAAAAGCCAGAATCTGTATAAATAAAAAAGTTCTATCCCAACTTTATTCATAATTATGTGAATTTATGCATTTATTCATAACTATGTGAATTTATGCATTTATTTATAACTATGTGAATTTATGCATTTATTCATAACTATGTGAATTTATGCATTTATTCATAACTATGTGAATTATGCAAATATTACTTGGGCAAGCACTAAAAAAAGTAAGTTACAATCTCTCTATCGCCGTCAGAAACATGCAATACGTGTAATTAATTTTGCTGACCTTTTTTCTCACTCTAAACAACTTTTTTCTGAGATGAGAATACTTAATATTTACAAACTAAATATTTTTAATATTTTATGCTTTGTATATGCGGTATTTGTATTTACGGCCGTGACGCAATAGTTAGAGCGCTTGCTTTATAAGCAGAAGATCCAGGTTCGAAACAAGCCTTGGACATATTTTTGCGTCACGGTAAGGAAGGAGGCGTGAACTTCCTGGTTAAATGCACTTTCGCGGTGCTCTATGAGAAGACCGTTAGGTTTTCTTGGGCACCTAAATAACAATAAAATATATGCATATATATATATATATATATATATATATATATATATATATATATATATATATATATATATATATATATATATATATATATATATATATATATATATATATATATATATATATGTAAAAACAATCTTTCTTCTGCCATTTTTAACGATTTAATTACCTTGAAACCTACCAATAAATACTCTCTAGGAAATAAAAACCTTCTATATGAGCCTTTTTTTCGAACAAATTTTAAGCAATTTTGAATTGATTATCGTGCATACCATCTTTGGAACAAAATTGTTTTGCCTAGTTTTAATTTTGATCTACCTACTTCTTTGCATCTTTTTAAAATTAAGCTGAAAAATCTTTTTCTCTCCCGTATTTTCAAAATTTGACAATAATATTTATATTATGTTAATATTTATTAAACTTTAGTATCTATACTACAAAATGATATATGTATGTATATTTTATTTTTATTTTGTTGTACTTATAGTTACTTTATAACCTAATTTTTTGTTTAAACTAGTATAAGGTTCTGACGATAAGATCTCACTGATCTTCTTTCAGATTCCTAGTTTGACTAGACAAACTAGGAATCTGAAAACTAAAATGTTTGAAAAAAAAAAAAAAAAATTGGCATAAGTGCGATCTGGCATAAGTGCGTCAAAAAAGTTTGCTAACATAGGCATAAGTCTGTACTGGAATAAGTGCGAAGCAGTTGCAAAAAATGGCATACGTGTAATTCAGCATAAGTACGAATTGACACAAGTTCACCTAATAAATTTTCATAACTGCAAATAAGCATAAAAATCAGGTAAAAAACATAAAATGTATACTTATACATAAAAAATCTTAAAAAATAAAACTAAAAAGAATTTAAGTTTTTTTTAAAATCCCCCTAAAATCAACAAAAAAAATTTAGAAGTGGCAAAAAACAAAAACATTCGTGCCAGCACTAATACATTGGCTCATTGCAAAAACTAAACCTTTTACTGTTCCCTGCTAATATATTATTCTTTTTTGCAACAAAAATATTATTATTTATGATTAGACAATCCCTGCCAGCCCTTATTTTATAGAATATAGTTTTATCATTTGAATGTTTTCTGTGTCGTTCGTAACGTGGTGTTTGTGTAAAAGTCCTGTTTTTTTATTTTCTCTAATAAAATCTTTTTTAACAAAAAACTTCTAACTGATCTTGAACATCTTCTTCTAAAACCTTTCCTCTCGATTTCTTTTCCCACAACGCACAGTGGGTCAGAAGTCGGCAAAACCTAAAACATAAAGTTTAAAAAAACTTTTTTTTTTTTTTTTTTAATATAGGTTAAATAAGTCTAATATACGAAAATAATATTATTTATGATAATAGATTATGATTAAATAGAAATACTTGGCCGCAAACTACTCCAGTTCCGTCAGCAAGCAATGTTGAAAATTATTCATTATTTTTTCTAAATATTGCCGTTTATTTTTACATGCTTCCTGCTTTAAAAGGTAGGAAAATTTTATGCTATATTTTTTGAATTTGTATATAGATGTATAATTTATCCTCAAAATATCATTATAAAAAATATAACAGTATTTTTTTATGCCTAACTGTACAGGCTGTTTTTTAAATTATGTAAATTCTTTTTTTCTTTGTTGGTGTTTAAATAGTAGTGTATTAAGCAATATTAAAGATATGTTGCAGCTGTTTTCATAAGTACTTGATGTGTACTACTATTATCAAGCAAAATATTTTGCCAGTTTTTGCCAGTCTAGAGTGAGCAATGATTTTAATATGTAATAATTGTAATTTTTATAAACCGGCCGTGTTGTTATCTCATTAATATAATTTTTATAGTCCGGACGGACTATACTATTTATTGGCGAATATTTAAGAGAACATAATAATAAGAAAGAAAATATAATAATAATAATAATAAAAAAATATTATTAGACAATATATTCCTTTTGTATATATCTGTTCATATTGGGCATAAAATATTACAGTAGGTTGCCTAGTTTTTAACAAACACATGCTCATTATTTTGTTTGTACATTTAATCTACTCTCTCTCTCTTTCCCTCTCTCACTCTCTCTCTCTCTCTCTCTCTCTCTCTCTCTCTCTATATATATATATATATATATATATATATATATATATATATATATATATATATATATATATATATATATATATATATATATATATATATATATATATATATATATATATATATATATATAGTATATATATATATGTGTATATATGTATATATATATATATATATATATATATATATATATATATATATATATATATATATATATATATATATATATATAGTATATATATATATATACATATATATATATATATATATATATATATATATATATATATATATATATATATATATATATATATATATATATATACATATATATACACACATTATTATATATATTATTATATTATCTATTCTTATATTAATAGATGTTCTTTTTAATTTTAGATGAATAGAAGACAGTTATACATTTATATTAAAGAAACTGACTGTAATAAAAATGATTTACTTTGTAAACTGGTTGAGTATGTGGAAAATGTTTCACCAAACACATTTTTAGATATAAAGCCAACATTATCATCATTTGTTCATCAATACAAACGTAAAATGACAACTGTAAAAAGGGAGTATACTCAATTTGAAAATAAATATGCTACTTGGCTAGATGCTATTATTTCTTTTAAACTAATAAAAGCTGTTACTCCTGAAAAAAATTATGGTGGAAGACCAGAAACACCTTTTAACAAATCTTCAATACGATCAAAGGACAGAAAAGTTTCTAACATTATACATATGTACTCTACTAACGAAATATTATATGCAGCTTCAAGGTCATTAAAAAAAGATGGGAGAAATGCAGAGGCTATCAGTGTCAAAAGTATTTTATATACCCCTCAAGCAAGTCTTTTTTCTGACAAAGCACTAGCACTCTTCTTAGATGCTAATCTGTCAAAGGCAACATACCAACTTCTCCGCAACAATGCTTTGGATCTAGACTCAGCTATTTATCCAACATACCATGATTTAAAGAGTGCAAAAGACAGATGTTATCCAGATGATGTTATAATCTCTGATTACTCAGCAGAAATTCCGTTGCAGTCTCTACTTCAGCACACATCACAACGACTTTGTGATTCTCAGATAGAAGTGCTGACTGCTGATTCCCTTAAAATCTTTAAAAAACTTACACTTAGATCAAAAATAGGATTTGATGGTGCAACTGGTCTGTCAGTGTATAAGCAGTCGAGTACAGATGAGGCTGGCAGGAGTTTAGCCAATGAAGTATCTTTATTTATTACATGCTTAGTGCCATTAGACTTATACTTTTTTACAGATGCCAAGCGGCAGCTTGTTTGGAGGAATCATAAACCTTCGTCGCCTATTTTTTGCAGACCTGTCCGGTTTAAATACATCAAAGAAACAAAGGAAGTAGTCTTAGAAGAATTTGAGTCAATTAAAAATGACATCAAAACACTCCCAGTTTCTAAAGTGATAATTGCTGGACAGACATTAGATGTACATCATATCATAGATATCACTATGATTGATGGGAAAGTGCAGACCATAATTTCCACTGCTACAACTTCCACTCAGTGTTGCAGTGTTTGTGGCATCTCACCAAAGTTCATGAATGATCTGCCAATAGTTTTAAAAAAAGAAGTGAAAAATGAGAATCTGCAGAATGGCATCTCAACACTTCATGCCTGGATTAGGCTTTTTGAGTGTTTACTACATATTGCATACAAGATTCCAATTCAGAAATGGCAAGCAAGAGGTGTAGATGATAAAGCTATAGTTGCCACCAGAAAGAAGAAAATACAAGTTGCATTCCAAAATGAGATGGGTCTTGTTGTAGACCAGCCATGCTCTGGGGGTGCTGGTACCTCAAATGATGGGAACACTGCACGTCGTGTGTTTCAGCAGGCTGAAAAGTCTGCTGAAATAATGGGTGTTAGTCCTGTTCTTATCAGAAGACTACATTCAATATTATCAGTGATGTCTTCTGGATTTGATATTGAACCTAACAAATTTAAAAAATATTGTTTTGAGACTGCAGAGTTGTATACACAGTTATATATATGGTATCCTATGTCACAGACTTTACATAAAGTTCTGATTCATGGACATCTAGTGATAGAATTTTTTAGCTTGCCTCTTGGCATGATGTCTGAGGAAGCACAAGAAGCCTCAAATAAGTACTTTAAAAAATACAGGGAGTGCTTCTCTAGAAAATGTGACAGAAAAAAAACCAATTTGGACGTGTTTCATCGCCTTTTATGCCATTCAGATCCTTTTATTGCTCAATACCGTAAAACAAACAGTACAAGAAAAGCTATTCTGCCTGCCGATGCAATTGCTCTGTTGAAAGAGCCCAGCATCATTTGCTCTTTGTGAGTTTTTGATGATATCTTAGAAATAAATGTTTTTGCCAATGAATGTACGTGTTTAGCAATAAATGTTTAATTATATATAAGATTTTTTTTTTCAATATAAATAAAAACAACATCTTAATATATTAATATAGTTTTTAATCATAGTTTTATTTGTTTTAATTTATTATGAGGTTTTGGCTAGAAATTAACTATTTTAACCCATTATAGTTTTTTATTATTGTGCATAGTAATAATAAAGGTTCTACCATCTAGTGTTGCTAGATTATTGCAAGAATCTAGAATAGTATACTTTTTATACTATTCTAGATTCAAAAAAAACTTTAAATAATATTTTTGTTTCTAATTTTATTGCCGAATTAAGGGAGGGGGGCTATGGCCCCGGGGCCTTAAATTTTAGGGGCCCCGTAACATTCAAGAAGACCTTCCCCTTACAAATCGTGCTATATAAATTTGGCTAATAAAGTACTGCAGAAAAAAATAGCCCCGGGTCCCGAATGTTCTTAATCCGCCTCTGGCTAGTTTACGGAATTTTTTTTATAGGCTAAAAAATTGGAATTTTTCAAAATTATGCAATAAAAATCCAAGTTTTTATAAAACTAAAATTTTTTTTTGCATAATTTGTTTTTCAATATAATACACCGTTTGTAATAAAAAAAAAAAAAAATTAAAATATATTTTAGAGGTTTTGGCTGAAAATTGGCACCTCTGACCCACTGTGCAACGGCCCAAAATTAAAAAAACAAAAAAGACAACAGAAATATAAATTTAAAAATACAAAAAAATGTAAAATTAAAATATACAAAAAAATACAAAATTAAAAAAATTAAAAAAAAAATTAAAAACTCAAAAAATTATTATAAAAATATAAACATAGATATTGCTAATTAATCACGGATAGCGCGATGTTAAAATTATGTGACAAAGCTATATTTAATATTATAAACGCATGTTATAATATTAAAATAACGGGAATATACAAGGTCGACGCGATAGGGGTGTGCGAGGGTGTGTGACACCCCACCCCCATCAATGATATTTAGTCGGCAAGTTAGACCCTTTGTCGGCAAATTGGACCCTTAGTCGGCAAATTGGACCCTTTCGATATATGTTAGTCGGTAATCTCGACAGTCGGAAAATGTCGTCATGGCAGTTGGCAAATTTTAGAAAACGAGGATTTTTTTTTTTTTTTTAGTCGGCAAAAGTTGTAATGGCACCCCCCTCCCCCACGTGACACCTAAACGCGCCGGCCCTGGGAATATATATAAACGGAGAGAATGTAAAACTTATTGTATACATTTTATGTTTATATTAATGCAGAAATAATTTATATAAATTGTAAATATTTATTATTTTTTAATAAAAGTTTTTAAAAAATGTATTAACACATATACATTATACATGTAAATGTAAAAGTACATATAATGTTCATATACATGTACATGCATAAAACAAATAAATTAAGTAAAAGTTAAATGTATTTTGTGCAAACGTAAAGTATAAACGTAAAATATATAAAATATAAGTCAAATGTAACGTGCAAACGTAAAATATAACGTTGAATCAATTTAAAATAATACGCAATGTCGACTTAAAATACAATTTTTTTGGTTGTTGGCAATGCGTATTTTTAACCAAAATGATATAAAAAAAACGTTAAAAAACGGTCGATGTTGGGCCAATGCAACTCGCAACATTGTTCTAACATTTTATCAACGCATGTGTCCCAGCTAGCACACTTACGTTGGTCCTACGTATGTAAAACCATCGCAAATGTCTATTGTTTTTTCCAATGCAAAACCAACATTGAACAAATATATTTGTTTATCATATTTATATCATACTTTTTATGTATACTTTTTATTTAATTTTTTCAATTTGAAGGCGTTTTTCTAAAAGGGTATTAGTTAAGGTTTTGCAACTTTAAACTGTGGAAAACATCCACTATAAATTAATTATGTAACAGACCGACCACAACCCGTATTACGGATTGTGGTCGGTCTGTTTCTCTGCTATTAAAATATTAATAATCTTTAAAAATCAAATAATAAGAACAATTTAAAAAATTTTTCAAAACGGCAACAATACTATTATGAAAACAGAAAAGATGACAACAGATACTGATTTCCGATATAAAGACAATCAGAAATCATAAAAAAAAATTAATTATAAAAAACAAAAACTTGATATCAAAACAAATCATACCAACTATACTCTTTTTGTTGAACCCACCTTTTTAAATAAATCTTTGTTTGATAACAGGTACTTATGTAACTCATAAGTTAGAAAATTGGTCATTATCATGATTCATTAATATAACATTTTTATGTTATTTATTATACTATCTTTTTTTTTCTCTTTGAGAGAAATATATATGATCCAACTGAGCAAATTTTGAATTTCACAATCATTTCTTCCTTTTTTAAACTAGAAAACATTTTTTTTTGACGACATTATTGAAAGTACAGCAATACTTTTTAAAACTTTAAACCTTAAATTCAAGGAATAATCTCTTACTTTACTATACTTTATAACCCTAATCTCTTGTGCAAATACTTTATAACCCTAATGTAATTTTATTACTAACATGAGAGCTGGAGATCTTTTTGTGTTCATACTGTACCATAAGGCGCGAACCCATGAAATACATATAATTATATCATACATAGAAATATCTATAGTGTATGTTAATAAAACCCTTAATGCGACATTTGTTTTTTCAAGTTTGGAGCAATGAAGAAAAGAGAACAAGTGTCGTTTGAACATTTTAAATAAATTGGTCAAATAGAGGATAGAGCTGCAGGGAGTACCAGCTCCCAGTCAGTTTTTCTTTAGTTCAAAACTTTGTAAAGAAAATTTATTGTTTTCATGATTTTGTAGTTTAGTCTTTCACATTGCCCGATTTCACATTGCCACGATCGGACTGAATGTAGGCAGGGGTACCAAAGAGAGAAAACATTTCTAAAAAATGTTTTATTACTATATCAGAGGTGATTTGGAAGCAAGAGAATGCAAATAGGTATCTGGAATACTCATCAATTGTGACTAAAAGGTGTTTGTTAGCTGTTTTAGAGAGAAGATGGCCAACAAAATCCATAGCGAGTCTTCCCCATGGTGTAGTAGAGGAGATAAGTTGACCAGGCAGGGGTTGAATCAACGACAACATTCTTTAATAGCCATCGCTTCTCGTTCTATGAAAGACTGGCAACTTTCAGGTCTCGATAAGGCCTTGGAGAAGAATGCAATAGGTCTTCTTTCTTGACTTAGTGTTCCACCAATAGCAGTTTGAGAAGCATCAGTTTTGATTTTAAGTGGAATATTTGGATAAGGTGTTGTTAAAGATGCGGTGGTTAGTTTAGTCTTTTAGATGTTTAATGGCAGAGTTAGCTTCCTCTGAAAGAGGGATACTTTTGCTTATTGAGTCATGAGAATAAGTTAAAATGGTAGTTAGGTTGGTGCAGTTAGGGATTCATTTAGCATAGTATGCAAAGAAGCCTATTAAGCTGTTTAACTGTTTAATGTTAGTTGGAGTAGGATAATATTGCAAGGTCTGGAACCTTCCCGGATCTGGTTTCAAAGTTCTGTTTTCTATTAGGTGTAACGTTTGAAAAAACTTTTTATTGCTCATTTTCATTCCAAATTTGTTTGCTGCTATTTTAAATACTGAAATGTTTTTGTCATGTTCTTCATATAATAACGTATCCACATATAATAACGTCATCTAGATAAGGGTTAGTTTTTTGTAGTTTGTATTTTGAGACAAAATCATCCACGATGCTTTGAAAGATGGCTACTGCATTTGTGCATCCAAATGGGATTTTTTAAATTCATACAACTTTCCATTAGCTTCAAAGGCGGTTAATGGATAATCTTTCTTTTTTGGGGGGGATTTGGTGGTAAGCGTTTTTTAGGTCTATTTTACTGAATATAATGTTTATAGTTTAGAGCTACCTTATGTAGTTGATCATCTATTCTAGGACAAGGGTAAGAATCCAGAGGAGTATGTATATTTATGGTGTTAGAAGTCAATTTCTATATGAGGTTCTTTTGATAGGTTTGTAACAAATCATTTGGCTCTCCAGTGGCATTGATTTAAATAACATCATCGTTTAAGAGCCGAGTAGTTTTACTATTAATAAAGTCCGTATTCAGATTGTGTCGTCGTATTGATGTTACAATTTTGAATGAGTTGGGATGTGCTAATTCCAGGAATAAGTTCATAGAGTTTACATTTCATGGAAGATAAGACAAGGCAGAATTGGATTGCTTCACGTTTTCCTTCAAAATGAAGTATCAGAGCTGAGTGTTTATTTAAGATGTTTATACCAATAATAAGAGATGATGCCAGTTGTTTTACTACAAAGAATTTAGTTGAATAGGAGTGGTTTTCTATTATTAAAGTACTGTCATATTGGCCAATAATTTGTGCGGGTGAATTATCTGCAAGACAGATTGCTTTCCTGATATTTGTGTTAAAGTTAAGATTGTTATCAGATATAAAATTTAGAGAGATAAATGATAGGTCAGAGCCTGTATCGATAAAGGCTTGTACTGGTATTCCTTTAATTATTCCATTTATCAAGCCTGATTTTTGATTTATAGAGGCTAAGATTGTGGCCGTATATGGGATGTTATCTTGGTTGATGTCATTATTGCATTCGTAGTTTGTTGCCCTTTATAGATGTTTATTTGGATTTTTTGGTTTTATGCAATTTTTTTGATTTAGTTTGTTACTTAAGCAGACAGCTGCCCAGTGTCCTTTTTTTCCACAGGTATTGCAAGTTGAGATACATACACCAAATACAAGAGTTTTTAGTTGCCGCAAAGATAGTTGTTAAGGTAAGGAAAAAGTTTTAGTGTCTTCGATTGCTAATTCCATAGTTGTTGCTGTAAGCAAAAGTTTTTTTTAGTGAGTCATTAGATGATTCTAAAAGACGTTGATGAATCATTAGAGATAAAAGGCCAGCTACAAATGCATCACTAATTAAAATTTTTTTATGTTCATTTGCGGTAAGTGGTTTTATGGGGTATTTTCTTTCTAAAGTTTGTTGTTTTTCCATGAATCGGTCAACAGACTCTGACTGAAGTTGTTTTGTTGAGCTTAGCTTGTGACTATACATTTTCTTTTTCTGACGGTTCATCTTGAAGAGTTTTTTGGAATATTTTATGATCCATTGCGTTAATAAGATAATATAATAAAATTATTGTAGATTAAGACTAATACAAGTAATTTAGTAGTAAGGTGTTTATTATATTATCCAAAATATAAAGATACACAATATACATAATATAAATATAATACCTTACTACTAAATTACTTGTATTAGTCTTAATCGGGCCTACAACAATTAGAAAGAAAATTAGGGTGGCTAATTTTTTCTCTTTAGACAAACAAACTTTGCTTTCTGCATTTAATGGAAGAGATTGATGCAAAGACAACCTCAAAAACAGGCTTTTCTGAACCTATTGGTAAGTTGCTTTTTAAGATTACTGAAATGGAAAGAAATTAGAGTTTCCAGCCAATATCTATAGGTCCTGGTATAATTGAAATTGGTGAGGAAATAATAAAGGAGTTATCTTCGGATCAGAAATATGCTTATAAATATGCCAGACAGTAGTTTCAGGAACTCTTACTAAAGGTTTGGCAAACCAAAAACCGGGAACTATAGTCCATTCAAGATCGCTTAATCCAGGCTCTTCCTTACTTTTATTGTGAAAATGCAAACATTGGTTAGAGGGAGATGGCCAAAGAAACCTAGAATTAGTTGTTAAGTTTCTTCTATCAGTATACTTCCCCATACGGTTCCAAATCAAAGTGAATAATAGTTGGATTGAAGGGCCAACTTGAACCAACTCAACCTTATCAAACTTCAAGATGAAAATGTACAAAAAGTTATTGAAAAATATGCGAGATTATGAGCATGGAATTCTCATTCCAAAATCTTATTGTAGACATTACTTTGGAGCCAAAATAAAATTGAAAGGGAATTTGCTGTTAACAAAATTTTAGAAATTAGAAAAATGAGGAATTGGGAACTCTAGCTCCTAGAAATTATAAATTTCTTTATTTAAACCTGTGTGCAACCAAATTGACTGAGTTATTAACATGGGAAGAGGCCTATGAACAAGGCCGGCGCGATTGGTGTATGTGTTGAGTAGGGGGGAGGGGTGTCGCACCCCCTCCTCCATTGATGATTTTTTTGTTCATCAATTCAGCTAATTTGACCCTTTTTGACTAGTTAGTCTGTGAATGTAGACCTTTTCGACAAATTAGTCGGTAAACTTAGACAGTCAATCGGCAAATGTCGTTATGGCAGTCGACAAATTTTGAAAAACGAGGACCTTTATTTATTTATTTTTTTTAGTTGGCAAAAGTTGCAATGGCACCCCCTAACGTGAAACCTACTCGCGCCGGCCATGCCTATGAACCCATCTTAACCTGTCAAATGAATATTAATGAGCTAATAAAAATCCTGCATTGTCCTATGGTAATTTTCCTGTTCACACACAAGGAGTTGGGAAGGCAGTTAAAGTAAAATTAACTTTCCATAGCCTCAATAATATATTAGTTGTTAAAAATGTAACAAAAATTTTACTGTATTAAAAATAATTTTAAAAAAGAGTTATTTTATTTAGGTTACTGCAGCTTCTGAAACTGTTTTGTTTTGAGAGACGAGATGGATTTATTCGTGCAAGAGCAGAAAATGCCTCGTTTCAACAGAAAGATGGATCTCATTCAATTTTAGCTATTAAATAAAATTAAATAAAGTTGAAAAGTACGGGATGCCCTATTGTACATATCTTTTTTTTTATATAAAAACGGTTTTTTATAAATATATTTACAAAATTAAACTTGCAACTTATTCATAATAATATTTATAAAAGCTAAAATCAGACTTATCAGTTTAATCACTAATTCAAATTATGTTGGTATTGAGTTATGAATGGATTATTTTTCAGTGTAGATAGACTTACATCTTAGATACAAAAAGACCACTATTACCGTTATTTCTTTGAAGCCAAACTTCTAATATTTTTAAACTTACTTTTTTAGTATTATAAATGGCTGAGATAATTGTTTTTTGTTGATTATCTAAAAAAATGGTTGTGTGGACAAGTGGAGTTTTTCAATATTATAAACATTTTGGTATCATTCTTATTTTTTGTATGTTTATTTGCCTTCAATAAAAAAAATTACAGAATAACTTTATTAAAAATATAATCAGCACAACTTCCTAAAGATCATTCGATTTTATGAAGATCTTATCATTCTTGCTTTGATAATTGCAAGAATGTGAATCAAATGCAAGTTTAAGTAAAATATTTGTTTAAGTAAAATATTTATGCATTAACACACAAAAAAATTATTTTGAATTAGTTTTTAATAACAAACCGTTGATTGCCACAACTTTTCGCTCTCAACAAGAGTTGTACCTAGTCATTTGTCTTTAAAATTTCAAAATTTCACAATGACGGTTCTGACTTTATTATTAATTTTTTCTTTTTTTCCTACTCGCTTGTTCAATAAAAAAGTTTCCTTGAAGTTCAAGTTTGGTAAGAATATTTTGGACTTATAAAGTATTTTTTTTTTTCGTTTAGTCCAGGGCCCTAGAATGTTTATATGATTTTTATTTGAGTTTTTATGTTTATATTTTTATTTTGTAATGTTATTTTTTTTTCTGTTTTTATATGTTTGACTTAATATATTTGTAGAGTTGCTGGAATTTAACGAGTTACTCCGAGAAAAAGAAGCAACATTACGACGATGTAACAGAGGTTGAAGGTTGGCTGCAAGAGTAGGTCCAACTATGTTTACAATGCGTTTTTGCACCTTGTCTAAAAGAGAAAGGGCATCATTAGAAGACCCACCCCAGATATGGCAACAGTATTCCATACAAGGCTGGATTTGAGATTTATAGAGATAGAGAATAGAATCCAGAGTAAGAAAGTGACGAGCTTGATAAAGAGAAACGACTTTAGCAGATGCTAATTTTGCAACGGGTTTGATATAAGATTTCCAAGAAAGATCAGAAGTAAGAGTTAATCCTAGAAGATGAAGGGTAGGAGACTCATCGAGTACATTACCGTTCATAAATATAGGAAGGTCTAAATTATTGCGATAACGATTGGCTGAAAAAAATTGAGTTTTATCTGAATTAAAGTTCACCAGCCACTGTGAGCCCCATGCTGTAGCAGAAGTGAGATCTTTTTCAAGATCAGATGCCCCCTGCAAGCAATCAGAGGGAGTTGGCTTCTTATTGTGACAAGAATAAATGGTAGTATTATCAGCGAACAATGCCACCTTAGATGTGAGAAAATCTGGAAGATCGTTAATGTAAATTAAAAAGAGTATAGGGCCAAGGATTGAACCTTGAGGAACCCCTGAGGTTATAGAATAAGAAGAAGAGCGCTGTCCATCGAGGACAACTTTTATACTACAATTGGAAAGGAAGGATTTGATAATCTTAAAGATGTTTCCAGATACACCGTAAGATGAAAACTTATGGAGAAGACCAGCATGCCAAACTTTATCAAAACGCCTTAGAAATGGAGAGCGATGGCCTTAACCTCTCCATCTTTATCTAATGCGCGATAAAACCTATCGGTTATTACTGTTAGCAAATCAGCCGTAGAACGAGAAGATTGAAATCCATAATGATGATCAGAAATTAGGTTATGAGATTCGAGATGAGAGATTAAGTGTTTGTTAATTAAAGATTCAAAAACCTTGCTTATGATGGGAAGAAGACTAATGGGACGGTAGTTAGACGAATCGGATCGCTCTCCAGAATTTTTTAAAATAGGGATGACAGATGCTGCTTTCCAGCAGGCTGGAAAACAAGACTTTGATAAGCACTAGTTAAATAGTTTTGAAACGATAGACAACAGCTCCGGAGAACACTTTTGGAAGACTATAACAGGTATGTTGTCCGGGCCGCAAGCTGTAGAAGAGTCTAAGCAGGAAATCATTTTAGATACAGTGGCTGGAGTGACACGGGTGTCGAGCAGTGGATCAACCTGTTTGACGGCTATATCAGGTAGAACGCAACTAGTGGAATCTAGAGATGATATTGATGAAAAGTTCTTGGCAATCAATTCAGCTTTGTCTTATGGTGAGGTGACAAAGTCTAAATCGTACAAAAGAGGTGGAATTTCAGACTTGCCCTTATTATTGATACTATTAAAGATTCTCCAGAAGTCACGAGAGCCTAATTTTTGTGATGAAATACGAGATTTCATGATCTGAGAATAGTTGGCTTTGGCGTTAGACAAAACCTTTTCACAATGGTTCCTAGCAGTAATAAACAGACGTCTGTTTTCTGGAGAATTGTTTTGCTGATAGATATGGAAGTAATGGTTTCGATTAGCAATTGCAGCAGCACAATGTGAGGAAAACCATGGAGAAAAGTGAGGCTTGACCTAAAATTGTCGAGAGGGAATAAAGGATTCCATGCCAGCCTGAATCCACGAAGTTATGTAAGAAGCACTTCTGTAAACAGGAAGACGAAAGATTTCTACCCAGGGGCCATCTCGAAGAAAATGACGGAAAGAGTCCCAGTCAGCTTTAAGGCAGTTGTAAAATGTACAATGATAGGGGGATTCTGATAGTAAAGAAGAATGAGATAATAGTTTTAGAGAGACCAAACCATGATCAGAAGCACCTAAGAGTGAGTGTGGAGAAACTGAGCACTGACTAGGATTAGAAACAAGACATAAGTCGAGTAGAGAAGGTAAATGATTCGGGTTGTCTGGAAAGCGAGTTGGAAAGTTGACTATTTGAGTAGGGATAGAGAAAGACAAAAGTTGTGGGCCTTAATGCCTGCGGAGTCACTGACACTAGAGCCAAGCCATTCAGTGTGATGAACATTAAAGTCACTGACAACAACAGTATTGGCTGATGGATAAAGAATGAGGGCTTGGTCAATATAATCAGAAATAACATCAAGAAGAGTGCAGTCTTGAGATGAAGGAGAGCGATATAGAACAAAGAGAAAGGTGATAGAGTGAAGTGGTGCTAAACGAAAGCACATAAAAGAGTAGTCTGTGGATTCAAACCTAGTTTCCCGACAAATGGGTGAATTCTTACGAATGTAAATGCCTAGGCCAAGCATGTGACTATTCGAGTCTTTACGAATTAAAGGAAGATAACCATCAACACTAAGATCACAAGATGAGACAGCTGAACTCAAATTAGTCTCACAAAGAACAAGTAGGTCTGTTGAACTTTGCAAGAGATAAGACTCAACAGAAAAAAAGTTACTTCGAAGACCACGAATATTGGTGAATGATAGGTTTAGCGAACTTGGTGATGACTGTGGTTTTTTGTGTTTTATAGTTTTTGTTAATTTATTCATTTTTAAATTTGTTAAAGAACTTGACTCGAAACATAGATAGTACTCAGTACACTGTTTTATAGCCCAAACAATTGCCTCATTTCCACTAATAAACCCTAAGCCGTAACAAAGGGCTCCAATGTGGCCTTGGTAATGCACACCAAAAGTACAAACAGGGACACCATCCGTGCGCAACATGGCACTGTTAGTACTCTGATATTTTTCAGCTGTTGATGGAATCAGCCTCTCTGAGAGCTACCACAGAGTTCGGAAAACCTGACTACCAGCCGGCCTCAGAACCATAAAACTGAGTTTTAGAGCTGTACCCTCATTTGGAGATAATAGAATGAGTTGCCTAGTCATAAAAACAGAGACAGAAGCGAAACCCATGCATCGAGACAAGAAGATCCAGCGTTCAATATCATAAACTGGAAACAATGTATTAAAAATACATCTGCGCCAGCCTAATAGATAGAGAAGGGGTGCGAGGCTGATCAACAGATAGAATCTGTTTACCCCTTAAGTCTTTGCCTAGATGAGTTTTTTTATCGAGACACCATCTCTAGCCTTTACTCAACCAAGAGCCCCAAGGCAGGGGGTATTTTAAGTCGGAGTTTGCATCTCCTAGCCTTTGCCTAAAAAGGCATATCCTACAAGGCAGCAGGACATGAAGCAGATTGTACTGGGTTTTATGTTACCAGTAGCAGGATAAACCTGACCTGACCTGTAAGTCTAGATTACTATTTTATAAATTGAAGATTAATAAGTCTGAGTTCGCCTGACTTATTACATTATTAATTGAGTAGATTTTATGAAAGTTTTTTATGTTATTTAATAATTTATGTCATTTAACAATTTATGTTTATCATACTTTATATACATTTAATTTCTTGTTTTATTTTTTCTATAATTTTTGTTGTTGTTAGGTTTTGGTTTTATTTTATTTTCATATTTCTTGCCCTCCATAGTTCTGTAGTTATTACGTTGGTAATAGTTGTTATTAACTTAACTTTTTTAGTGTGGCAAGTATGGTCGTTAATATCTGTTAAGAGAACCGTTCGCACTATGTTAAATGGTTATGATGGTTGCAGTTTTTTATACGGTGCTTTTAATTGGCAATATACTGATCTAGCTTTCTTACAAGATGTAAAAAGATGAAGTGTTGTCTCTATTATACCACAGGATCAACAAAGTGGGTTTTCTCTTCCTCTGTTTTTACTCCAGAGTTGTAACTTTTACATTGTTGGGAGACTATTTTGCAACATTCTCCATTGTGTGTTTTGTCTAGGTCCTTGGGCATAAGAGTTAAAAAATCTTAACAATATGCTCTTCCAGGGTAATTGTTTTTGAAATTTTGCTTCCAAATCTGTCTTTACTCTTTTAATGTTTATGTTATTTTCATTGTTTGAAAGCATCTTGTAAATTTTACTTGACGATTTGCTTGTTAATGTGAAAAGGGTGTTATTATTTATCAGGAGGTCGATAACATCTATACAATAAAATGATGGGTTGTTTAGTGTTTTGAGGTAGTTATTTAATGTTAGAAAACTCCACTGTTGATATTTTTGGAAGACCATTTTTAATAGTGAGATGGCAAATAAATATTTTTGCAGGTAACGAGATTTGTGCGGTCTTTCCATTGATTGCATTTGTAGAATGCGTTTCATTCTAAGTACCGCACATTGTTTAAATTTATCAAGTATTCCTATTCCTCCAAACATAGTTAGGAGGTATACTATGTATCTTTTAACAGGCTCAGCATAATCGTTTTGCCATAAGTATATAGAGGTTTCTTTTTTTATTTTCTTTTCGATGATTTTATTTATTGGAAAAGGATTTGCTAAGAACCATATCTTCGAAAGGGCTATTGTGTTTAGAAAGAGTCTTTTGCATTTAAAAAATACGTTCCTGTTTTGAAGGTTTTCGTTTGCTTTTTAAATTAATCTAGTAATTCATTCCAGTTTTTAACTGCTGAAAACGCCATATCGGTATAGAATAATAAGGCTCTCTTTCCAGTTTGGTTCACCCAATTTATACCTTGGTTTTTGTAGAATCCTTTTTTAAAATCGTTTTGATAAGCAATATGATTAAATTCCCCTAAAGGACTAGGGCTTTTTATTTTGTCTTGTTGATATTTGACCCAGTTCCTAGAATTAAATCTTCAAGGACATTAAAGATTTCATTTATGGATGAAGCATTTTATGTAATTAATATTGTGTTGTTTCCATATTGTATAATTTTAAGCGGCCTTGTGCTTCCAGGTACAGGAATTCCATTATTTTTTTGGTTTCTTTTAATTGCTAGCGACAAGGTTTCTAAGGCTAGGCAGTAAAACATAAGTGAAACTGGATCACCTTACCTAACTCCTCTTTTTTTAAAAAAAGCTTACGTAGATAGCCATTATTGATAATGAGGGATTGCGTATTTCTAAGAGTTTGTTTTATTGCTAAGGTGAATTTATCTCCTAGGTTGAATCGTTCAATTACTTTAAACAAAAAGTTTCTGTCTAGCTTATCAAAAGCATTTTCCCAATGATATATTAAAAATAACTAGATGTCTAACTTCCGCGTATTTTTTGAAGCAAAAATCGGCCATTATGGGGGGAGGCAAATTTAAAAAATAGTAAATCACGGTTGTTTGGACCAAATAATACTCGATATTTAATATTTATAATTTATAAATTTTTGTTAATTTTTGTGCTGCAGAAGGTTGCACAAATAGAGCAATGAAAACGACAACAGAGCATTTCATAAATTTCCAATTAATAATAGAGAGCTCTCTAAAAAGTGGATTGTTGCTATAAAACGTGAAACATTTATTCCAACTGAGCACAGCCGCGCTGAAATAAGTATGATTTTGAAATGTTTAAAAAAACAATGCATATTTTACATAATTATTCAATTTTAAATAAATATCAAAATAACACCAAATTTTTCAGATATCTGTATAAAAAATATAATAATATAATAAATATTTAATTCATATTTAGTTCGACACAGTTAATCACAATATCTTACTTAAAAAAATGGAAAGATATGGTGTTAAAAATATATCCCTTGACTGGTTCAAAAGTTACCTGAGTAGCAGAAAACAATGCGTTGTTACAGATCATAATAAATTTTCAGACCTACTAGAAATAAAATGCGGAGTTCCCAAGGTTCCATTCTGGGTCCCCTTTTATTTCTAATATATATCAACGATCTTCCAAAAGCCCTAAAAAAACTTGATGTAATAATGTTCGCTGATGATACAAATTTATTTTACTCATCGCCGTCTATAAGCGACCTTTACGAATCTATGAACACTGACCTCAAAAACCTCAACATCTGGTTTAAAGTAAATAAATTATCTTTGAATACAGAAAAAAACAAAATATATCTTGTTTCACTCCAACCGTCTCAAAAACTTTATACCAGGCACTCTACCTTCACTAAAAATTGATAACATAAACATCAAAAGAACTGAAATAACTAAGTTTCTTGTAATAATTATTGACCAGAATATTAATTGGAAAGCCCATATTAATACAATAAACACAAAAATATCAAAAAGTATCGGCGTACTCTACAAAGCCAAACCTTTGCTTTCCCAAGACAACTTAAAAATTCTCTTCTTTTCTTATATTCAAAGTTACCTAACATACGCTAATATTGCATGGGGAAGTACCCATAAAACTAAATTAAATTCACTCTACATACATCAGAAACATGCATCAAGATTAATTTATAATAAAGATAAATTCACTCATGCCGACCCTTTACTTAAAAATTTGAATGCATTAAATATCTATCAAATAAATATTTACCAAAATATCTTATTCATGCTAAAATACAAACTCGGACTTCCGAAATACTTTACTTATAGCTTTTTTCATATCAACGCAAACAAATATATCACACGAGGAAAAGGCAATTTCACCTTGCCTTTAAAAAAAACAAAATTCTTGCGATTTTCTTTAATATACCGTGGCCCATACTTACATAACAAAATCATACTTCAAAATATGGAACTTAATAAAATGGATAACTTTATTGCTCTGAAAAAAAAACTAAAACATATCATAATTAACTTAACCAACTTCATCGAAATGTATTAAACAACTTGGGAAAAATAGTAATAATAAAAAGCCCTACTACTTCTACTATATAGTAGATACCAAAATACTTATGTGTATTTGTTGAACTAGTTCATTAAAGTTTATTTTATGTTTTAAAGGTTCTCGATGAAAAGACTATTTTAGTCTTCTGCGAGTTTCCTTACAACAAAGAAAAATATTTTTTAAGAATAATTTTATATATATATATATATTCAACAACGTCCACAAGCAAGTCCCTAGTAGCCCTGTCGTACGACGGACTTGCATATATTTTTTAAATGCATGGGTTAATAGCCAGCACTTTATATTATAAACAACGAATAGTTACCTTATTTTGTACACTGTACAAGGCGCATGCGGTGAACAGAATTTTGAATATCTTTTTCTTAAAAATTTTAATGGTACAAAAATTGTTTAATTATACGTTTTGTACTTATATGTAAAAATATGTAATTTTGTTTTATTGAAATATATACGGATACTTGTGTTGTAAAAAAAAAAAATAAAAAAAAATCTTTGTTTCTTTAAAACACTCTACAAATATAATACACAAAAAAATTTATTAGTCTAAAAAAGACTGTATTTTTTATGAATATTTTACAGAAAAGAATTTAAAATAGTTCTTGATACCATTTTTAAAAAATCTTTCTCAATAGGAGTTTCACAAAAAATAGAAAAATGATCTCCTACTTCTATTTATTAAATAAGTTTTGCGATACGTAATTTAAGGACTAGAAACTTTATTAGTTCGTTTTAATTAAAACCACATTTATAACAGTACTTATTCCGTATTGTATACCAATAAACTCTTCTCTGACAAAATTTAGATTGTTACACTAACTTGTTTGATCGGTGTTGTAATACATCAAAGTATAACAAACATCATAAATTCTCACACTACGATTATAAACACCTCAACGTATAAAAATGACGAGTGGGACAACTTTAAAACTAACATAAAAATCTTTTCAAGAAAATTTAGCAAAGATGAAGCAAAAAACCGCCGCCGCAAAGAATTTACTATGAAAAAACAATTAAAAAATGCCCTGAAAAAAGCACACCTTAACCCTCATATGAAAAATTTAAGTCAAAACCTAAAAACTAATTTAGAGAATTACAAAAAAAAAAAAGCAAAAGGTGCTGCTATTCGAGCTAAAATTGATTGGCGATTTCAAAGAGAAAAATGTAGTAAATTTTTTTTTCACCTTGAAAAAGAAAAAACACGTAAACAACTAATCACTAACATAAATGATTCAAATGGTAACGAGCACAACAATACTCCGGAGATAATAAAAAGTTTCCACGATTTCTATTCGAAACTATATAAGGAAAGTAAAAACAGTGTAATTCATCAAACTATACTACTAGAAAACACAGATATTATCAAAATCACCGAACAACAACGACAAACACTAGATCAAACCATAACTTTAACAGAAGTAAAAGCTGCTCTTCAATCTATGAAATCAGATAAATCACCCGGAAGCGACGGCTTAACTGCGGAGTTTTATAAAGAAAATTTTGATACCCTTGGCGAAACATTACTTATTGTATTTAATAATATAATAAAAGAAAATGAGTTGCCAGATTCACTAAAACAAGCCATCATAACGTGTATATATAAAAAAGGAAACAAATCAGATATAGCAAACTGGCGACCCATTTCTCTACTTAATACAGATTATAAAATTCTAACAAAAATTATTTTAAACAGACTTAAACATATACTTCCATATATCATTAAAGAAACACAAACTGCTTGTATTCATCATAGAACAATATTCGAAAGCTTATTCTATACCAGAGACATTATTCATATAGCTAATGAAATGAAACTAGACGCATCCATAATATCCATAGATCAAATAAAAGCATTTGACAGAGTTGACAGAACTTTTGTATTTTATTGTCTGTCAACTTTCAGTTTTAGTAATTCTTTTATAAACATCATAAAAACACTATACTATGACATCAATTCACGTTTAAAAATAAATGGTTTTTTATCCGAAGAAATCAAAATACACAGAGGAGTAAGACAAGGCTGCCCTCTATCCATGTCTCTATACATAATACAAGCAGAGATTTTTGCAGGCTATATCAGAAACAACAGCCAAATTAAAGGCATTACTATAAACAACAAAGAAACAAAACTCCAACAATATGCCGATGATACCAATTTCTTTCTTACAACTGACGATTCCATCAAAGCTCTTGGAGAAGCCCTTGCGCTTAACAAACTAGCAACAGGAACAAAGATAAATGCAAACAAATGCCAGGGTATCTGGCTAGGTAAAAACAGAAATGGAAATAAAGAAAACTATCTGAATTTTTCTTGGAAAGAACATTCATTCAAATGTTTAGGTGTCGTCTTTTCCAACACAAACTTCAGTCACAGTAAACAATGGGATGAATGCACTAACAAAATCGAAAACAAAATAAAAAGTTGGAAACGTTTTAAGCTGTCCTTTAAAGGGAAAAGAATTGTAATTAACCAAAGTCTCCTTAGTAGTATATATCACCTTGCCTTTACAATGCCGTTGCCGAACGACAAAAAAATCAAATCCATAGAAAGATTAACAGAAAAATACTTATGGGATAATAGCACCATTAAAACAAAAAAAGAAATTTCTAAACTTTCTATCGAAAAAGGCGGCCTCAATATCATTGACATTCAAACAAAATTAAAATCAATACAACTAAGCTGGATCTCCAAACTTTTTGATCAACAATACAATGGAGCCTGGAAAGATGCAGCATCATACATCTTAAACAATTATAGAGAAGCAAACCAAGGAAATCAAGTCTTTTTCACAAGCCATTCGAATGACTCTTTAAAAACTTTGCTTTTGTTTTATAGTCAAATGCTTAAAAACTGGAACAGCATATATAGCCAATGTGACAACGTTGATAAATTATCATATGAAGAATTGTTAAACCAACCTTTGTTTTACAACCCATACATAAAACACCTTAACACATCTCTAAAACCAACACCAAATACAGAAAAAAACAATATAACTAAAATAGCAGACATTTCTAAAGTATTTGTACCAGGATTTCTTGACTACCAACTGGTTGATATAAAACCTCGACAAATTTCCATAATTATAAACTCGCTACCGCCACAATGGAAACTAAGAATAAATACTGAAACTCAAAAATATGATCATAACAAAGCCATACCATATCTATACTCTAAAAACAACCGTCCAATCCCAATCACAGAACTCAAACCAAAAGTACTATACAAAATTTTGAATACACAAAAATATGATAAAACTACTGTAAACCTTTCAAAATAAAAACATTATTTCAAAAAAAGTATGAGTAACATTACAGATGAAGAATGGGTCAAACTATTTCTAACAACATACAAAAACAACACAAACAACAAAGCAGATGAAATACGATACAAGTTAATACATTTTAAACTACCAACTAATGAAATTTTCAAAAAGAGAGGATATAAAATCAACGAGCTTTGTCCCCAATGTATGAAAACAAAATAAAACCTACCACACATGATTTATAACAGTAAAAAAGTTCAGCCTTTAATAAAATACTCGATTTCACTCATTAATAAAATATACACACAAATCCCACATCTAAAAAATACATTCAAAACATTTCTTTTTGCACCATCACAAATTTTATTTTTATGTAATATTGGAAGAATTATAATAAACGAGTGTTTATATAAAATTTATTGTAACAGACAAAGATCGTTCCATGAAAATAAAAAGTTTTCAAGGATTGCACTCTTAGTTGAATTCCAAAACAGAATTAAAAAAATACTAAATGAGGAATACCAATTTGCAAGAGAAAACGATAGTTTAGAAGCATTTCTAAAAGAAATCAAACAAATCTGGTGCAAAAGAAATAAAACCCTCAAATTAGAATTAGATATAAATCGCTTTTTAAACTAATATGACCAGATTCAATTTTGAAACGTTTTGTTTTTAAACTCTTCTTTATTTTAACATTTTTGAAATAATCTTTTTTGATTTTTGATTTTTTCGTTTTTGTTTTTCTTCGATATTTTGTTTTAATAATGGAACAGTAGGCAAAAATTGTAAAAATAATATATAAAAAAAAAACAACTACTGTACTCATTATTAATATCTCTACATGGCATAGGCCGGAGGAGAGAAATAAACTACAATACACGTGTTGTAATACATCAAACACTTTTTGCATGAATTTCTAAGCTAAAATTCTAACATCTTCAATACAAGTAATATGTTTCGATTATTAAGAAAAATGATCGTTTTAGTAAGGTTATTAATTTGTATTTTTTGGGATTTTTTTATTCTTTTTTAAAACATTTTAGTAAATCGTTGTACAATAAAATCGTTAACATTAAAATAACAAATTCATATAATAAGAACTGAATAAAAAATAATATGTAACTAAAATTAGTCGACTCACTTTTTAGTTAACTAAAATTAACCGACTAAGTTTTTAGTTAGTCGACTAATGTTTTAGTTTACTAAAACTAGTCGACTAACCTTTTAGTTAACTAACTTTTTAGCTAACTTAAATTACCCGACAAATTTTTTAGCTAACTAAAACTAACCGACAAACTTTTTAATGTAACTAAAATTAGTCGAGTAACTTTTTTGTTAACTAAAAATATCCTCTTTATTTTTTTTTATTTTTTTTTAAAAAAAGACTTTGTTTTTAGTACAACTAAAGAAATTTAAAAATTTATAATATAAATAATTTGGGTTCATGATATCATTTCTATTAGAATATTTGAATAAGTTTGCTAATGCATAATCATTTTACCGCATAATACCGCAATCATATCAAAATAATTTTCTTTCAATTTTCAGTACCAAAGGTTTAAAGATTACAAAATAAGTACTGTATGTCAGTAGGATTATATATATATATATATATATATATATATATATATATATATATATATATATATATATATATATATATATATATATATATATATATATATATATATATATATATATATATATATATATATATATATATATATATATATATATATATATATATATATATATATATTAAACTTTTAGTTAGTTTATTTTGTCGTTTTACACATTTTACAATGTTATCTTTAAATTCGAATAAATATATATATAATTACAAGCTGACAGGGGCAAGTAGAAGACATAAAGTCTTATCATCAAGCCCTTTTGTGAAATAGAGAAATATAAAATTTCTAAAATTCCAATAATATAAAAAAGAGTTAAATTAAAAATTTTGAAAAAATAAACAAACATTCAAACAAAATTAAAATAAAAATAAAAAAATTTAAAGAGTTTGAAATAAAGTAAAAAGATTGAAAAAAATTAAAAAGTTTAAAATAAATTAAAAATTAAAAAAAGTAAAAATTAGAAAGAAAAAAAAAAATAATAATAATAATAATAAAATCTCGAAATAAAAAAATAAAAATGTATACAATGCGTAAATTAAAAAGTTTGAATTTTTTTTTACAAATCAGTACATATACGTATACATATTCAATACAAAGCGAAGTATATATTCAAAAATATTTATATATTAAAAAGATTCCAAACGTTATGTAGATTTAAATTCATTTGTTAGTATTTATTAAAAAAAGTTAAAAAAAAAAAACAGTCAAAGAGAAAATCAAACAAGAAAGATATATATGTATATATATATATAAAAAAAAAAAAAAAAAAAAAAAAAAAAAAAAAAAAAAGCTTTTTATCAAATTTATCAAAAAAATATTATTTTTAAAAAAATGAAAGAATGTATGTAATGTTTGAGTTTAGTAAGTGTTTTTTTATAGTTCTTTTGAATATATCAATAGATTTTATTTTTTTCATATTTTCGTCAAGAACTGACTTCCACAAGCGTGGCCCCCGACATGTAATTGAGAAGTCAGATTTTTTGAGTGATGTTGGTGGGATGTAGTAATTATTTATTGAGTGTCTTGTTTCATATTTATGGTTAATTAGAGAGAAACCTTTATAAAAATATTTTGGAATTAGTTCATTTTGAAGTTTAAACATAAATAACAAGTTATGGTATATATTTAGTTCGTATACGTTTAGCGCATTAATTTCCTTGAGTAACGGCTTGGCACTTTCGTACCTATCTGCGCCCAAAACTAATCGACTTGCTTGCTTTTGTTTAGTATAAATATTTTTTAGGAAAGATGAATGATTGTTTGCCCAGGCAATATTACAATAGTTAATATGACTATGTATAAATGAAAAGTATAAGTTTTTTAAACATATTTTATTCAAAAGATGTTTTGTCCTGTACATAATCCCCACAGTCTTTGAAACTTTGTTCTCGACTAACTTTATTTGGCTTTTCCAATTTAAATGTTCATCGAAATTTATTCCTAGTATTTTCATTGAAAAAACTCTTTTTATTTTAATATTGTTAATTGTTAGTTCTGGAAGTTTAAGTGGAAGGTTCTCGGATTGAGATGGTTTAGCAAACAAAATATATTTAGTTTTTTCAATATTTAATGATAGTTTATTTGCTATAGACCACTCATTAAGATATATTAGTTCAGCGTTTACATAATAAAAAATATTTTTTAAATTTGAGTCAGAAAAGAAAACATTAGTGTCATCAGCAAAAATAGTATAATTAAGTATTTTTGAAGACAAAAAAATATCATTGATATAAACTAAAAACAATAAAGGTCCAAGTATTGATCCTTGTGGAACTCCGCAACTTATTGATTCAAATGGGGAGCATGTTAGATCATATGGTACACCTTGTTTACGGTTTTCTAAATAACATTGAAGCCACTTTAAATTAGAGTGAACTACTCCGTAACTACGTAGTTTGTAGATAAGAATCTTGTGGTTTACAGTATCAAATGCCTTTGATAGATCTAGAAAAATTCCAAGTGTGTAACAATTGTTTTCAAAACCTTGTAAAATTTGGTTCGCAAGATCAATTACGGCATGTTCCGTAGAATGGTTTTTTCGAAAACCAAACTGTTTATGATAAAGAATATTATTTTTTTCAAGATAATTGTACAGCCTGTTGAACATAATACGCTCTAATATTTTGGAAAAACAGGAAAGTATGGAAATCGGTCTATAGTTAGATATTATTGAGTCGTCGCCGCTTTTGTATATTGGAATTATTTTTGCTAATTTAAGTTGGTCGGGAAAAATGCCGTTTTTTAGGGATAGATTAAAAATTATGAAAAGGGGTTTCTCTATGATATCAGAGACAGCTTTTACAACATCAGGTTTAATTTCATCCAGACCCGCACTTTTATTTGATTTAAGCATACTAATCGCTTGCCGAAGTTCTTCAATCAAAAGCTCTGACTCATCCATGAAGAAATCAGATTTTTTCAAAAAGGATTTAAATGATTTTTTTCCCTCCGGAATTGCATTGGCTAGTTTTTTTCCTATATTTATAAAAAAGTTGTTAAATGTTTCTGCAATTTCTTTATTTACAGAAGCATCACCTAAATTGTCATCTCTTTGTAATCTTTTTGGGAAATTGTCTTTTTTTACATTACCCACGCCTGTTATTTCTTTAATTACATTCCAAGTTTTTCTTGCATTGCCAAATGTTTTATTAAGTAATGAAGAGTAGTAATTTTTTTTTGATTGCTTTTTTAATTTTTCAAAATAATTTTTATATTTTTTGTATTTTATTTCGTTTTTGTAGTTCTTTTTTTTAAGAAATTTTTGGTAAAGTTTTTGTTTCTTTTTTGACGACTTAATGAGTCCTTTCGTCATCCACGGACTAAGCAAACTTTTAGGTTTAATAATTTTTTTAAATTTTGGAAAGGCCTTTTCGTATTGCTTAGTGAACACGTGAATAAAAAATTCATAGCCGTTATTTACGTCATTGCAATCATTCAATAGTTCCCAGTTTACTTCTTGTAAGAGGTCTCGAAACGTGGCCAGTGATTCATTATTTATTTTTCTTTCATATACAGTTTTTGTTTTTGCATGTTTCTCAGGGTTTGCAGAATATGTACTCAGAAAAACTGGAAAATGGTCAGTTATATCTGTTTTAATAATACCACTTTGCCATTCCACGCTTGTGTAATTGTTAGTAATAATATTATCGATAATGGATGCAGTTGTTTTAGTCACGCGTGTTGGCTTGTTAATCATAGGGAAAAGGTTGTACTGCAAAAGTGTATTTGTAAAACGCACGACGTGGTTATCTGTTTTATAATTCAAAAAATTCAAATTAAAATCACCTAATAAATACACATGTTTTTTTATGAGCTTTGGTAGCAAGTAGTTTAAGTGGTTTTCAAATTGATTGTAATTACCATTAGGTGGTCTATATAATGCTGTTATAAATGCATTTTTATTTGTTTTATTAATTATTTCAATTGTAATTGACTCACAATCAACGTCATTTACTTTGAGGTTTTCTATGTACTTAAAAGTCAATGAGTTTTGGACGAAAATTGATACGCCCCCACCAATGCCGTTTACTCTAGGTTGATGAATGGATTTATATCCTGATAATTGAAAGTTAGAATTAATCGTGTCTCGATGACACCAAGTTTCAGTCAGACAGATAATACTAAACTTGTTACTTATATTATTTAACATAATTTTTAAATTATCAAAGTTTTTATTTATGCTTCTGATGTTTAAATGTAATAATGAAAAATGGGATGATGAAGAATTAAGAACATGATTAACATCGTCAACATTGTAATAAGCCGTTTCTACTAAAATTTCGTCAAAAATGTTAATATTTTTATTATCGTCATTACTTCGGTTTAGTGTGTTTTTCCTTCCTGATATGTCAAAAACATTATTATTGCTGGCTTCCGCCATTTTAGCAATAATAAATAAAAATACTATTTAAATTACAAAAAATATATACAAAAAATAAATAAACTTTAAGCATTTTTATGAGATTTTTTAAAATCTTTAACTACTAATTTATCATAAATAACGACAGAATATTTACCGTTATTCCTGTGAGCTCGCATTTCTTCAAAGAGTTTTTTACGTATGGTTAGGGTATCCAAAGAGTAGTCTTCATTTATAAATATTCCTGTTCCTTTTAACTTTTTTGAATTCTTTAATATGTTAATTTTATCTTTATAGTTCAGGAGTTTTATCACGACTGATCTAGGTTTACTCTGCCCGATTTTTCCGGTTCTATGCGCCCTTTCGATAACTACGCCACTTACATTTAGTTGTTTTTCAAAGATACTTAAAACTTTTTCTTCAGATTCATTCCAACTTTCAGATTCGCTTTCAGTTATTCCTTCAAGCCGCAGATTGTTTCTTCTTAGTCGATCTTCCAGTTGACGCAGCTTATTTTTTTCTTCTGCATTAAATGCTACTTTTGAGACAATTTTTTCTTCAATTTTATTGATTTTTTCCTCTTGGGTATCTTGCGTAAAAGTTATGCTGTTTTCAATATCTTTTTGAGTGTGTTCAATTTTTGAGACTCTGTCATTTGTTTTTACCATTTCAAATTTTCTGAGATTATTTTCATTTTGTAAAGTTTTGCACGTTTCTTTGATTTCTGTTAATTCTTTCAACAGCCCATCAATTCTTTCATTTGTAATTTTTAAATTACCACTAATAAGTTTGAGAATGTCCTTTTGCTGTTTCTTAAACATCTCAGAGAATATTTCACGAACTAATTTCACAGATATTTCAGAAGCTTCTGTATTTGTTTGAATTTCTTTTTTATCATTTTTATTTTTATCCATTTTATTATCAAGTTAAATACCAATATTTGTTTTTATTTAATAATGAATAAACATATAAATTTATGTATATATGTTTTAAACAATTTGTAACAGTCTATTTTTAAAAAAAAAAAAAAAAAAAAAAAAAAAAAAAAAAAAAAAAAAAAAAAAGGTGTTTCCACTCATCCGTTTTTTCACGGGAAAGGGAAAAATAATCACGTGAGCATGCGCAGTTTCCTTACGGACAAATAAAAACTTTTATTACGCATGCTCACGTGATTATTTTTCCCGTCCTTTTCCCGTTCCCGTGAAAAAACGGATGAGTGGAAACTCGCCTTAACAAGATACTTCAAGAAAATGTTTCATAAAAAATCCAAAAAGTAAACATGGTAAAACACAAATGTCTTTAGAATTGAATAAGCTACCAAGGCCAGCGCACAGGGGTGAAGGGATGGGGTGGTTGGTTTTGTGTGTGACATCCCATCAATTCAAGTTTTCAATTCTTTGAAAAGTACGAGAAAAAAAAACTATTTAAAATACTTTAGAGATATTTTGTTGGAATTTCATTTGACAAAAATAATTTGTGATATAATTCCAGTTAAAAAGGTGACAAATCAAAAAAAAATTTGAGTTTATCACTTTACGATGAAGATGATGATTCCAGAAATGATAGTGACAAAATAATAAGTTTAGATTTAAAAAAAGAAATTAGTGGTTTATATAAAATTGTCAGTAAATGAGAAAAACATTTTTACATTTATGGCATCAAAGCCAACATGTGTTTCCAATATTGTATTGTATTTCAACAATGATTTTATGTACGCCTGTTAACAGTGTACCAAGTGAACGCCTTTAAACACTTAGTATGCAAAGCGAAACAGAATGACAACTGAATGTTTTCAAATGTTGATGTTTTTGTACGAAAATTTGGAATTTTTTAATTTAGTTTAAATTAATTAAATTTAATACTGAAGTTTTTTTTTGCAATAAATATTTTTTAATACATTTTATTGTTCTTAAATAAAAATTATTAAATTTAGTAATCGAACTCTTTTATGTGAAACTGTTTTTTTTTTATTACAAAAATGTAAAAAATTAATTTAGTTTTTTAAATTTAAAATGTGTTTGAAAAAAAGGATAAAGAAAAAATTGAAAATTAAAAAAACTAATCTGTGATTTTAATGTTCTTGAGTGAGCGGTTTTATCAAAATGTTGCCTAAAACCGCAAACTTTTTTTTTTTTTTTACCTTTATTATTTTAATAGTTTTATTATTTATTTTTTTTTAATATTTATTTATATATTCTTTAGTATTTTTTTTAAACATCTATCTAATGAAAAAATATAAAAATAAATATAATAAAAAAGTTATTGAATTTTAATTGATAATTGTTTTGACCCGGTTTTACATGTATTTTAAAGTGCCTAAAAACTACGTATTGCATTGTTCAAGTAATTAAAATGTCATAAACAATTTTCTGGTTTTAAAAGCGACGGCAGCTACTTAATAAAATGTTTTCATTATTCAACAGTTAAGAATTATTTAATACATTTTATACACTATTCAACAACTTATATTGCAGAAATTGCATTCATAAATGCAAATACCAACCTTCCTTTTAAATTTTGCAAGTATCGCCAACCGACAAACAACTATACTCTGAAACGCAACAATAAATGTTTGTATATTGCGTATTGTATTTGTGGTGGTGGTTACGTTAACATTACAAAAGGTTTGGGGAGGGTTAAATAAAGTGAGGGGATTTAATCCCCATTTACAAATTTATAATTTATTATATCTTTTGTAATTGGAAGAACTAGAATGTCAAATGTTTATACTGCGTTGTTTCTAATATTTTTTTTTTTTTTTACTGTATTTTTCAATCTACTATATTTTGTTTTTCTGTTGTTTTTTTTTTACTTTTTATTTTTATTTTTTATTTTTGTATTTGGGATGGTCATCAATTGTTAGGAGGGGGAGTCGTAGATTTGTTGTGAAAATTAGAGATTGAATCCATTAATATAACCCCCCATTCCAACGAAGATGTAGGGATGGGGGGTTGCAAATGAAAGTAGCTTTTTTACCATAAAAATCTCATCAAAAAAGGACTTTTTTTTTATTAATTAAAAGCCAAATTTCAGTTTTAACCAACCAAGTCTCAAATTTTTTAAGTTACCGACAAAACCGACAGAATGGTGTAAACCTGGGAAGGTGCCCACACCCCCGTCGGTACGGCCTTGGCAGGGGAGATTATTTTTAATGTGCAACTATTATTGCACATTATCTAGAGGACGCAGCACATAAAAATGTAAGTTAAACGTTCAATAAGCGTATCAAATTTGGTTTAATTGACTAAAGGACATTATTTATACATTCCATGCTGATTGGGTGTTTATAAACAGTTGCAACAACCTCATAGGCAGTTGTCTCCGAGCTGGGAAAAAATTAAAATAATCGAATTTTCCTTAAAACATTTTTTTTGAATGACAATTTAGTTCGACTGGGCATT
>NC_061158.1:20880039-20890039 GCF_022113875.1 Hydra vulgaris | reverse complement strand
ACACTAAAATGGGCCAAGCACACTGCTTCATCGAAGACCAATTTGCTGTTGCATGCCTCAACAACTCGCCTAGTTTGCCGCTAAAACCTCGACTCACTTGGAGTCGAGCAAACTACGCAGCAATATCAGCACATATTGCAGCTGTTGACTGGGAAACAGTATTCACTGGACTAAATGCAAACGAAGATTACCAACTTCTAGCAAACGTGTACAATGAAGCCACTAACCTACACATTCCGTCAACTACCACTCCCTTTACAGGAAAACAGGAACAATGGGTAACACGAGAACTTATTGAGGCGGTCAAAGCTCTTTCACTCTCGGTCAAACGCACCTCTTGGGCCAAGTACAGGTCGAGATACGCACAAATTTCTCAAAATATCGCATCGCACTGCCTGCAAAAAAGTTAAAAAAATGGTCAAAGCTGGTAGGCAGAAGTACGAAGAACTACTCATCAAGGATTCTGAAAGCAACCCTAAACGCTTACATGCATATATAAGAAACAAGCAGAGCGTCAGTAACAAAATTACATTGCTTGAAACAGTCAATAGCAACATCACAACCGATACAGGTGATATATGCGCATCGTTAAATAACTATTTTCAATCAGTCTTTGTTTTAGAGACCGAAGGTTCACTGCCATGTTTTGAAAGTCGTACAGAAGCAATTTGTGTCATCGATCTAGCAATTTTCTCTATCGACATAGTAGAAAAATGTCTAAACAGCCTTGATGAAAGAAAACCAACCGGCTACGATGGCTTACATCCACGGGTCCTTAGTAAATGTTTAGCTACCTTTGCCAAGCCTCTTTCGCTTATCTATAAATGCTCGTTTGCAACTGGTGTAGTTCCTGACTTGTGGAAAATATTAAATGTAACACCTATTTTCAAGGAGGGGAGTAGGCTAAAAGCATCCAACTACCGGCCAGTCTCGCTCACTTCCATACCTTGCAAAATTATGGAAAGTATTTTACAAAAAAGAATAATGGAACACTGCGTTGCTTATGGTCTAATTTCTCCAAACCAGCATGGCTTTTGTTCATCGTAAGGGATGCGTATCAAACCTTTTAGAAACTCGGGACATCATGACGGAAGCAACTCACTGCAGACACGCAGTAGACGTCATTTACACAGACTTTGTAAAAGCGTTTGACAAAGTACCACATAAACGCCTCCTTCATAAGCTGAGAGCATACGGTATTCAAGGCGCTAACGTTGACTGGATTGCAGCTTGGCTAAACAATCGATGTCAACAAGTGGTTATAAACAGCATTACTTCTGAATGGAAAGCAGTCACTAGTAAAGTGCCTCAAGGCTCGGTCTTGGGCCCATTGCTATTCATAATCTTTGTAAACAACCTGCCGGACAGAATTACTCATCATATGAAAATGTTTGCCGACGACAACAAAATTATAGGGATAATTAAAAAAAAGTTGAACAGCGTCACTCTCTAAGATGACGTTGACAGAGCAGTGGAGTTGTCACATATTTGGCTCTTGCATTTCAACGTTGAGAAATACAAAGTAATGCATGTTGGACGCGGATGTAACAAGTCGACGTACAAATACTCAATGTCTAACGTCGATGGCACCCGTCATCATCTCAAAAAAACCGCAGTCGAAAGAGACCTTGGTATGATGGTCTCGAATGATCTTAAAGTCAGGCCGCAAATAGAGTCAGCCGCATCAGTAGCAAATAGAATGCTAGGGCGACTCAAATTCACTTACATTCACCCCCATCTTGAGTTTGCTGTACGAGTCTGGTCACCGCATTTAAAATCAGACATTGCCATTCTCGAGCAAGTCCAACAACGAGCAACAAAAACAATATCAATTATTAAACACCTGTCCAATGAAGATCGACTCCAACCGGCTCGGTTTAACAACTCTTGAAGAACGCCGCAAATAAGCAGATCTTATTGAGCAATTCAAAATCACTCGTAAACTCAAGCTTGTCAGTTTTGTCATCCCGCAAAAATTTTCAAAAAGTAAAGATAAGTATATTCTAAGAGGCCATAACCATAAACTAGAACGTCATGGTATAAAACTGTGAGGAGCGATATAACTTTTTTTCAAATAGAATTGTCGTCCCATGGAATGCGCTTTCGCAAGAAGCAGTGAACGCTCAATCCATCGACGCGTTCAAAAACAACATAAGAAAGTAACTTTATAGATACAACTGCTGCTTTGTCTGTAGCGTCTGTATCTCCATGTTCGTCAGCATAGAGGGGCCAGGTGTAGCACCTCTTCATCAAGTTATAAATGGATTATTGTATTTGTATTTGATCACTGAAATAAATAATAATAATAATAATAATAATAATAATATATATATATATATATATCCAAATTTCAGATATATAACTGGCGTTACTCGACTTTCTTACCCCCTCCCCCTCCCCCCACCCATTACCTCTGATTTTATGATTGGTTATGATAGAATACATTTTTTTGATTCAGAATCATATAAAAACATGGGTCTGAAAATTGGAGGAAAGTACTCTAACTTGATGTTAATGTATAAAAAGCCACATTAAAAACGCTAATGTTCCACCAATTTTTTTTTTTTAATATTTTAACATTGTTTGCAATTTTTTTAACCTAAAATATTTTAACATTGTACTCGAGTACTTTTTTTAAAAAGTGCCTTAACTACACCGAGCTCAGTGTAGTTAAGGCACTTTTTATAACTTTTAAAATATTATAGCGTCTGTATGATATTTTGTTTACTATGACATATTTCCGTTAAATGATCAGGTCTGTGAATTATGAAAAGACAAAAAGTATTAAAATGATAAATTTTGCGGTATCATAAAAAAAAATCATCTTAAAATCACAATCGCTCGTCCAAATTTAAATAAGATTTTAAATTATTACGTTTTTTAGGTGAAATAAACATTATAGTTTAATAATATGATCTGTTCTGATCGTTTATTTGCAATTTTCTACAATTATAAGCTATTTTTTGGTCGGAATTCTAGTATTTTTTGATAAAAAATATTGTGTTTTGACAACTATATATAGTTAATATACGTCAGAACCGATTAGAACTAGGATCAGTAGTAAATTAAGGAACTTTTTCAAAAGATTTTAACTAAATTCATGTTAATGCCGATGAACGGAATTGATCTAAAGACTCCAAAATAGTGTTCTTTAGATTCACTATTACGGGAAGTAAAAAGATTTTGAAAATTATATATATAAAAAAATAGAAGTTTCTTTAAATTTAAAAAAAAAAAACCTTAAGCAAAAAAAATTTATTAATCTAAAGCTTTTGCTTGGACATAACACGCTGATAAAATCATGCTAATTCCAAATAAAAGTATTCGAATAATTTGTAAATTGCTGAATAACTACACTACACATTTGTAACTACACCGAGTAACAAGCTATTTTTTTATACTACGCAACCCGGTTTTTATTATCGACAAAGTTTAAACATATTTGAACCTAGACAATAATTCATCTAACTTTTTATTCCCGTGAACTTTTGGAAGTCATGATGTCCAATAATTCAAGGGAAAACGAAATCAGATGAAATATCGTCTAATTTGAATCTAATTCACATTTTAAGATGTTCATACATTGACTGATAAATAGGGATTGGCGCAATTAAATGTACATAGATCGACTGACAAATAGGGATTGGTGCAATTAAATATACATGGTTTGGGTCAGGGTTAGGTTAGGGTCAGAGATCAATAAGAAATGTGTTTAGCATCAAAGTGTCGATAGAAACCAGACTTTTTCAAAGTTGTTTTTGAAAAGGATTTTAACATCAAATTAGAGTACTTTCCTCAAGTATTCAGACCCATTTTTTTTTATATGATTCTGATTCAGAATCATATAAAAAAGTAAAAAAGGGAGAAAGTTGAGTAGCGCCATATATATATATATATATATATATATATATATATATATATATATATATATATATATATATATATATATATATATATATATATATAATATATATATATATATATATATATATATATTGTTTTATTATTTTAAAAATAATTTTATTTTACCTTGAAATAGAAAAAAAATTTTGCGGTAAATTTATTTTTGGTATTGATCAAGAAATAAGTGTGGTTTTTGAATCATCTAAAATTATAAAAATGTACCTGATTTTTTTTGTTTCCAGTAAAGATACCAACACAATCTTAATACTGATGTAATATTTATTAACTAATCCTGCAAAGAAACATTATATAAAATATAGAGTTTTTTAAGCTCTACTAGCTAACATAAATAAACCATCTAACTATACAGTCAATGAAATGCTTCCATATATAATAATTATATAGCATATACAAACCATTTCAAAACGTTATATTCGTCATCTTTTGTTGGAGTATAAAATATAGACAAACCAGTGGACGTGTATTTCAGGCACCCCCCTTAAAAACGAGTCACGTTTTGCACATAACATCCATTGAAAATTATACTCTTATTCTGAACCCAAAAATAAAGTTTATTTCATTGAAAGCCATACCCACACCAAACCCTGAGCCAAACCAAAAACAAACCCGGAGTCTAACCCGAAGTTTTAAGGTTGGAGTTTGGTTAGGGTGTATGGTTTTCAACAACACTCGTTTTGTATAAGCGTTTTTTACAGACGTACTAAAGGGGGTGCCTGAAATACACGTCCACCGACAATCCAACATGATCTCTAGATACTGAGCAACCAAATATAGCGTAATTTGCTCATGGCATTTTTAATATTTATCAAAGAGTAAATGAAATTAATTAACAGCAAAGTACTATGTTTACAATTTGATGCACTCTAAAGTAGTCTGAGCGCTAGGATTGAAAGGAATTTAAGTTTTATAAGAAAACCTGCCTGTGTTTCCAGACTAGTTAAATTATATGACTATGGTTTAACCAAGGAGGTTTTATAAACAGAAGACACCGTGTATATACTTTAAGGAAATTTAGTAAATGCCACGCGCACGTTTGTTTTCTCAGTGAAAACCCGCAGAAGTAGCCTAGTGACCAGTAATTTGACGCGTATTTAATTTAAGCGTTCCAAACTAATCGTTTTTACGTTGTTTATAGAAAATTTAAAAAAGACGACAAAAGAAGGACGACAAAGAAGGACGGCAAATACGGACGACATAGAAAGTTGAGAAAAGAGTTATATCAAGTGACTTTTTGTAGCCGTACTGTAATTAGGTGATCAAGGGCGGATCCATGGGAGGGGGGCATTGGAGCGATGTCCCCTCCCCCCCTCCTTTACCTGATTTGAAAAACTTTTTTTTGGTTTTTATATATATATATTTTTTTAATTTGGTTTGTATATATTTTTTTTTTCACGTAAATTATTCTTTCAAAATTATAAAATACAATAAGATTAACTGAGACAGTTGTAGAGATAATTATTCAAAAAATTTTTAGAAAACAAGACAAAACAAAGCTGAAAAATATTTTTAAAAAAGATTCTGTTGCGAAACCAAAAACCTTAATGAATGTTTCTACATTTTAAATATCCCGTTCAGTTTTTAGCTCTAACGTTCAGTTTATTTGGTCACTTGGAATTTATTTGAAGCAAACATTACTAATATCAAATTATTAATAAAATACTAAACTGTGTTATTTAAAAAAACAAAATGAAAAGTAAAATAATAAAAAGAAAATGTGTTTTAATGTTTTATTTGCAAAAATAAAAACTATGGTAAGTAATTAAATTAAAAAAATTGAGAATTTAGAAAATCTTATAAATTCCTTTTCGCTTTTAAACTTTTAACGTACTATTTAAAAGGGATTCAATTAAGGTGTGCCGCGCAAATTTTAAACTGGACTACTGAGGTACCAATAAATGGCGTCATTACATAGTTGCTCTGATAAAAGTAGTTATTTAGAATTAAAGATTAAAATTAAAAATTAAACAGTTATATATATATAATTATAAGTATAAGAGTATGACAGAAAAAGGGAAATTTTCAAACGAATATTATACAAAAAGAAATTTTGGGGTTGCTGAAAAATCGATCTTCCCCCCCCCCCCCCCCATATTTGACAGTAGTATTAACAGTACGTATTGCACATTCTATTTCTCTTGTTTCATTTTTATTCGTTTTTTTTTAAGAATTTTTCGTACAACTTTTTTTTGTTCTTTGAAGATTTTAATAAACCTTTAGACATCCAAGGAGCTTGATATAACTTTGTATTTATAAAATTTTTTAAGAAAAATCTTTTTCATATTGCTCATAAAAAAACTTTACAAATATTTCATAGGCATAATTTACATCTACCGGTTGCATTATAAGATCCCAATCAACGTTATATTTTAAAAAGTGTTGAAATTTTTGTAAGAAGTATTTATTGATCTGCCGCTTGTATATTATAAATTTAAAAGAGATATTATTAATTGTTATATTGTTAGTTATTAAAAAAAGTGGGTAAATGATCTGATAAGTCTGTTTTGATTATACCTATGAAATTATAGTTGTTATAAAAGTTGTTAGTGATTATATTATAATTATATAAAATTGATTATATAAAAGTATGTCAAAAATTTACCTCGTTCATTTTAAGCTAGATTATTAATTGTTAGATTATCATAAATGTTATTATTAAACTAACATGTTATCATTAAACGCACGAAAAACTAAATATATTTTATTTCACTTAAAGAAACAGAAAAATAAACTACCATCAATTTTACCCTTACTAAGTATCGAACACAAAAAAATTGAAAGAATCCAAACAACTAAATTTCTTGGTGTGATTATTGACAAAAATGTTTCATGGACAGCCCATATAAATGCCATCAACACTAAAATATCTAAAAGTATTGGTATACTTTTTAAAACTAGACCATTTTTATCACAAAAAAACCTAAAACTTCTTTACTTTTCCTTTATACATAGTTATCTCACATATGCTAACACACACAAGATAAAGTTAATGTCCCTTTATCAACGTCAAAAACATGCCTCTAGAATAATACATCATAAGAACAAACTGACCCACGCTAAACCCCTATTAAAAGAAATGAAAGCCGCCGTTTACCAAATTAATATCTATGCTAATATATTGTTCATTCTAAAATACAAATTAAAATTAATTCCAAACCGATTTACAGAAAATTTGATTCAATCTAATATCAACAAATTTAACACAAGAACAACTGGTAGCTTTATTGTACCCAGGAAAAGACAAAAATATTCTCAATTTTCTATTTCTTATCGCGGCCCTTACTTATTTAACAAATTAATTCCGAATTATACCTCAATTTCTCTTGCTGACAATAAAACTTCTTTAAAGTCAAAACTCAAAAATCATGTTCTCAATACAGATAATTACTTAGAAATGTTTTAGTTCTAATGATAAATTAATATTTACGCTCAAATTCAAACAATGAGCAATCAATCAAAAATGAAAATGTATTTTTTTTTTTTTTAAAATAAAGCGAATATTATTATTATAAACCACAACACTAACACCATACATAGTATAGTAAAACGAAAAAATATATCTACATCAATAACATATTTATAATAAAGTATTTGTTTTATGAGAATCATAATGTTTATATGTGTACTTTACGCAATACCCAAAGGTTTTCGATGATAAGACTAAACTCAGTCTTCTACGAGTTCCCTACAACAGTCAAAACCCTTATCAAGTCATAGCATATTTAATTATTGCTTCTTATGTTTATCTTAACGGTATTTTGTAAAATATTATTTTTTTTGTATCGGAAGTATATTTTATTTATTTTATTTTATTGTGTAAAAAAAATTGTAATTAATATGTAGTTGTGAAAATATTTTACGGAGACATCTAGGACAATAATCTACAAGTTTTTTGAAACCTATTCTTATTTTTTAAACATGTTCTGTAGTGTCCAATAACTGTACTGTTAATCATGTATAATGTTATTCAGTGATGGTAGGAGATTGTATTTGAAATTCCTTACCACCAAATTAAAATTTCCCTTTTTAAATCAAAATATCCTTTTTTTTTTTTTTTTTGTATGTATTTAGGTGCTCCAAGAAGTCCTTACGGTCTTATCATAGAGCACCGCGGGAGAGCATTTAACAGGAAGTTCACGCCTCCTTCCGTACCAATGTCGCTTGTTGGGCTAGAGCTGGCGTCGAACTTGGGACCTCTGGGTTCTGAGCCAGAACTCTAACCACTGCGCCACGGCTGCTTTTAGCATCTCATCCCTGTCTGTACTATAACCTAACTTGGTGTCTTTAAGACTTTTATGTTTTTTATTTATAAGAACTTATAGTTTATAAATCCTTTAACTTTAATAACAGCAACTTAAAAATAATAATAGTATTTACAATTGGTAATAACTGTTAATTTGGATGAATGTTAAAGTAACAAATTAAATGGTGTACAGTTTAGATTGATTCTTAAGTATTACTAAACAAATCTTAAAAATCTCTATATATAATCCAAAAATTTTTATTTTACTTTAATAATTTTTCTTCCATTTTTCTCTTTATGTGTTTTTAGTAGGGCTGCGGAAATTAACGATTAATTAATCGATTAATCGCTAATTTATTTAATCGATTAAAATTTTTTTATTCAGTAATATTTCGATTAATTTTTGCCGGTTTTCCGTTACTTATTTTTTTTTTTGCCGTACATATATATATTAACAAGTTTCGTAATTTATAATAGTAATATTTACAAGTTTCCTTAGTCAAAATATACAAACGAGATTATAATTATAATTAAAATAGTAAAGACAGGACCCAGCGGGCACGGAAACGTCCATATGACGTCGAAAGGACGTCTTTTTAGGACGTCCGGAACTGGTTCTAAATGGCAACGCCAGATGACGTCTTTTCAAGACGTAATTAGGACGTCTTTTTAGGACGGAATAAAGACGTGTTTTTAGACGTCTAAAATACGTGAATTTAGGACGTTCAGAACTAGTGCTAAATGGAAACGCCAAATGACGTCTTTAAATAACCTAATTTAGACGTTCTCATTTCGACGTCTAAAATACGTGTTTTTACATGGCTTTACTTAAACGTAAGGTTCAAATATATGTTTTCACAGAACTTCTTGAGAATAAGAAAAAAATAATAAATCGTTTAAATTTTTTAATAATATAATTGTGATGAGTTTTATAAATTACAATTTTATAAACTTCTTCTTCCACTTGTTAATTTCCAAGAATCGAATGTTTGAACAGTTGACGTCATTCACCTTCTTTTCGATCAGGTGCACTCTTTAAAATATTATCACCAGCATTTTAAAGTTGTTTTTTTGCTGTAGGAATCAGGGGAGCAGTCTTAACCCTAAAAAAATATTGTCAAGATAAGTATGTAAAAATAAAGGGGTTAGAAAGAAATAACACACACAAACACACGCACACACACACACATATATATAATTATTATTTTACAAACATAACATCAAACATCAAAAAATACGAACTTCTCAACACTAAATTGATTTTTTTAAAGAAATTTTTGACTGGATTGTTGTGACCAGCGTATATATTTATGTATATCACGTATGCAATATAATTGCGGTAATAAAAATGCTCTATTTATAGTAAAATTATATTGACTTTGAAAGCATGCCCTTCTCATATGCACTGCATGATGAGCCACCAACATTTAATAACTTCTATTTCTAAATTCAAAAGACTAAAACACTAGTGTAATTGAATGGGACAATTTAGTGTAAGTTATATTGGGCATAGAAGCAATACATAAGTGTTTTAATCAATTCAAAAATTTTGTGTAAATTATGTTTATTTGTAAAGTGAGCATTATGTATATAAATACAGAGCGAAATTTTTTATGTAATTTATGATAGTAATTTACCCTTAAAAAGAAAACTAAACATTCAACCATAATAAAAAACATACGACTTTTTGCAACATTTGTATCGAGAAATGATTGTTCACATTCAAGAAACTTGGCGATAGAATCACACTAGTAAAGATCAAAACTATTCTCAACTTTAAACCTTTTTTATATTTAATTTTTCTTAAGATAAGTAAGTAAATGAATGTAGGGAATG
>NC_061158.1:20810039-20875039 GCF_022113875.1 Hydra vulgaris | reverse complement strand
AATTAACAAAAACAAGATGCAAGATAATAACTAAAAATTATTAGTATAAAAATTCAAGGGAATTTTTCTTTTGAAAAAATAGCTCTTTTATTGTGTTGTGTTTAAAAAAGGCGTGGGTAAGCTCGATATTACACATGAACAATCTGTTCACTTAGCAATTTGCTAGAAAAACTCAGAGAATTCGTTTAAATTGATAATCTGAATTTTTAAATTTGTTTTCAATGAGTTTCAGTTATCTTGATCACAAATAGATTTATTTTTGGTTGTTAGTTTGTTGTATAAATAAGGACCCCGATATTAAATAGAAAATTGGGAGAGTTTTGTTTTTTTGAATGGTTTGATAAAGTTACCTGTTTCTCTTTTATTATATTTATTAACGTTATTTATAAAGAAATTATTTGTGAAGTGGTATGGTACTTGGCCTAATTTAAATTTTAGCATGAACAATATATTTTGGTATATGTTAATTTGATAAATGTTAAGCATTAAAATTTATAAAAAAAAGATATCGTTTTCATATAAATCATTCGCAAAGAAGTTATTTTCAGTTTTAAAAGTTTTAAAAACGTCTAAACGCAACTTTTCAAAATCAATTGTTTCAAAATCATTAGTCATGACGAAAAAGAGTATTAAATTTAGAATTTTTCAATAGAATTCGATAAATATAAAATTATTTTTGAAAGCGCGTATTTTGAAAATCTCAACTAAATATTTTGTCATATTTTAAAATACTTACTGACCTGGGAACATTATCTTACATTTCTATATCCGTTTCTAAAGTAAACAAAGTTTGTTTCGCAAATATGGCGGCGGCAACTAATGAAAGCAACGTTTCCATTTAACTGGAAAGTTAAGCAAGCATTTTGTTTTCAAGTTGAATGCTGATGGTAAAGTAGACGAAGGTGACAAAATATACTGCGTTCACTGCAATAAACAGTTCGCTTTCCGTAGCTCAAACACATCGCTGACTTTTCACCTTCAGCACAAGCATCCTCTGAAATATCAACAGGTTGTCGACAGTGAACGTAAGATGACCCCTCAGGTAAAATCAATCACCAATTTCTTTACGTGTCAGTCAAACAAATCTGTCAGTGAAAAGGTCTCAGCTGACCTGAAGGTGGCAATAGCTCATTGGATTGCCAGTTCTGGACGTCCGAAAGCATTTGTAGAAGATGCTGGACTAGAGGCGGTGCTTCGTATTGCCCTTCAAAACCAGACTTACACTTTGCCCAGTCGCCGTACAATCGACACTGTCATTGGAGAGATGTACAATGAGAAGTTGAATGAGCACAAGAAAGCTTTAGAATGCATTCATAGTATTGCTCTAACTGACTTTTTGACCTCTACCAACAATGAATCGTACTGTGGGATAACAGGTCATTGGATTGATTCTGAGTGGAAACTGACCTCTGTCGCTTTAGCTTGCATAAATGTTGAAGAAAAGCGCACTGCTGATAATGTTGCCAGTTTCTATGAAGAGTTTGCCGCAACGTGGAACATTGCTGAAAAAATTAGCTGTATCGTAACGGACAGTGCACGAAATATGGTTGCTGCTATAAGACGGAAGGATTACAGCCATATACCGTGTATTGCACACTGTCTTCAACTGAGCATACTAGCAAGTTTGAAAGCAGCTGATTCATCTCCTATTCTGGCTAAATGTCGACACCTAGTTGGACATTTTAAGCGCAGTTCAAGGAATACATCAGAGCTAAAGGCCAGCCAAGCCAGTACCTCTAACAGGTCTGACGATGTGAAGTTTCACAAATTGCAGCAGGATGTAGCTACGCGGTGGAACAGTACCTACCTAATGTTAGCCAGATTGCTGGAAGTGAAAGATGCCATAAAGCAGTATCATATTGACCATTCCAAGAATTACACTGGAGATAAACTAACGGAGTTGGACTGGGACAAAATGTCAAAATTTGTCTCGGTATTGGGTCCACTTGCAGATGCTACTGAGTATATTGGTAGTGAACAGTATGCTACATGTTCGGCTGTACTTCCGTTAGAAGCATTTTTGAGCAGACTTCTGCGGGTTATATATAAATTATATATAAATTAAAAAGAAAAAAAAAAAAAAAAAAAAAAAGAAAAAAAAAAAAAAAGAAAAAAGAAATTAAAAAAATAAAAATAAAATAAAATCAATAAATTATGTATAAATGCGTATGTGTATCTGTGTATGTATGTATTTATGTATGTATATTGGTACATATATGGGTGTATGGGTGTATATGTGCTGTTAGTATGGGTGTGTGTGTGCTTGCAGTCTATGTATATTAAAAAATAAAAAAAAATAAATAAATAAAGAATAGTGCTGCATAACCTCTGGCGTAGGAACACCCAACTATAACTGCTTAGCAATCGTTTGGCTGGATTGGGATTCGGTGATACCACCTATGATCGCTTGTATGATAAAGATGCAAACACAATATATACTTAAAAAAAAAAACTATATTAGAACAAGAGCTAATTATCAACAAGAATTCAAGAGCCCCACTCTGATTTTATTTTCTACAATTTTAATGCAAGAAATGTTCAATTCAATTTTTTTTTTTTTTTAATCTATTCGATTTATATTATCATCACCAACACACTATGACGTCATCAAACACATCGATAATTAAACTGAAGTATATTATTTTTAACTATTCTATGCAACGGTTTATATAATTATTTATCGGAACAGATCCAATTTAAAAGCTAATAAACATTTACAAAAAATCAAAAAAAATGAATTCATTTAAAGCGTTTTGATTCAAGACCTCAAGGACTTCTTCGAGTTTCCGCATTCTTTATTCCTAATTTTTATTGTTATATTTATTGTCATATTTCTATTGTTAACGAAATCTTTATTGTAAATATTATTTATTTCTTTCTTTTATGTCTTACGTTTTATTCACAAGTTATAATAGAAATTGTAGTAATGATTGTAATAAAGAATAAAAAAAAAAAAAAAAAAAAAAAAGGTTAATGATGACGATCCAGGGTATATAGCACGTTTCAAATCTGCAACACTGAATGACTTCTCAGGTCGCATTGAAAACATTGATGCATTGCCAACGTTGCAAATGGCTGTGGCATTAGACCCACGTTACAAGAAACTCGGCTGTCTCTCAAGAGAGATACGTGAAGCAGTTTGGACAATACTTTCTAATGCATTTCGGGTGTACTGTGACCAAAGACAGAGAGCTGAACGTGAAACTACTACCAGCACCAGAACCTGTGCGTAAGAAACTGAAACTTACTCTGTTGGTCAGTGACTCGAAATCCTCATCAGATGAATCACAAACAGTACATGGCTCGCTGGCTGAGCTACACGATATCAAGAAGAAGGTGTCATTCCAGAAACTGAGAATCCCCTTATGTGGTGGCAACTGAACAGGCATCGTTACCCTAACCTGAGCAGTTTTGTGCAGACAATTCTGTGTTTACCTGCCACTTCTGTTCCTTGTGAAAGACTGTTTAGTTCGTCAGGGTACATTGTCAACAAACTGCGATTTTGTCTACTTCCTGAAAACGTTAACGTCCTTGTTTGTTTACGTGACTGGCTAAAGTGATACCTACTTGTACTTGTCAATTAAACTGAATATAGTATAGCAGGCATTAAGTGTCTTGTTTGTTAACGTTTGTGAATACTGTAGTTAGTTAACGTTTACCGATGACAACTTCACCTCACCAGTGGTGAAAAGCAGGTTATTCTGTCGACTTCAGAATTAATCGAAATTAATCGATTAAAATTTTAGACGATTAATTGAACAAAAAAAAAATTAATCAGTACCAACTCTAGTTTTTAGTGATCAATTTTCCCTTTAAACGGGAAATCTAATTTCTGAAGGAAAAAGAATTTCATTTTTTTTTTCTTCATGAAGTAGAATTTCAACTTTGAAATTCGTGCAAAACGTATTTGGGGTATTACAACACAGGAGAAACATGCTGTTAAACAAAATAGATGGAATGCGTTTGTTGACGATACGAAACATATTCAATTAAACTTGTGGTTTTGATTAAAATAATTATCAAAGTTTCTTAGCCAATATTTTTTTTAATTAATTATTTACTTAGTCATAGGGGATCGTCCATAAACTACGTAACACAAAATACAACTTTTAGACAAAAAACAAAAGATTGTAAGTTTTTTCTCGCAGAGTCCCATTAAACCAAGTATATAAACAACTTAGAAGTCCAGCTGCGCAAAACAGTAAAATGATCTCCTACTTAAATTTTTTAAATAAGTTTTGCGTTAAGTAATTTACATAATACGGACTATAATACGGTCTAGAAATACGGACCGTTTCCTATGTTTTTTGTTTTTAAATTCTAAACTGCGCGACGACTCGGCGAACCTAATACAATTTAAGAGCGTTTTTCTAAAAGGAGCTAAGTCGCATTTATATTGTTTTGAAAAAAAACAAAAATTACTAATTGTCCATAATTTTGTAATCATAAATAAAAATTATGAATAACTTTTTTATTGATACTAGTATACTCAGGTTATTTAAGGCCAGTCCAAATTTTTGAGGTAGTTCGACTTACCTTCTAGACATTTCTTTTAAACAATTTTTTTTTTTGAAAAGTTGTTGTCTTAACTGAATAATAATTAGCAAAAGCTGTGCAAAGTTAAAAAAATTATTATTGACTACAATATAGAGGTTGACTTAAATTGCCCTTTAACTAAAAGATGAATATATGATAAAATAAGCAATTAAATTGTTAGTAACAACTTTTCTAGTTATATGCAACCTAAACGACGTTGGTATTGTATTCTACCATTAATCCATAATTTTATCTAGAAGGTCAGGCAGAAAATCCGACGTTTTGTCATTTCTTACAACTAAAATATCGGGAATTCGGTAATACTTAACGGTTTGTATTTAATGGCTTTTTGATGGGTTATAACAACAGAATTAATTTGTCAGGTAGATTAATAAGTCGTAATATTTTTTAATAACTTGAACAATAAATAATATGGTTTGTTATGAATTCATTGTATTATATGATAATTCATAGCATGTTATGAACTCATGATATATATTTGAAAAACTAATAATTGCTGAAAAAACTTTCTTGCCGGGCTTTTCAAGTCTAGAAGTCACCGCTATATTTTAAAACAACGTTTTAAAATTATCGCGAGAACTGAACGACAAATTGTTACGTCACCCGCAGATAATCGAAATAAACCCGAGACTGGCCTTAAACAACCTGAGTAGTTAGATTTGTACGTTTAACAATAAAAAATTAAAATGTTGAAAAAATTCAATTTTTGAAACAATGGACTTAGCGCCTTTTAGAAAAACATTTTTCAATTGTAAAAAAGGTGTGGCGGAATAGTGTCGCAAAACTTTGATTGTTGCAAATTTGATGCTTGAAAATGTAAAAAAGGAATAGTGTCGCAAATTGTCGCATTATTGATTGTCAAAAAACAGAATAAGGAATAATGTCGCAAATGATTTCGAAATGAATAGTTTCGAAAATAAAAAAATGAATAATGTCGCAAAGGAGTTTAATGAGTAGTGTCGAAAACAAAAAAAAAAGGAATAGTGTCGCAAATGAATTTAATGTATAGTGTCAAAAATAGAAAAAAGGAGAATGTCCTAAAGGAGTTTAATGAATAATAACAAAAAAAAAAAAATAAAATAATAGCTTTAGATAACATGCCTGATGTTGACAATGATAAAATAAATGGTACAAGAATATTATTAAATTTCGCGAGCAAAGAATTTTTGTTCAAGCAATTCGGAACTTTTCATGTACCTAGAGAACAATGCTCAGCTGTTAAGCATACGAATAACAAAACAGCAGTTAACAATGTTTTAAAAAATCTGATGAAATGAAAATTATCGAAGTGACAGTTTACTCCACCAACTCCTATAACTTCAAATGCTACTTATACCAGAGGAGAAATAAATAATTTTGTTTACTAAGCTAAAATCTCTTGATAATTTAGATAAAGACTGTTTATTGTTACCAAAAGAAGTTAAAAGTAAGATTATTGCGACGCAAAAAGAATATCGGTCGGCTTTCGAAGCTGCCCGACAACTAGATAGTTAAAAGCATCCTGTAGAAAATCTAGTAATAGTGGAGGATACAGAAGTTAAGTCGAAAAAGCAGCAACAAAAAGACAAAAAGACAACAAAGAAGAAAGAAGATGGCAAATGTTCTCTTAGTAAACATTGAACAGTTGGTAAGTAGTTGGTCCGATACTAATAACCTACTATTAGCTACAGTTTTGCCAACTGTCAGTTATTAAGTTGGTACTGTGAAAAAAACGTATCGCAATTTACCAACACTTAGCCAACTGTTTTATAAACTGTTGGTACCATTAACGGCCCAACAATAATAAAACAGTGGATTAACAGTTGGTACCATTACCGGCCCAACTATATGATTTTTTTCGCGATTTTTTAAATTCGATTTTGCACTATAATTGAAAGTGCAAATGTTATAAATGTTTTGAATATTTTTTAATAACAAAGGATATTTTTTCTTATAACTTCTAGTTACTTCTCAATAGTGATTGATTGTATATCAGATTTTACCAGTCAAACAGTACTACTGCCCACTAGACACTAGATAATCGGTCTCGAGTCCATACAGTATCGGTATCGAAATCACTCAATACTGATATTGAAAGTATTGTTAATGTTCGTATCGTTTGGTATTATTTGGTCTCAATGCGATACTTTATAGTATCGACTTCGAGATCATGCGATAATGGTATCGAAAGTATCGGTTATGTTGGTATCGTTTGGTATTGCTGCGATACCGTACAGTTACGATATCGAGATCACGCGATAGCGGTATTGAAAGTATCGTTTATATTGGTATCGTTTGGTCTCGGTGTGATACCTTTCGGTATCGATATTGATACTAAAATCAAAAGTTATCGGTTATGTTGGTATTGTTTGGTACCGATAACCAACATAACCTTTTAGGTTATGTTGGTATTGTTTGGTACCGAGTGTATCATTTGGTATTGCAACTCGGGTCATCATGAGAACTTCCATGTTATTTTTTATAAACGATTAGTAATTTGAAATAGTAAATTCGTAAAATTAATGAGATAATTTCTCATCTGGTATCTTTGTTTTAATTTAAATAATTGTGTGGTACCACTTCACTATTTCTTTTTTTTTTTTTTTTTTTTAGTTGATTAAGGTGCCCCAAGAAGTCCTTACGGTCTTATCACAGAGCACCGCGGAAGAACATTTAATAGGAAGTTCACGCCTCCTTCCCAACCGATGTCGCAAAATCTGCCCAGAGGTGGGGTTTGAACCACGTCGAACCATCTTACGTTTCTAAAGTAAGTGCGCTATCACTGCGCCACGGATTTCTCATCCCCAGTAAGCACAAGACGCATTCTAGACGTATGTAGACGTCTAAAAATAGTCTAGATAAAGACACATTTTTAAAAACATGTTTAAGACAAAAAAAAAGATATTTTTTAGACGTCTTTTATAAATGCGCTTTTAAAATGACGTTTAAAAGACGTCTTCATTAAAATTTAAAAAGACGTCTAAGAAGTCTAAATTTTCAAAGACGCCTAGACCATAAGGCTAAAAGACGTTTTCATTCAGACGTCTATATAAAGATGTCTTTAAGACATCTTATTGACGGCTTTGCCAAGATGTTTTAAAGTAAGCGCGCTTACTTTAAAACGCGTTCTCCATTCAGAACTTTTTGCGCTTTAGAGAAGCGGAAAAGTTCTTTAAGCATGCGCAAACAGTTTTTTTAAACCCGTTCTCCAATCAGAACTTTTTGCGCATGATCAAAGAACTTTTCCGTTCCTCCAAAGCGCAAAAAGTTCTGAATGGAGAACGGGCTTTAGCAAAAAAATTTGTAGTTACATGCGTAAAATGTTTAAAGCAATGACGTACCTTTAATTGCGTTACTTCCCAATTCGCTATGTAATTAAATTTATTAAAACAGCTTTTTTAGCGAGTCAAATTTTAGTGTATAAATAAAACAAACTTTGGCGGGTTTTTTCTCTCGAGGCTAATCTACAAACATCAGATAATTTGTTTAATCCTCTGATATCTATTGCATACTTGTTATTTGTCAATAATCATTATTTGATTTTATTTGTTTGTGTTTTATTTTTATTGAGAAGTTTATGTATCATTATGCATTCTAGTGAAAGGGAGATATTAATACTATACATTGGATGGGAAAATGGCTGGGAAAATTAATGTAACTTTTCTTTTATTAAGCGATTAATGAACACTGATAAAATCACTATCAACGTTATTTTAATTTTACTTAAAGTCTTTCCATCTAAAATATTGTTTAGTTTTCTAAGTTTTATTATGCCAATTGAGTTTAATTTGCCTATTATTTAAGACTATTTGTTAAATCGCATAAAAAGATTAGATTGCTGAATGAAGAAGAAGAAAAGAGTTTGCATGGCGGCGTAAATCAGGAATTAAGACAGTTGCATTCAGTATAGAATCAGGAACAGAAGCTGCGTTTTGTTTTAAAACGCTTTGAATTGCACAGCAAAGCTGATAGAAAGCTTCAAGCTGCTAAAGTAAGAAAGTGCGTTGTATGTTCAGAGCATGGCGAAAAATAATTTTATAGAAAAGGTCTTTGTCTTATTTGTGGCCATCAAGTTCAATTATAATATTAAAAAACTTATTGTAATTAATTAAAATTCCATTCTTATCTTTAGAAATTAATTCGAATATGCTTCAACAGTTACGTAAGGATTACAGTTTCAGTCATCATAAAGAATTTTGTCTTTCTGGTTAAAGAATGGGATACAATATAGTTCTAACTGCGTGTACAAAGAGTGTTTATACTACCTTAAGAACGAATTATTTACTTGAGAATCCACAAAATAAATGATTCTAACAGGCCTCTGCAGTTATACAACAGTTTGTTTCAGTCTGATCATAAAGAAAATTTTCATTCATGAATAAACGACAACTAATACGAACCATCATAAATTGTTGGATAGGGCATCATTTAGTTAAACCTTACTCCAGAAAAAGCATGAAGCGCCAACATTTAACAATTAAGTCAGTAAGATTATGAAGAGTATTTTCCATATGGAATGGAAATAAAACTAGTATCAATTGCATGCAAAGATCGTTTTCTACATATAGAACATATATAAATATATCAACTTAAAAAAAGTTGTATGTCAATCCACCAAAACGAGTTATCAAAACGAGTTATCAAATTATTTAAATTGCATATATTGTTATGTATATTTATAAAAAATGTGTTATTTTTCTACAGAAAAGTATTAATATTGTAATATTGATCTAAGTATCAGGAAATTATCCTACGACCGAAAACAAAAAATAAAAAAAATTTTGCGATTTTTTTATTTCGCTTATTATAGTGCCTGCATCAGTTCGCATTCGCTGTAAATAATGTTAATATGTTTTATAATTGGTCTAACTATGTTTATATTACATAGTAGTCAACAGAAACATAATTTTTCTGATTATTTTTGCTAAAAAGTACCATTAAAATTTCGAAATTCTGCCAAGTTCATCATTTTGCGATATTTAAAAATCAGAGCAGCCTTGCATTATTATATTGAATGATAAAATATAAAACATTTATTCGGTGTTCATATTCTTTTTACAGAACGTATTTATATTTAATATTTCAAAAGTTATGAAAGTTTTAATAACACCCCCTAAGTTTTTATTTTCAAAAAATAACAAGAAGCCGTATGTCCACTCTGAAACAGCCGTGTTAAACGCATATTATTTTATACGTTATACTTAATGTAATACTTAAAACTAGGGTTGTTAACCGGAGGATTTCGTGCAATTCCGGAAAAACAACATTCTTTCGTAAGGAGATTGAGAACGCGGAATTACATTTTTTCGTACCGAATGTTACAAAACATTTAAAATCGCCGATGTTCATTTCGCAAAAGCCACTTCCGAAATTTAGCATTTCGCAAGTTGACATACGAAACAAAACTATTTTGCAACATACGAAAGTAGCGGTTTCGGAAGTCGCACTTGCGAAACAAACATTTTCGCCAAACGACGTTTTGAAGTCTATAAAGAAAATTTGTTTGCCAGACTGATTTTAATTGTAAAAATTAACATCTTTAAATCCCAAAATGTTTATAATGAATTTTTATAACTCAGTATAATAACTATTAAATTTTTATGGTTTTATTTTTAGAAATATTAATAAAAAATAAAATTTCTTTCGAAACGAAAGTATTTCGGATCACAACATACGAAAGAATTCTTAACGGAAATCAACTTACGAAACGTGCCATAATAAATATATACAACGATGTTTTTTGAACTCATTACGTATATTAAAAATAAGAATGATGGGTAGGAATATACATATTTTTTTTTTAATAGCATATGAAATTTTTGAAACAGGTTCGAATATGCTTAAGCAAATAGTAAAAAGAGGCTCAAAAATATGCTTTAGCTTAAGCATATTTCTGATAAAATATACCTATTTCAATAATTTCTAAAAGTGTTCACGTTACTAAAGTTCTAGCAGATTTTAAAGGTATGTAGAGTCCTGTTTGAATACGCTTTTCGAAGTATAGATCTTAGAAAATATTGTTTTTTAATTTTAATAAGATATAAATTTGAGTATAAGATTGTATAGTTCAATCAGTTAGATACGTGATAATTCGCCGCAGAGATCCCGGTTCGCATCCCGCAGCCATTGTAACTTTTGTTCATCAAACTCTTTTTACTTAAGATAGCATTTTTTGACCTCCATGTTCTATATTACAGATCTTTCGTCACCTTCACAATAGTGACAACCTCTCTTCTGTTAGTTATTCTTTTAAGATTGAGTTCATTGTGCTTAATTCAACACGTTTCCCTTGCTTTACTAAATTCTACTTAAATTATGATGAAATGTACGTAAAACAACTTTTTCAAATAATATAAATCATTTTGCTTTAAATCTTTTGCTTTTTGTACTAGACATCTGTCCTAAATATTTTGTAATAATTTCTAGCTAACTCTGAGTCTAATATAACCATTTCTGAATATAATTTCCCTGAGGCTCCTACAGCCTAATGTGTTCCATTAAAAGTAACTAGTTTTTGAGTCCAGATATTAATTACAAGCATCTAAAGGTTCACATTACTATTCATTTTCCTGATATATAGAATCCTATTTGCATTTGTATCTCTTTCTGTAAATTCTGTTTTATATAGTTTCTTAATTGTATATTAAATAAATATTACTATTCACTTAGTTGAATGAACGTATAGCTCATTCAGTTAAGACATTTGGCCGCGTAGACCCAGGTTCACATCCTGCTGTTTCACATATATTTCTTCTCTTTTTACTCTTTGCTGATATCATTTACCTTTAGAGAGATCTCTCGTTCTTTATAATAAAGTATTTAATTGTTTATCACACATCCTCTTTATACTTTTTAAAAAGAAAGGCATACTGTTTATCTGTTCATTGAGAGTCCAACTTAACGGGATTTTACTGTATATATATGTATATATTTATATATATATATGAATATATATATATATATATATATATATATATATATATATATATATATATATATATATATATATACATATATATACAGTAAAATCCCGTTAATTTATATATATATATATATATATATATATATATATATATATATATATATATATATATATATATATATATATATATATATATATATATATATATATATATATATATGTATATATATATATATATATATATATAAAAGGTATATTTGTATAAACATTTGAAGAATCATTTGACAACATTTTTTTATAATTTTATTATTTATTATTTAAACTGTTAACAGTTAATATCTTAAATATATCGTAACATAAAATCTTTTGCGTCTTTTTCGTAACTGCACATTCCGGAATGCTCTTTCCGTAATGAACTATTTCGTAAGTATTCTTACGAAATGATTTGTTTCGCAAGTCTTCTTTCGTAATGCATTATTACGGAATTTTATTTATTTATATTTTCGTATAGAGCGTTACGGAATGTGCATTTTCGCATGTGCAACTTCCGCAATAACAATTCCATTACGGAAGATAAAAATGCGAAATTTTCGTAAGTTTTGTTTTTCGGCGAACAACCCTACTTAAAACGCCTATTATTTTATATGTAAAAATAATTTTTTTTTTTATATTGAAATATAATGAAATTTTTTTTAAAATTTGCAGCCGTGTAGCGCAGTTGTTGCGCTCTTGCCTCAGACACGTGTGCCGCAGTAATTTTAATTTCAGAAATTATCGGTTAGAAAGGAGGAGTAAACATCTTTTTCAATGTTCCTGGATTTAAAACAAAGTAACAATCAAGCATACATCAATAATAGAGCTAAAGAAGTAATCGAAAAAATTATTAAAAAAAGTCGATATAAATAAAATTGAGAGTTTGACATACCATCGTGATGGCCAATGGATTGTTATTTTTAATTCTATTGACGATGCTATAGCCATGACAAGGAATGAAGTTGTAATAACAGACTGTAAGTTGCCAGTTTTTTTTCGTAGACGAGAACAATATGGTTTCCTTATTACCAGAGATGTAGGTTTCGAGACCAAAGTCTTGGTCTCGAGACGCCTCGAGACACATATTTCACTGTCTTGGTCTTGGTATTGGTCTTGAAGCCTAAAGTCTTGGTCTTAGTCTTGGTCTCGAAGTCTAGAGTCTTGGTCTTGGTCTTGGTCTCGGACCTCTACTGGCTTTTACTTTCTTGGCTCTTACGAAAAATATCAACTCAATAGGCCGGGTGAATCAAAAGAAGCAATTGCTTTTACTAAGTAATTGGTCAGCTTAACGTGAATTAAAACTTTAGCAATTTTGTCGAAGTTTTTATTAACGTAAAACTGAGTAATTACTGAGTAAATTACTTAACTTTACGTGAATAAAATTTGATGAAAACTTTTAAAATTTTTATTCACGTAAAGCTGACCGATTATTGAGTAAAAGCAATTTCCCGCTCTTAACGGTAGCTCGTCGCGTTGGTTTGACAAATTTCTAAATTTATGTTAGGAGAATTAAGAAAAACTCTTTTAGATTTTTTTTAAAAATGTTTAATTTAAATAATTTATATTATTATTTTTTTAATTGTTTATGTATTCTTTTTGTGATCAATGTTTAAGAATGCATAAATAAGTAAAAAATCAGTCCATAAAAATTTGTATTTAGACATTAAAAAAAAAGAAAAAAAAGTTTTATTTGCTATTCTCCTTATATAAAAAAACAATTACTTTGAACCTTGTCAAACAATGCGACGAGTTGTATCTAGAAAAAGTTTTTTCCTTTAAACATACTTTTGTTAAACTGTCAAAATGGCTAATAAATTTCCCGCAATTATTAAATTTGGTTATTGTGATTTTCGTGAAAGTCATCAAGTAATTAAAGACGAAGTTAAGTTCAAAACTCATGCTAAGTGTAATATTTGTAAAGAACCAATAACTGAAACTTTCAGATCTCGACATCTCGGTCTCGGACTATCACGGTCATTTTTCTATCCTGGAATCTCGGTCTCGGATACCGAGAAAATAAATGTGAAAATATAAAAACTGAGATTACTGACATTTATTGAAAACGTTCAAAATTTAAGCTTTCGTTTTTTAATGAGAGAAGAGTCAAAACATTTTTGAGGAAACAAGTGTCCTCAGTATAAATTTTCACATGAAGAACTATTTTTCAAGTATTTCTTTGAAGGAAATAGGTGAAAAATAAAAAGCGTTAATTTTGAAGATTTATATTACTTTTTAGTAATATAAATCTTCAAAATTAACGCTTTATCTCGGTTTTAATATTTTTAAGAATCGTATAAGTAAAAAATAAATAAATATAGAAAACTAATGGTTCATTAATATAATAATAATAAAAAAAATTAAAAAACGCAAATTTTTCGGAAAATTTAAGTTTATTTTCATAGTTTTTACATTTTCGAAAAAATTTTGGCTTTCGTACGAGATCTTGTCTCGGAAAAATATGGTCTTGTCTCGGAAAAATATCTCTTTGGAACGAGTACCGAGACTAATAAATTTAAAAACGATTTTTTTATTATTGCTCACCCGTTCACGGCGCTTACACATTTCTCAATTTTGTGTTTTTTAACTATTTAATTGCTAAAAATGAGCGACCGTCATCGTTCTCGAAGCAGGTCACCCAGAAGAGTTTCTGAAAGAACCAATGATGGAATACAAGAAAGACTGAAAAAATTGAGTGGTATGGAAAATGGTTCAACTAATGATAAGGAGCCAAGAAAAAAAGAAGTTGTTGAAGATGTTTTAAAAATTGATAGAGAAAAGGTCAATGTTTGATTTGTGTTACTATATTACATTGTAAATAAGCAGATCTGTCCAACAACATTTGTGGAGTAGTCTAAGCTCATCTGTGCAATTTTTTCCCAGATCATCTGTATTTTTTTTACTCCAACAACATCTGTTTAATATCATCTGGAAATTCAATACTCTGAAAAAAATCCCAAGTAATTAAAGACTTATATCCTTGACATCTATTTGTTGCCGTGTAATAAAAAGAATCATTAATAACAAACCAATAAATTATATCTTACTCAATAACCTAACAACAAAAGAGCTGCATGGTTTTATTCATAAACGTAGTACTGTACTAATATACTTGAATTCATATAAATCCCAATTTTTTCAGCCAATCGTTTAGATCCTCCTATATTTATGAAAGATGATGTACTTGACGAGTCATCTAATCTTCTAGGATTAACACTTACCTCTGATCTTTCTTGGAAACCATATCAATCGTTATCTTGCTCTATAAACTTCATCATTTCTCTGACAGTAACTTCCAACTCTAATAACAGTTGATTGCAGCCTTATTGGAGGCAAAGATGTTGAAAAAAAAAAAAAATTCTTTAAAGTTTTCAGGACTTTTCAGCACTGCATTCCTACAGAAATTAATTATTTTAATTTAAAAAAAACTTTCGATTCAGTTTCACATCCCAAGTTACTATGAAATTACCCGCTTATGCAATAGTTAGCAACTTTCTGAATTGGCTAACTAATTTTCTACACGTGAGATTACAGGTGGTAAATGTAAACAATGTTGCTTCTCACACTATATCTGCAACAAGCGGTGTTCCACAGGTGAGCGTTCTAGGATCTACTCTATTCTTATTGTTTATCAATGATATAAGCCACACTAGTAAAGAGATTGGTGTCAAGCTTAATCTTTTTGCTGATGATATTAAGTTATATTCACTCTTTGATGTATATATAAATATAATGGCCCACACTCAGATCTTCACACAGCTGTTAATTGTTTGTACAAATGGAGTTTTTATTGGCAACTCCAAATAGCAACTGAAAAATGTTTTGTCTATACAATTGCAAACCAGAGTCAAAACATAACCCATTGTGTTTATACCATAAATAACCATGAACTTGCTCATGTTAACTGTATAAGAGATCTTGGAGTTACCATTGATAGGAATCTTAAATTTAATCAACGTATCAATCTTATACATAAAACTATTTAAAGAGCCTAACTTATTCTAAAAGCTTTTTATTCACAGATAGATTGCTGATGGTTAAAGCCTACTGTACTTATGTACAACCTATGCTTGAATATTGCTCTTCAGTATGGTCACCTTACACTATATGCCTGATTAATAAAATTAAGAAAGTACAGGGTTTTTTTACTTAAAAAATGGTCTGTGGTCAATTTCATACAAAAAACGTATATTCATACTAAAGGTCAATATCTTAGAATATTGTTGAATGTTTAAGGATTTAGTTTTATGCTACAAAATTGACCTATCAAATGTTCTTATTCTCAATTACTTGGGTAATCGTGGTCATAACTTTAAAATTGTACAAATTCCATTGTAGTTTAAACAGCACCACGTGTTTCTTTTTTTGTTGTATTGCTTTTTTCTACTTGATTCAATTTTATTCAAACTTATTCAATCTTTTGATACAATTTTAACATTTCAGTAGAAAATCTTTTAATGTATACTCTAGTATTCGTGGCCTTTAGGTCCTTCTGTTGTTTTCAAATCAATAAATAAATTAGCTTTTTTTTACAAATGTAATTACACCTGATCAAATGTTTTAGATAAGTATGTGCATAGATCCTAGATGTTTGGCATACAAATATATATATATATATATATATATATATATATATATATATATATATATATATATATATATATATATATATATATATATATACATATACATATCTTATACTGCTGAGTTAGATGAGCAGTATATATATATATATATATATATATATATATATATATATATATATATATTTATATATATATATATATATTTATATATATATATACACATCTTATACTGCTGAGTTAGATGAGCAGTATATATATATATATATATATATATATATATATATATATATATATATATATATATATATATATATATATATATATCTGTAGATTCTTTAAATGTAGTTGCACAGATGCAGTTATTCTTAGATAATTGAAAAGATGTTACTACAACTGTAAAATCTCCAGATATAGCTGTACAGATGTTGTTGTACTTAGATAATTGAAAAGATGTAACTACATCTGTAATATTCATTTTTTTTTTTTGCACAGATTCTATCTAGACGCCAATAAAAAATTCAGTTTTTGTTAGATAGATGTTCTTATATTTCATTTATTGTTTTCAGATATTGTAGGATAAATGTTACTATACTTCATTATGTTTACATATGTTGTTGGATAGATTTTATTAGACACAGTAAAAAATATATGTTATTACCCTGACCCCTGCTAAATCTGAATTCTTAGGGGAAAAAAAAAATTTAAACTTCTTATTAAATTATATTATCATGATCTTTGCTTCAAGCTTAAAGTATTAGCGTTTTTCAAGCAAAAAAATCAACCATTACAAATAATAAAAAAAAAAAAAAAATTAACTTTTAATTTATTTGAGTTTTTTTCGTTAGTAAATAGCGCTTATATCTAACATAATTGTCATTTCAACTTTTGTAGCAAATATTTTTACATAAACTTCATACAAAGGTTAATATGATTTTTTTAAAAATTAATTACTTTTTTTATCTTACCGCTTATAGAACAATTTAAAATTTAAAAAATCATAAAAAGTTCCTCCAAATTTGCCTACCGCTTGCATAAATCGCTCTACATGTAACACTTAAAAACAAGGCCTGAAAATGCATTTACTAAAATGAGTTTATAGCAGAATGTTCTGATCTTGTTAAGCAGCATGTATTGGATAAAAGACATTCTGCAAAGTACTACACGATAATTGTAGAATATACAACAGATTCATCACATGTTGAGCAAACAACACTTATTTTACGTTACCAAATTTGTTTTGAATCGCAAATAATTGTGGAATGATTTTTGAAATTTATAAATTGTAGTAACAAAAATGGTTCTGAAATTGCTCAAATGATTACAAAAACGTTACAAAGTAATATTATTCCACTGGCTTGTTGTAGGGCTCAAAGTTATAACAATGTGCCAAATATGTCAGGCAAATATAATGGAGCGCAAGCTATAATAAAAGATTTATGTCCTACTGCTAAATTTTTTCCTTGTGCCTGCCACACATTTAACTTATGTGGTAATGATGCTGTTAAATAAATTCTAGAAGCCATAACCTACTTTGGAACTATATAAACGATAAACACCTTACTCAGTGTAGTCTGAAGAGGTGGGAAATATATAAGCATATTGGTTGTTTTCTTTATGGTATATCTGGCCCCAGGTGGTCAGATCGAATTGAGAGTTCAAGTTGAGAGAAAACCATTTGAAGCTCATCTTCTAGGAGTAAAGCTGGCTTTTTTAGACTTGTTCCAACTAAATCTTACTCCAAGAACTAAAAATGGGATTCGTGTGGCGCAGAATATAAATTCCAAAAACTTTATATTCTGAATAGACATTTGCAACAAAGTTATTCAAGCCATTAATGCAACTTTAAAGATGGAGGTTTCAAATATAGAAAGCATACTTTTATAATTAGTAGCTATTTGTGACAGTTGGAAAGCAATGGTGAATAAACCTAAGCATGTTGCATCTAGCCTTGATATAGAAATAAAATTGCTTAAGAACGATAGCAGAAAACAGTTTTACAATAAAAATATGAGTAAAATGAGTGAGGTAGGCGAATCTCCCTTGAAAAATTGCAAAAGCAAATTTTTTATGTAATATTGGATAATGTTTTTGTAGGACTTACAGTTCTTTTTAGCGCCGTAAAACAGATCTCTTCAGAAACCTTCAGCTTTCTTTGGAACTACCAAAAAATGACAGAAGAGTCATTAATACATGAAAGCAGCTAGTTTTGTAAAGAAATTTCACTGTTGTTTCGGTTAATAGAACATTAAGACTGTCTGAATGATGGTTTGTTGTAGACTGATTTGTACTTTTTTATTTAATCTATTAAATTTTATCTTTGGATCTTGTACTTATTTATATGTACATGATGTTTGAATTAAATACATTAATAACAATATAATAAAATAAATAATTAAATTTTATATTAAAATTTAACTTATTTTATCGTAGCTACCAGATACTGCATAAATGAGTTAAGTTTGAAGTCTAATCTAAGAAAACATGATATATTTTCCAAATTTCGCATTTTTTGTATATTTGCCAAAGTTTTGCCAAATGTTCAGCGCATCCCTAATATATATATATATATATATATATATATATATATATATATATATATATATATATATATATATATATATATATATATATATATATATATATATATATATTTATCTACTATTGTATATTTATATGCGCAATTGCTCACTTTTTTTGCTAGCCTAAATTAAGTGAGCATTTTTAGAAAACGATGAGGGAAAACAAAGAATAAAAAATGAAAAGGTTGCTGACCCAAACCCTCAGTCGATGTAGCAGCACTCCACTGCGAGTCAGGCTATTTGTCAGTCGATGTATGTACTGAAGCCCCCGGCAGCAGGCTATTTGACGTTAGGTGAGTATGACATCATCACCCTCACCTAACTCAGCAGTATAAGATATATATATATATATATATATATATATATATATATATATATATACACATATATATATATATACACATATATATATATATATATATATACACACATATATATATATATATATATATATATATATATATATACACACATATATATATATATATATATATATATATATATATATATATATACACACACACACATATATATATATACACACACACACACATAAAATAACGTTTTATTTAACTTCTAGGTAAAAATTAATAAATAATAATGACAAAAAAAAAAAGAATTTTAGTAGGTGGCACGAGATACCCTAGCTCTTTAGAGCAGTTTAGTATTTATAGAAAAGAGAAAGAGAACCAGCATTACAAAGATGTTATAATGGTTGGAGATTCGCTGCAAGAGCAGGCCCAACTATGTTAACAATGTATTTTTGTACCTTTTATAAAAAAGAAAGCATCATTGTTAGATCTGCCTCAGATATGGCAACAGTATTCCATTCAAGGATAAATTTGAGATTTATAGAGATAAAGAATAGAATCCAGAGTAAAAAAGTGGCAAGGACCATAAAGAGATGCAACCTAAGTAGATGCTAATTTTGCAATGGATTTGATATATGGTTTCCAAGAAAGATCGGAAGTAAAAGTTAATCCTAGAAGTTGAAGAGTAGAGAGTCATTAAGTACATTACCGTTCATAAATATAGGAAGATCTATAGAACCGTAAAAGAAAGATGGAATAATAGATTTGCCTTTATTATAGATACTGTTAAACAGGTCTTAGCATATACTGTTAAAGCAGGTCTTGTTTAACAAGTATAATTATCATTGTAACTAAAATAAAAAATACTGTCATTTGTCATTAAAAAAAAATTACATGCATAATAAACTGCAATGCTTTTTAAAAGACACAGTTGTTGCAAAAAAATGATAAAGAAATAAAAAAAGGAGCACTGATTTAAATGCAAATGGTTTTGATTAGAATGGACTATTTAATAAATATATAATTATTACACTCTAAATTATATTGGTCAAATATAAATTTATTTAACTGATTAAAAATTATTGCATAATAACTTTTATATTTAACTTTTATTTTTTTTGCTTTAATTTATTATTCTCTTTTATTGTGGAATTTTTTATTGTTGTAATGGTTCCTTAAATGCCTGCATACTTTTACTATAAGAAAATATAAAATATGTTCTATAAGCAATAAAAGGTTTTATAGCTGTTTGTCAATTTTTTATCTGCTTTTTTTTTCTATGTTACTAAATTTAGTTATAAATGTTAAAATAAATTTATTTTTCGCTTTATCAATCTATTAGTTCTAGTTATTTAAATATTTCTTTCTTTTGTAGAAAGAAATATTTAAATAAATATTTAAAGCTATAGAAATTATAGAAATTAGAAATAAATACAAAAATACAGCTATAGAAAGAATACAGCTGTAGTTATTTAAATATTTCTTTTGTGTAGAAAAAAATGTTTAAATAAATATTTAAAGCTGTAGAAAGTACAGAAGTTTTTTTTAATACATTTTTATTATACTTAAATCTTTCAAAATGTTTTTATTTTTAAAATATGGCATTAGTCTAGATTCTTTATTTTAACTAAAGTGAATATACAAAGCCTGATATGATTGCCAAACTGCTTTAGCAGTCCTAGTGCTACAGGCTGCTTATTGAGGACCAAATATTTGTCCTATTTTGTGTACTTCTAAATTCAAATATTTTTCCTATTTTGGGTACTTCAGTGCCAAGTTTTATAGAAAGATTTAGTTCTCAGTGTTTCTTTCAACTATGGTAATACCAATAAAGTTTATCAAAGAAATATCTATAATTTCATTTATTTTTTTGATAACATCATCTACAGTTAACTGAATATGCTGAGCTAAACAATGGTAATACCTGGAATTTTCTCTTAAAGTTCTGCAGAAACTTTTTTTTCCTAACATTACACTAGCACTGTCTCAGCAAAATCCAAGTAGATTTTCATTCAAATACTTTTTAAAACCATGTTTTTTGAAAATTGATATTAAAGTATTAAAAATTTATTTTTGATGTTGTTTCTTCTAATTTGACCAGATCAATAAAAACTGTTACATTATCTTTGTAATCTTGAGTTTTAGATTTCAAAAACATTTTTGTGTCAAATAATTATAGCCTCATTGATGATAATTAAATTTTATAACCTGTATTTCAAATACAATTTTTCAAACAGTTCTTTTAGAGAGAGTAATACAGTTGTTCTTATTTATGTAGAGAAAAGCTTTGCTATAAGTGGAACTATAAATCTTGTATATGAGGAAAATATTAAATCAACATTATTTTTTAAAATTACTGAATGGTTTGTTGTTTTTAATTATGAAAAATCTATCTATCTATCTATCTATTAGAATTTATTGATAAATATATTTGCATAAAACACAGTTCTTCTTATTTCTGCAGAGATAAACTTTGCTATAATGAAACTATAAATATTGAATATGATAAAAATACCTTATCTACATTATTTCTTTCTTCTGTAAATTAACAATTTTTTGAAATTACTGGTTTTTGTTTTTTTCAATTATGAAATAGATAGTATTTAAAATTTACAATGTGGTTTTTAATTTAGCCATTATTAGTCATATTAAAAATTAAAAAAATTTATTTTTTCATTAATTTTTATTATTTCTCTAAACTTATTTCTCATTAAATTTTTTTGTTTAAACCATGATTATTGAACAGAACTTTATTTCCAATCCATTGTAGATGTTTATCACTTTCCAAATTTAACAATTCTACTTTCAAACACCATAAAAAATGAGTTTTCCGTCAAAGCAATTAGTACAGAAAATTTTATGTTTTAATAACAGATAAAGCATACCTTTCTGTATACAGGGTGTTAGCCAGACTATACACCCAAAACAGGGTGTTAGCCAGCCCTGTGGGGTCCTGTTATACATGCTAATAAAATTGAAATTCCCATTTTAATGTTAACAAATTTCATACAAAGTTTTATCATAGTTTTGAAAATTATTTCAAATTAATAATTTTTAATTATTGCTAGAAAAAAAAGATAAAAATGATAACTTAATAATTAAATTTTTAAGAATATTGATGTTTTGTAAAACTTTGTTTTTAAAATTTAAAACTTAGAAAAAAATTGCTCTTTTTTTTAGCATAGATTAACTTTAGATTTTTTAATTCCAATTAAAATTTTTATCAACAAAAATTACTTTTGGTTTCTCCTGCAAGAAGCAAGAAGCTGCAAGCAGCTTAAAAAATTGCTAACTCAAATTAATTTTTCTGCAATTTTTCGCTAAGCTTTTAAACATCTAGTGCTATCCAAAAATGGTAGCTAAAATTAAAATTCAATAAAAATTATTTTTTATTTATTCAATATCGTGTAAATTTCTTTTGATAAAATTTATTTAAGAACATAAATTATGTTTACGAATGGTATTTTATTGGTTACTGATAAAATCTATTTATAAGTTGTTTGTAATCTTTAAATAAAGTATTGCATTACATAAATACATAAAAAAATAAAAAAAATAAATAGTGATAAACAAACAAAAGATTATTTTTACAAATAAGATGTTTTTGTTTATGAAAAAAAGTGTTTTTGTTTAAGAAAAAAAAGTGTTTTTGTTTAAGAAAATTTTTTTTCACAAATGTTTTTAAATTTTTTTGTTTCTTATTAATTTGTGTAAAGTTCTTTTGACATTTATTCATAAACATAAATTATATTTACAAATATATTTTTGGCACAAGTAGAAATTCTATTTAACTATTAATTGAAAAGCTTTTAAATTAATTAGGTTTGAAATGAGTTTAAGACGCTTCTAAATTAAAAAAATATATTAATTTTTACGCTTTTATTTTCTTTGATTAGAAACATGCTCGAATGAAATGCAAATAAAAAATTCAAACACAATAGAAACATGAATAGAAAATTACTATAAGAAAATTAAAAATTTCTGAGTATTTTTAATTTTGTAAAAACGTCAATTAAACTTTATTTGATTTGTTTTTAATATTCAACACAATGTTTATAATAAAAATCAATATTCTTAATAGAAACTTTTCAAATTTGTTTTTGTATATAGTATAGGCTTTTTATTATGTATAATTTATCTTAAATTAAACAATAAAATAGACAAGACGACATGACTGACAAGTTAGTGACATTCAGTTTTGAAAATGAAAAAGAGGACCATTGATAAGAGTTGTGTTGAAAAGTTATTAAAGTTATTTAAAAATAAAAGTTTTAATAAAATAGCTAAAAAGTTCTATTAATATAAATGTTCATTCTTTTTTTTTCTTTTTCATGAAAAAAAATGTCATCGAATATTAATATTTTCACACTATAATAACAAGTTGACAATTACACTTCTTATTAATACAAATCATTTCAAAAGACTTTTGTAGTTAAATCTTGATTAAATGAGACACTTGTAAATTTAAGATAACAGTTCTTGCAAGTTACACTTCAGTTATTTTTTTCTCTCTGACTCATTTATATACACTTCACTTTGTGTTTGTTTGTTTTTTTTATTAAAAAGTGAACTTTATTCTTTACTCTTGAGTGAACTTTATTCAATTGTATCTTGTATTCTATTGAAAGGGGTAATCCCATTGGTTAGTTGTTAGATTTGTTTTCTCTTGCCAATATTATTAGTGAACTAGAGCCAGGTTTTAAAACAGTCTTATATATAATTTTTCAAAGTATTTTTTGTGCAACAATTAAGTGGTGCCTAAGAGAGCTAGAATTTCTTATTTGATGCAATTCATTACCCCCCATAATAAAAAGCAGTTTGAAAGATAGATCAATAAGGATTATTGAACTGTCTTTCAAACTTTTTCTCTTTTTTTTCTCTTTGGCAATTTCAATAATATAAGTTTTTAAGTTCAATAATAAAATTAAATTAAAATCTTTGATTATTTTTATTTATTTAAATTATTTTAGTATGTTTGATTATTCTTTCAATTTTTTTATTAATGTTTTTAGACATGCCCACTTCTGTTAAGAGTTTTTTGCAATATTGGTGGACATCACAAGTAAATTATTATTAAAATAAGTATTAATGTTCAAAATAAAAATATTTGAAATAAAAAGTTTGATCTGAGTTTGTTGCTAATCTCACACTTTTCTTTTTCAGGATAGAAGACTTTGCTAGCGGAAAAACTCCATCAAATGAGTTACAAATTTATACTTGGTAAGTTTTGTTTAATTTGAGTTCTAAGTTTATAATATCCTTTATATAGTATAATGTTTATAAAATATTCAATATATAATATAAAATAATAAATATAGTAATTCCACTTTTGATATACTTTATAATTCCACTTTTAGTATACTTTATATATTTTTTAATGACAAAATTTTATACTTTTAAATTTTTTTCATTAAAAAAGGTAATCATAACTTTTGAAAAAAATATTAGGTATAAAAAACTGAGGACAACTTTAAAAAAGTTTATTTTTTGTGCAAAAAATGCAAAAGCTAATTAGTTTGTAGAGAAAAATAGTTTATATAATTAGTTTTTAGAGAAAAAAAGATTTTCTAATTAATTTGTAGAGTAAAATAGCATGCCAATAAGTTAGTAAAGAAAAATAGCTTGTCTAATTAGTTTGTAGAGAAAAAATAGCTTGTCTAATTAGTTTGTAGTTTGTCTAATTTATGTGTTCCAATAGTCAACTTGACAAATAATTCAGTCAACTTGATAAAGAAAGCTTTGTAGTTTTAGCAAAGGTGTACTATCTATGAATGATTCAAGATCTCTAATAACTTAAAACATAACTAAAGTACTGTAAAGATATTAAACATAAAACCTACCACCTAATTGTTTCAATCAATATCTACCGCCTAATTGTTTCAATCTATCTTTTACGAATATTCTTGGCATCTTACAAATATTATGGCAAATTATATATAAGACTTTTACGAATATTCACTGACCCTGCTGACGATATGTGCTTTAGATATGCGCTTCTTCACTCAATCATCTTCCTCTATATTCTTTATTGTTCTTCTTCTCCTCAAAACTGCACTCTTTGATGTTTTTTCTGATCAAATTAACCAAGCCCTTTCTCTTTAAATAGTAACTTTAATCCTCATCATTTTGAGTGAGGTGGCTTAAACACTACTGACCCTGCTGACACTAAAGCTGAAAACTTCTGTTTTTCTTAATCTATTACTCATATAATTAACTTTGTGACTTGTTTTTCAGACAACTCTAATCATCTTCATTCTTTGATTTGTGTTTTGTCTTCAGACTTGCCCTATCATAGTACTGCCTACTTCTATCTCAAAGCTGACTGGGATTTTATTCATGGTTTTTCACTTGTCTTTAGTTTCTGTCTTAGTCTCTGCTGATAATTGAGTCTCCTACATAATCTTTGGATTCATGTAGGCATGAAAGCTTTTATTCCATGTCAAGCCTCGCTGTACCCAATGGTTTTCACTTACTTGTGCATCATGCTATTTCTAATCTTAATTTTTTATTTTATCTTGTGTCATGTGACAGCATTATTGTCATTGTTTTACAAAAATGTTCTCTAGATCTCTCATTACCTTTTTATTAGTGCTTAACTGAACCATTGTTTGCGTTTCGGAGTTTTTGGTTGAGGGATAGCCTGAAAATATGTTTAAAAAAAAAAGTAGCTACCATGACTGTAGTCTATAACCTTGAGGTGAATTTAATAATAAAATGTTTTCTTATAATGGCATTATTTTAACACCACGAAAAATGCTTCATGGTCTTCATGTTTTACAGAAATTTTTAATGAACAACTACTTCTAGGAGCTGTTTAAAATTTTGACCTGTTCAAAGTTTACAATCTTTCCCACTAATAAATAAATAAGGTTTTATATCAATTTTCTTTTTCTTTTATGTAAGATGCCTTCATAAAAGCTAAAGAACTTTCTGTCCCTGTTATTAATATATATTCAGGTATTAACAGTTTTTAATAACACAGTAATTGTTTAAATTCCTTCTTTTTTGACATTTTTAAAAACCACAACTTTTTAAAATTAAAAAGCAATATCAATTTATCTGTTGTTAACAGTTGCATACTTTTTTAAAAAAAAAATTTCTTGACAATATTTTGTTCACTTTTTCTTTGTTACTAATATATTGAATTTGCTTAGCATAAATCTTTTTCATTTCACTTTTTTGATACTTACATACTGTTATGGTCAACTCAAAGAAAGAAAGAATATCATTGGAAAGCTGATGAAAATTATCTTTTAACCAATATATGTTTAAACTAAAAATCAAAATTTACAGAGTATTTATGAGAAAAAGGTTTTACATCTCAAACGACATAAAATTAAGACAGAGTTCAATTTATTTTGAAATTGCAAGGCACATAACTATTACAGTAGATTTTCGGTCATTCGAGCCTCCATAGGGAAAAAGAGTTTCGAATAACCGAAAGTTACGAAAATCCATTTTTTAGGCGCCGTATTTCTAGTAGCCATAACTTTTTTAAAGAACTGGGGTATAAAAATAATTTGGAATACAATGTCAACTCCAACTGACTTAGAGTTTTAATATGATAAATATATTACAATATAACAATTTAATATGACAAATATATTACGAGAACTGATTGTAAATTGTAAAATCTTATGAGTAAATAAACTCTCATTTCTTTTCCTTCCAAGGGAAAAACAAAAAACATTTCAAATAAACGAATTTTTTAACAAACATTGCATGAGTTAGTGAAATAAATTTTTTTTATATATCTAGAATGTTGAAAATATCATGAGAATTAAATTTAGTTAGAAGGGTATTTGTGAGTACTACTTTAATGTTTTTAGGAAAGACGCCACACTAAAGGAGCTTATGAATCTTGTTAAAGAGGTCAACCCGGAAGCTCGGCGTGACGGAACATATTTTGATTTTGCTATTGTCTATCCGAACTTTTCGCGTGGGGGATACAACTTAAAAGATATTGGTACTACTTGCTCAGGCCAAAGTTGCCCAGATGATAATGCCACTCTGCACTCAAAAAAGTTTCGAATTGGGGATTTCTTAGACATCGCAATTTTATTACGGCCGAGAAGAGAACGACGGGATAGTATGTAACTTATCGTTAGCAGCATGCTTCTGCTGAAGCGTAAACACTTGTGAAATATCACAAAAAATCTTTTTGAACTAGTTTTTAATATGTTCAAAAGAAACAGTTAAGATGTTTTACAGCCAAGAAACTGGGACCAAATTATTTTAATTTAGTCGTTTAATTAAAACAAGAAATAATATTGCATTGAGTTATTTTTTCTCTTTTATTTTTAATTACAAAAAAGTTTTATTGCTTGTTAATTGGTTCCTTTTTTAATGGTGTTAAGAATCCTAGACTCTATTGTAATATGGAATCTAGGGTTGTCTAGAATAAAAGGTGAATTAAAACTGTTAATCTTTTTCCTATTATACTATCAGTGATATAAAAAAATTATAATTAAAAGAAAACAACAATTTATACTACAAAAAACTATAACCAACATTTTACAATAAAATAACCAGGTCATTTTGCTTCACCATATATCTCAGAATTGCATGATATTTGGAATTTTTAGTGAACTTGCAGCTAAGTGACTTTCTTTATCATCTAGTTTCAAAAATGATTGTTTATTGAAATCATTAAACAAATTTATTAGCCAAAGGTTGTAACTGTAAAGTTGAGATTAGTCTAAATTCTAGCAGTTTTTCTATCCGAGAAGATCTTTAATTCGCCGCTTTTTCAATAACTTTTAGTTCACTTTCTCAATCAAAACAAGATTTATCAAATCAAATCAAGCTCTTGCTTAAAGATTTTTATAAGTTTAGTAGTGTAAACTAGGTATAAGGTTAAACTAGGTAATTAAAAGTCTGAAAAAATATTTAAATGGTACTATTAAGTCGTCATATATATAATACATCTTTTAGTTATAAAAGCACTCGTCATTCTAAGGATGAATATTCCTAGTGCAAGTGGCAACAAGACATACTAAAAGGTGCACACACTAACAAAATAAACTTATCTGTCTTTAATCATAATAAGACCTTTTTAAAGTTTTATTTCGCGATGATTTTCTAAAAAATTGTGTAAATGGTAAACTTTTTTTTAGCAAACATACGCAGACACCAAGCCAATTATATGGACTAGTTTTGCTAAAATAAAATAAAAATTCAAATGTTCTTATATTTGAAGAACAGAGGAAGTTTGTATACTTTCTGCAGTAATTCATTATAATGACGTTGAAGGTTAAATAAAATTCGTTTTAAATGAAATCATTTTTAGCCTCAAAAACGTTTCAAATATTTTCAAAAATTAAGTTTTTTATTAAGTTAGCAAAAATATAAAATGTACATACAATTTTGAAACGTTCTCATACCTAAAATATGCATCCAATGAACTTAAAAGTTTCAAAGTATATTTATGTTGTCAACACAAAGATACTTGCAGAATCTTTTTATAAAAGTATTTCTACCAAAAAAGCTAATAAAAGCAAATAAAGCATTAAAAAAACTTTTTTTTAAAGGAAATCATTTAAAGCTTAAAAACGAGTTTTATGTAATTCTGCTACAGTCTCTCAGATAATTTCGGGGACGACTAAATAAGCGCGAAATTCATAAGTGTGAACTGGCATAAGTGTGAAGCGTTGTAAAAACGTGCATAAGTGCGAACTGGCATAGGGTAAACCACCCTGTGTTTGCCACTTTTTTCAACTTAGTCCGATATAAATATTCATTTCTCATTTTTTCATAAATTATAAATCTTTTAGTATTAGCCTATTGATCGACAGTTGGTCACGATGCTTATAGAATAAATGACCTCCGATAATAAATACGGGAGCTATAGCACCCGAAAGGGCCAAATGGCGACCACTAGCAAGAAAAATATATTCTGGGAATTTTTACTTTTGCTAGTGTTCACTAAAATTAATATATATATTTTTTAAATATGTCTTCTTTTCGATAAAAATTTATTTTCAAGTCTAAACCATTGTTAAAGAACCAAAGTTATATATACATTTTTTTTTTCACTGTTACATTGCGTAGAATTAAAAAAAAAAGAGAGAGAAATGACATTAACAAATAAAATGTGATGTTTTTATTTATTTTTTATTAATTTAATAAAACAGCAGCTGGACCATAGAGTAGTCACTTTGAAATTGTTCTTACCTGAATAAAATGTTTTAGACTTTCTTCTTTTGCTTATTATAATGCTTATGTATAAACAACTTTTTTTTTTTTCTGGGGGTTTTGAATTCTTCGCCAACTCAGTTGCTAAGCGTGTGTTCATTCTTTCAACTTTTGCTCGCTTTTAGTCTTTCTTTTTCTCTTTTAACTCCGCCAGAATAGATACAACTTGATCTAACGTCACAACAGTGCGAATGTTAGCTAAGAACAGTTTATAATGGTACGATAAAGAAAATATATTTTTATGACCATACATATCACTAAGTTCAAAATAACATAAGATCAATATTAAAGATTTCTTCTAAAATCACCTAAAATAATTAAACCTGAAAAAGTCATCACTACTCATTTACTATTGTCTTGTGTATCTTGTTTATTTTTTATTAAAATAAAATATATATATACTATTAATTTTGAACAGACAAATAACATTTATTCGATTTATTACTTGTGTCTTATATTTGTAGAACTAATATTGTATTGTACTTCAATTTTTAACCTTTTAGTTTTTACCTTGTAACTTTGTGACGTTAATGTAAACGGGGCTTGGCGATAAGACAGTTTATGTCTTCTTCTTGCTCCGGCCAATTTTTATACATGAATGGTTTTTTCTCATTGTAAATTTAATTATACGGCAAAGAAAATATAATAATAATAATAATAATAATAAGAATAATATAAAATTAAAAATGCCCATGACTAAGCTAGAGCTTTTATGGGCGAAGGAAACTACCTATGGTTGATCATGACAGGACTAATACTGGACCTCTTTTGTTTAAAAGCTACCAAGGGCAAAAAAAATATCTGATAATTTAAAAACAAATATTAAATTTGTTTTTAAATTATCAGAAGAAGAAGAAAAATGGTAACTAATTCCACTATTAGAGGGTTAGTTCTTGAGAGAATTTGAATTTTTAGATGTACTGGTTTGTGTTTTCAATCGCCTGTTTTGTTCAAACACAAAACCAAACCAGTTTTTTCGTTTGCTTGTTTTAAACACGTCAAATCTGGGACAATCCAATTCAAAGTCACTTTTTAAAATTCTGTATAAACATTTTAAATAATAGTTTTAGCAGAGGCTTTAGATGTTACAAAATTTTACACCAATTAATTAAAGAACATAAAATTGTAGAAGGTTGTTTAAAACTTAACTGAGTATATAATTTGTCCCAATCCTATATTGTGTTTACGAAAATTATTTATCACTTGCAGATTTATGTATGACCCAGCTGCCTGTATTTCAGTGAAACCTATTTGAAAATGTTTCTCGTTTGACTTAGTCTGAGTACTTAAATTCAAATATACTATTGGTTCTACTTGGGTTAAAACTTTGATATAGCTTGATCGACACCCTCAAAAAAGTGCTCACCCTCAGCATGTTCCTCTTATAAGGTTAACTTAGTGTAATCAATAGCATCTGGATTAAATCACTGAAATCCACATTTCTTAAAAGTACTCTTAATCTTTACCTTAGTCATTGATTTTGAATAGATCGGAAGAAAAAGACTAGAGAGCGTTTCTTTTGTAACGTTGGAGTTGCACTTTGTTTTATGACTTGCAACCTTTAACCATGCTTTATGTTTAAGTAAGTATATGTTTAAGCTGAAAACTTATAATGTATAAGCTGAAAACTTACGTCATATTTAATGATATAACTGGAAAAAGTATTTAAATTAAAATATAATTATTTATATATGTTCTGAAAAAGACAAAAAGGTTTATAAATAGTTAAAATTATAAGTTATCAAAAGTAGCGACTACTAGAAAGTGAGTTTTGCGAAGACTGAAAAATATTTAACTGCTTACTAGCTAGGAAGTTATTTTGCTTCCAGTGTTCCCCACCACCCCACGCCAACCTTTTTAAATTCATCCACTAATTCTTTATCTATAATATATTTTTGCATACTAATAACAGTCTGAGAAAGAAAAAAAATTCAAAAAAACTATAAATAATATGTTTTTTGAGTGATTATCCTTAAGCTCACCTAAAGTTTGTCATTAAGCATTAGGGATTTTTGAGCAAAGTTTTTTTTGCAATAAATCCTGCAAAATTTTACTGCAAAAAATTTTTGCAATAAATCCTGTACCTTTATTTTTAAAGCTACGATCAAAAAAACTCTGATCATCTCTTTATAACTGACGAAAACTTGAAAAATTTTCGTCAGTTATGAAGACATTTCGTCATGTGACATTTTCGTCAGTTTTAAAGAGATGATCAGTGTTTTTTTTAGATACAATTTCGACATTTTCTAGCAATTAGTTTTAGCTCTGTATGTTTTTTAGTTACCAAGCGGCGAAGACTAGGTTGAATGGCGAACACTGGATATTTTACCCTATGTGCAAATTGGCATAAGTGCACCGAACAAAGTTGCATGCCGAACTTGCATAAGTGCAAAATGCCAATTTGCACTTATGTTAATATTTGCAATTTGATTCGACGCACTTATGCCAATTTGCACTTATACCACCTCGCATTTGTGCCACTGCTTCGTACTTATGCTAGTTCGCATTTATGTCAATGTTTGCAAATTTGTTTGGTGCATTTATGCCAACTCGCACATATGCCAGTTCGCGCTTAAGAAATTTGCGATTTTTAAGCCACCCGTCATTCTGAAGAAGCGGACCATGAAAATTTAAAGTTAATTGCTTTTTTAGTTTTTAAAATCTATTTTAAGTTTTGTATTATACCGAAAAATATACTTCTTTAAAAAACGCTTAAAAAAAATAATTATTATTTTCTAGAGAGCAAAATTTTCAGAATTGTCTTTTAAGCGTTAAAATATAAAGATGCTGGTACAATATCAAGTTTTTAGGTTACCAAAGCAACTGGTTATAGAATAAAATTAATTCAAAAGACTTTGCTACTAGAGACGTTGCAATAAAAGCTAAAAGAGAATCTTAAAAAAAAAGTAATAAATTGAGTATATAAAGGAATAATTTTATGAGCTTAAAATAAATTCAAAAAAGATAATACCAAAATTTTAAATTTTTACACTTTTTTAATCTACGAGACACCCTAAGACAATTAGAGAGAAAATATTGACAGAAGTTGGCAAAATTAGACCAAAAGAAACTATGGAATAACACGATAGCTGAAAATAAAAAACGAGTAAACTACAAGATTTTTATATATGAGTTTTTATTCGTATTAATTAACTACACCTTTTCAAGATGTAAATGAGAACATGAAAGTTGTAATTAAGAAGTCGTAATATTTAATTAAGAAACACAACATGTAATTGAGAAAAAGTTATATGTAATTGAGAAACACAACATGTAAATAAGAAGTCGTAACATGTAATTAAGAAACACAACATGTAATTGAGAAAACGTAAGATATAATTGAGAAATCATAATATGTAATTGAGAAATCGTAACTTGTAATTGAGAACACATAAATTAAAATAGCAAATTCACAGTCTAAGTTTGTAGGTTGTTACAAAAGGTCTTTTTGGACATGAATTTAAGTTATAATCTTAAATTTTGCTTTTGTATGCACAAGTAATAATAATGGAATTGAAAGATCGTTGTGTTATATGCCAATACACTATGACCCGAAAGTCTGTGATTAAGCTAAATCCGTGTCAACATTTATGTCACCAAATTTGTTTACGTTCAGTTCTGGAACAACCAGATTCAAGTTGTCCGATTTGTCGGCATGAAATACACACAACTGAACAAGTTGAAACGAAACGTTACGTTTTATCTTCTCCAAATGACAGGAGAAGAGTTGTTGAATGTGCGGAGCGATTTGAAGATTGGGTGAATCTCGCGCAAACGCTAGGTATCAAATATAAGACAGCATACAATTGGGTTCGCAGCGGAAATTCAAATTTCATCGGAAAAGGAGGTTTTAAACCGAAAAAGTTGACCGAAGATCAAATCGAAGAAACATTAACATGGATTGAAAATGATTGTCAATTAACATTGGTGGCCATCAAAACAAAGATATTAAGACAATTTAACATAAACGTTAACACAACAACAATAGCAAATTACCTCAAAGGCAGATTGTTCTCATTTAAAAAATGCACAAGGAGCCTTCTACAATGAACAGTTATGAAAACAAACAAAAAAGAGCTGAATATGTTAGAAACATCAACGAACATATCACAAATGGTCGTCAGATAGTTTGGTTGGATGAAACAAATTTTAACCTTTTTTGTAGGAAAACGTAAGGACGCGCGAGACAAGGAAAAAGAGCAATTATGAAAGTACCTGCTTCAAAAGGTTTAAACATACACTTGATCGCAGCTATTTCAACTACAAATGTTGTCATGATAGAAACTCGCAGGGGATCATTTAAAGCAGATTCCTGTAACGAGTGGATGTTGGCTATGTTTCACCAGTGGGTTACATCCGGGAATCGTTTGGAGGATTTGGTCGTCGTAACAGATAATGATCCTTGTCACGCTCGTTTGCAAAGGGTGTTTGATAATTCACCAGCTCAGTTGTTACGTTTGGGACCTTACAGTCCAATGTTGAACCCGGTGGAAACGATCTGGTCCAAAATTAAAAGTAACGTTAAAAATGCAATTCGCATTCCACCTGTATTAGGTGACGGGATTGCGGAACAGCCCATGCAGTACTTTGAACGAATTGTAATTGAGGCGAAAAATACTATATTGGGAGGAGATTGTGCACGTGCGGTACAACACACAATCACGCACTATGCAACTATTTTAAATATGGAAGACGTACAAGTTGGTGCTTAAATGATCAATGAAGTGATTTTTAATTATATAATTTTTAATTATAATTTTTAATTGAATTATAAATTTTTCCCTAAAATATTTTTAGTGTTTATTATGTTAAATTCATTTGCCCAAAAATTATAAATTTTTCCCTAAATTTTTCCCTAAAAAATTAAATTTACGCTACAAATCTTGCGTCATTTTTAAGTGCGTCATTTTATACGCTCCATTTTTTTACGCGCCATTTTTTTAAGCGCCATTTTACACTTACTCCTTTAAAGCGATATCTAAATTAAAATTTTCGTGTTCTCAATTACATCTTTCTATTTCTTAATTACAACTTACATTTTCTCAATTACATGTTACGATTCTTAATTACAATTTTCGTTTTCTAAATTACATCTTATGTTTCTTAATTACAACTTACGTTTTCTCAATTACATCTTACGTTTCTTAATTACAATTTTTGTTTTCTCAATTACATCTTGAAAAGGTGTAGTTTATGAAATTTATGTTATTGATGGGGATGGAGATAAACTTGGTGGGGTTGATGACAAACCTAATAGGGTTAGGACTGGAATAAACACTGGAATAGAAAATTTTTGACATATGGATTTGTTGAAGAAATTTTGATCAAAATTTTTTTTTATTTAATTAAATTGTTATACCTTTAATTACATTGTTATATCTTTGTCAAAGTGTCGCTGCCAGCATTTTTTGATTTTTGAGATAGTTAACTTCCAGACATGGAGCAAACTCCAAACATTTATATGTTTATACTTATGTCAAATAAGGATTCTTTGCAAAAAGTTGCGATGATTGGAGCTTGTCAAACAAAAAAGCCCCAAAATTTTATCCCCCTTGCCCCAAACGTGAGAGCAACTAGTTGATGAAATATTTTTTGTACTACTCTTAACTAGACTTATGTTCATCAAAAAATTTTAAATTTCATAGTAAAATATTTTAGCGTTCAAAAATTATGACCATATAAAGTTTAAACCCCTTCAATTTGAGGGGGTTTCAAATTTTATATTGTCATAATTTTTGAAAGCTGAGAGATAATACTATGAAACTTAAAATTTATAGATGAATATATATCTATAGTTAAAAATAGTATAAAAAATTTTTCATCAACTTGTTGCTCTCGTGTTTGAGGCAGAGGGGACAAAATTTTTGGGATTTTTGTTCCCAAGCTCCAATCATTGCAATTATTGCAAAGCATTCTTATTTGACATAAGTATAAACATATAAGTTGGAGTTTGCTCTATGTCTGGAAGTTACCTATCTCAAATACCAAAAAATGCCGGCGGCGCCCCTGCTTTAATAATTGAAAAAAAAAGGGCAAGGAACGTGTGCAACTCTTCCAACCTCAAAAAACAGAAAAGAGTTTTTAAGTTAGATTTAAAGAAATATTAAAAATGCTGTAATTGAAAGTTATAAAAATCCACATAAAAAACATACTCCACCACATTTTAAGACACACCAGAGTCTATATTTCTTCTGTTAGAGTGGTGTTTTTACTCCCTCTAACCTAGAAGACATTATTTTAAAATTAATTATAATTAATATGTGTTTTGGGTTTTAGTGAATGGCTAAAATTATAAATATAATATAAACAATATCCATTTTTAACTATAGAACGTAAGAGAATGTAAGTATGAGCCGTCAATCAAAAAAATTCCAAGTCACACAGCATACGGTTTAGTCATTCTATGCCAAATCAGCCATCCCATGCCGCTCTATGTTTTCAATTATGTATAATTTTTACTATTTTAATTCTTTTTTTTAGTTAAAAGTAAAGTAAACGTCTTATAAATTTAAATAAATAATGCAGTAATAGGGTGGAATGCAAGAAGCAAACTTGACTTGAACTTTACTTTGTAACCAATAGCGGCAGAGTATTTTTTAAGGGGAAAACCCATACTCTGTGCAATGTAAAGTTCAAGTCGAGCTTGACTCAAGTTCGCTTCTTGCATTCTACCCATAGTGTGTTGTTTGCTCCATAAAAAAAAATTCCGAGCTTAACACCCACCACGTCACTTACTTTAATTCACAAACTCTTTGCCTTTATCTATTTTAACTTTCTTTTTGCATTATTTTCCTTTTTATAAAGTAGGGGATACTTAATTTGGAAGCTTTATTATTCAGTATCCTGAAGACAAAGAACAAATGTTTTGATATAGATATATTCTTTGTTACATTTAAAAAAATAATAACCTTAGGCGTTTTCATCAGTTTTATTTTTTTAATAATTATAGGCAACTACTGGTCCTATGATGGCATAGGGGAGGATGGGTTGGTTAGCATAAGGGTAACTAGACAATTTCATTTGACCTAAGAGTCTTCCCTTAGAAATGCCAGAAACTACGCGTAATCATCCTAATTAACCCATTTGTGCTGCACAGCAGCAAAGTCAAATTTTGCGCATGCGCATAAAAGACATTTCGTTTTATGTGTTTTTTCAACCATAAATTTTTTAGTGAAGTAAAAATTCCTTTTTACTTTAATAAGAAGTATGTTGTTTTTATGAAAAAAAAAAGGTTTTTTCCACTCCTCAATATTGCAACACACCTAACTCGTCAGTGTGCCATCATAGGAAGAAGTCACCATTTTTATTTAAACAATGTCTGCTTGTTCAAAAGATAAAATTAAAGTATGTGTTCCACTAAATGCACAAAACTTGGAAATAAAATGCATGAAAATTTTATTTCTGCACAGTTAATGTTAAAATCACAATATTAAATATTTAAAGAGATTAAAAATTCAACAGCACATCCCAAAATTGATTTTTCTTAATTATAAAAGCAATATTTGTCACAAGGGACGTATTTTTACTAAAACTAATATAAAGTCAGTATAGACATGTTGGTCTAATCACTTTTTCGCCATAACCGATATTTATGAAAATATGACCGGAATACCATAATAGGCGCTATGCCATCATAGACGCTTTTCCCCTACTTATCTGATTGAATCAAACAATATGCTTAAAAAGGTAATACCGGCCCAAACAATGTGTGTTTAGTTTTTGGGCCTAACTGTTAAGACATTAGACAAAAAAATGCAATGAATGCAATGTAACTGAAATTTCTCTCCTCCGTCTGGTTCATATCATTTTCTAAACTAGATAATGCTATTTTATTTTCTCTAATGATTAAGTTTGAGGGGCGTTCCCTAGTTAAAAAGTACTATAGAATCCTATAAGAATTTGGAACAAAAAAAATTAAGATTTGAACACCATTATATTAAAACTTTCTGTGTTTATTCCAAAATGCTATAGGTCCTATCGGAGTTTTTGGCTTGGATTCATTTGTCATATTATGGTTTTTTAATTTTATAGCCTTTCTTATTCCTTTTTCATTTTTTATAAACACAAAAAGAATATGTCCTATTCTACACTGATTGTTCGGTTTAAAAGGTAATGGAAAGCAAAAGCTTTGAGGCTTCCTATTTTCTGGATTTCTGTTTGTTGTGCAGATAAACGTGTATATAGATAATTAAATATATTATACTCAATACTAAAAATTATATTTTTTACAACGTAAAAGCAATTAAAAACAAAAATTTAAGAAAAAAGTTTCTATAAAGCGATTTTTAATCATTGCTTAAGAATTTTTTTCTTTAGTGGTAACTGGTTACTTCTCAATCTAGGCCGTAGTAGATACAAAAGTACAGATTTTGAAAGATCTGGAAAAGCGAATTAAAAAAAAACACGATTATATGGAAACTACTGGCTCAATCGTGTTTAAACAAAACGTATCAGGTGTAAGTATGGAACTTCCATAGGGATTTCAAATGAAAAAATCTTAAAAGAAAATTAACTAAGTTACCAAACTTTTAGCCTAAAACTATTATAAACTATTGAAGAAATCAGATAAAAAAAAAGAGTGGTTTGAGAGTTCTTGTATGATTATATTAATAAAATTTTGATATTAGTAAAAGCATAATTCAATAAAACAACAAAATAAAAAAAGATTATAATTTAAAAACAATTTAAACTTCTTTATTTTGATCACTCTTTTCTCTTTTGTTAAAGAAATAGCACCTTCATTCTTCCTTTATTTAAGTTCTTCGTAATTTTTTTATTTTTTTGATTTTACATATAGATATCTTATGATATTTATTTAACATAAATAATTATTCATTAAATTATTTAAGCTTATATAGAAATGGTAGGATAAATATCTTTAGGCGTTTTTGTCCTTCTGGTCAAAAGAATAACCTGTAAAAAATTAAATAATAAGAAACACGCAGCAACTTTAGATAATTTGAAAATATTACAACGTTTCAATCAAAATCATACTAAAACTTACAATTAAATTCTTTTCCCATTTTAGAACAATACTTAGTTTAAGATGGTTATTTATATTTTTAGAAACAAATAAAGCTGCCAATATTTTTAATACTAGATTAAATTAGAAAACTAAGTTTATTATAATTTCCTATTTGTGTTAGTCAGCAATGACTCGTTGTTAATAATTCAATATTTTCTAGTTCAACTGCAAAAACATTTGTTTACATTTGATGACAATTTATTTACATCATCAATTTGACGTCATCTTTGCATTGTCTTCTTTATGGTCATTAATGTTTTGTTTTGTAACTGTTTTAATCTGAGTATTAATTTAAGGCTGATGACGGTTTGACCTATTAAAGTCAAATTACAGTACACTGCTAGTATTTATGTTTTGCATAATTGAACCCATCATTTTGAAAATGACATAAATCTATTAATAAAAACTTTTCGGGATCAATCAAAATATGTTTTTTATAAAAAAAAACGTTTATTGTTCTAAAGAAACAAAACAAAACATAGGAGTAAATGAATAAAAAACATTTAGTTTTTGTTTTATTGGTTATGAAAAAAAACACCAACAAAAACATGTATTGTGCAGATTTTAAATGAAATTTTAAAAGAGTTTATTGATAAATTACTAAATAACAAACTTCTTTATGGGTTATATAATGCATAACAAATACGTAATAAAAAAACAATTTAAAAATATTGTACTTTTATCATGGATTCCTGGTATTAGCTCAGTTATTTTTAACTGTTTTTTAATTAATTATATATTAAGGTGAGTTTCCACTCATCCGTTTTTCTACGGGAACGGGATAGGAAAGGGAAAAATAATCACTTGAGCATGCGCAGTTTTACTTCGGACATATTAAAACTTATAATACGCATGCCCACGTGATTATTTTTCCCTTCCCTTTCCCGTTCCTGTGAAAAAACGGATGAGTGGAAACTCACCTTTATACTTGAATCAAGGGTGTCTATATTCCCGTGAAATAGTAAATAAAATCATTTACAAATAAAAATTTAAATCCATAAAAGAAATGTTTTTATTTTATTTTATACCATACAAATACAATAACCTCATAAAATAATAATTTTTTTATATTTTTATAGATTCTGTGGGTTAATTACAAAAAATGTTAGAATAAACAAATGGAAACCAGAAGAACCATAGTTTTTTTTGCATCAAAATGCCCTTTACTGTACAAAAAATTACTTAAAATTGAAAAATAATTATTACAATAATCACCAGATATAATAATCTTTTAACATTCAAAAGATATGACCATAAAAATTTTTTAACCCTCTCAATTTAAGGAGAATTTATACTTTGTATGGTCATAAATTTTGAACGCTGATAGATTATACTATGAAACTTAAAATTTATCGATGAATATAACTTTAGTTGAGAATAGAAAGAAAAAAATATATATCAATTTGACACTCTCACGTTTGGAGCAGTTGTGGCCATAATTTTAGGTTTTTTTTTGTACCCAGGCTTCAATAATCGAATTTTATTGCGAAGCATCTTTTTTTGACACAACTTTAACCATACATATACTTTGAGTTTGTTTCATGGCGGAAGTCAGTTATCTAATATAAAAAGGGGCAAAAAATGCAAATCAATTGAAGAGAACGGATGCATTATTTATAGATGTAGTATAAATTAAGATAAGAACTTGTAAAAGTTGTTGATCCTTTACGCTGCCACATTGTGGAAAAAGTATAATTATTGAAGGCGTTCAAAGACAGTGTATAGTAGTAGTGAAAAATAATAACCAAAATTATGAATAGCATTTGGAAATATTTAAAAACATGAAATAACTTTGATACTCTAAAGTTAGCAGCCAAAGTTTGAGACTGGAAAGCTTGGTTGGTTAAAGTGTTAAACGTTGCGTTAAAACCTCGACATTTTGAGTATCGGTTAGTACTCAAAATGTTTGTTAATAACAAAAAATTGCAAATTTTACCACTATAGTTGGAGAATCAAGATATAAAGAGATTTCATGACTCCACTTACTTTATTGTAAATGTCAGATTTTCTTTTAAGTTGAGACGTTTTTGTGATACCCATCAACAAATTGTCAGGCCATTCATTTAATTGCGTTTAGATTTTATTGTCTGAACCTGACTTCACACATAACCAACTAAACGTTTTTGTTTGATATTTTACCCTATTTAGGGTAAAATATTAGACAAAAACGTATAGTTGGCTATATGTGAAGTCAGGTTACTTAGCTAAGTAATCACAAGGTTAAAGCAAAGTATGGCTTCTTCATCTTCTATTTTTAGTTAAATGTTTAATGTTAACTCGTTCAAAAATGCAAATACATGAAAAGTGATGTAAACAAAATAATCACACAGGGTTTAATTTCAAACGGAAATGCCAATTTATTTGCTTATACAAAAAAAAGAAGCTTGATTTTATTGGTTTTTAAGTACTAACATAAGATACATAACAATATTACCGTCTTATGTTCTAGTTTTTTACGTACTTTATGCCGTTTGGTAAAATGGATTAAAATCTATCAAAACTGCACAAACAAAGTGGAGTCGTCACAGATAATGCAATAATAGTTACACATAGAACGATAATTTTCAAATTTTTATTGTATCGGTTGCATCATGGAACTGCCATTAATCAACCAGAAAAAACAAGATATAAGAACCTAATCTCAGCCAGAAAAATGGAAAAAAAAATCGGAAACTACTTTTCAAACGGATGCGGAGCAACTTTTTTTGAAATGACGAAGAAAACAAGCAAAAGTTAACAAAATATTATGATCATGGATGTTGCATCAAAAGTTTATGCATCTCTGATCGTTTACGTCAGATGATCATCATCGGACACTCTCTGATCATTTATGTCTATACCACACACTATAATTTCTATTTGTACAAATAGGCTGCTAAAGAAAAAACAACAACAACAAAAAATAAAAGCAAAAAAAACGACAGCACATTTTTAAAGATATAGAGAATAAAAAAATAAATTACGAACTTCAATATTGCATATGCGACTATTAAATCGCACATGTTATTAAATCACATATATAAAGTATGTGAATTTACATCCTTCAAAAATTTTGAGAATGTAATAAAAAGATTTTTGCAGAAGATAAATCCCTAAAACAAGTATTTTTGCAACGATTGCAACAACCAGCAGTATTTTATACAATAATTTATTTATCTAAATTCTATTTCTCAAAAATGTATGACATTTGCATACTATAATTCATTATAAATTTAAAGTCATAACAGAAATATTGTTTTCATTTACTTTTTTTACTTTTTAACGAGGTGCTGAGTATTCAAAAGAGTTAATGCGTTTAAAAAAAATGAAGGAAATTCACTTTCTTATTGATTAGCAAATTATGCAAGTTTTTAAACTAAGAAAGATATAGTAATTAACAACCCACCAAATATTTTTGTGGTGGATTAGCAGTGGACCTATATAAGCATTTTGAGCGGTTCACCAGAGTTTTGCTCACCAGTTACTGTGTAGATCATTAGCGGCATCTGTCATAAGTAGCCCGAGGAAAAATTTCTAGTATATAATATGACTAGTCATCGGCTAGCCATTTTTGGCAGTTGTCACAAGTAGTCCACTGAGTAACCGATGAGCAAAACTACTGAGAACTTTTCGAAATGCCTATATAGCTCCACTGAAATTCGGCTATAGAATGTTTGCTGCAAAGCTGGAATTGTGGAGATCATATAATAGATTCTTTATCAAAATAAGTAAAACATTTATAGACCAAATATTTAGAGAAGACCACGAAATAATTCTTATATTGTAATCGAAGTTGATTAGGCTTTCTTTTCAAACCTCTATTCTGACGTTGAGCGTCCTTTAAATCCACCGACTCGGGTATATACAGCAATATATACTGCGATATAATAAAATAACTAAAGTATTGCATATATTTACTATTTTGCGATTTTAAACAAATAATATTTTGACAGTTAACTAAATGACCAAATATTTTTAATCGACATTTTACAAACTCTTTCCTACTTTTCTTTACCTAACTTAAATACTTTTTAAAAAAATCATAATACAACTCTATACTTTTTAGTTTTATTAAAAATTTTTCCTCAAAACGTAAAACAACTTTTACTCGTCCTGTCAGAGAAAAAAACGTTTTTTAAATTTTATATTACTCAACCGGCTAGTAGAGCGCAATTCTGCGACAATTTTGCACTTAAATTACTCTTGTTTGTTGATTTTGTTATTTAATTTCTCTCTCATCCAAACTTCTTGGACTTGCGACCATTAATTTAAAAGACTAAAAAGTCTTTAGCTTCAAGCTATTTCATTAGAATTTGACTAATAAAAAAATCAAAGGTAGTTAAGTTCATAAAATGGCTGATGCAAAAATAGACACAAGTCGCCTTGATGCTAAACCACAAAGTATCAGCGATGCATATGCAGTACCAGCTAATTTTTTAGAAATTGATATAACGAATCCACAAACACACGGTGTCGGAAAGAAAAGATATTCAGACTATGAAGTTCGTATGAAGGTTTGTTTGTAAAAATTTTAACATAAGCTGTTTTTAAGCATATTTATTTTATACTCTAACTTCTAAGTTTCTATTTGTTGCTCTTGCTATTTTTTTATTTTTTTTTATTTTTTTTTGAGTTAGTTTAATTAAGCAAAATTATTGAGCAAAAAGATGTCAATGTGCACTAATTAGTGCACATTGACATCTTTTTGCTCAATCAATTTGTTTTTTAAAAGTTTTTCTTCGTGTTATGATTAACTTTAAAATGATGCTTTTGTTTAAATATTTTACTAAAACGAATATTGCTTTTTTATTCGATGAACAGCAAATGTTTGAAAAACTCAGAATTACAATGACACACACACAAACACACCTACAAACACACAAACATACACAATGTTTTTATATTTTATCTGAAAATTTTAACTTCAAAGATTGTAGTAATAAGAAAGAGTCATTAGTTATTATTTTACAAAGTATAAGTTATTTCCTCAATACATATCATGAGTATAAATCAATACATCAGTACTTATGTTAGGACTAATAAATTATAGTTAATCATAGTTATAGTTAGTTGTACTTATTTAAAGTAATACAAGTATAACTCAATAATTTATATATTTTTATAACAAGAGATTTTTTATTATAATTTATGTGTAAATGAACCTTATTTTTAAGTCACAAAAAACAGTTCATATTTTTAGTATGTATCATATATTTATTAATTCAATAGTTGAGTTTTTGTAGAAGTCTTCTAATGGCTTTACTACTATTATGTAGTTCAGTTTACATTAATTTAATACATTTGTTCTTTTTTGCATCAACAATATCAATCTCATTCTTGTGTCTAAAAAAATGATAAACAAAGTTTTTATGGCTATATGGTTTTATACTTGAATATGTATAATATTTGTATTATTAGCAATGGAGCCACTTTAGAGGTTGTCAGGAAAATCATTATTAAAGATGGTTATTAAGGTCAGAATATACACCAGAATATCTAGGGACTCACATTCCTCAACATAATAATAGCATTAAACTAAATTCAGTATTATGCAAAGGAATTAAGTTGTATAATAGTTTGCCACCTTTGAAGAAGTGTTTTAAGAAAAGGAAATTCAAAATGGAAGTTGTAAAAAATATATAAAAAATTGTATATAGTATACTTGATAAATAATATAGTAATATACTTAATGATTTTAAATTGCTAACCTAAAAAAAAAAAAAAAATAATGAATGAAGATTTGTGGTACTTGAAGCGGTACTAAAAATGAAGCAGAAAGGATAAGTTTTTTATTTATTATTGCAGCATTTGACAGGAATGGCGTGCAAGTTTTTATTTTACGCGAAGGTTTTAATTAATTATATTTTCACTGTTTTTAATAAAATCCTGATTCAATTTTAATAATATTGAAAAGGCAAGCTTTGACTAAAACAAAAAAGTTATTTTTTCTTGGTATGCATTTATTCCTTTGTTTAATTAATAAATTTAGCCCAAACGTTTTTTTTTTTAACTTTCTTTTTAATATGAACATATCATGTCTCAGATGTTTGGGATACCTTTAAAGAATTTTACATAACTTTAATAAAACATTTCAAAAGATAAGTTTTAAAGTAATTTTCTTCAAATACAATTTAAAATGTAACTTAAATGTAATTTAAAAGTAGTTTTCATTTCTAGTTGATATTGTGAGTTTTATTTTAAAGCTTATATATTTTCTTTTTCTTAAGGAATTGTTTTTATTTTTCTTTAGTTTTTTAATTTTTTTTTTCCTAGTTTAAGTTAATCTTAGCATTTTTTTTTTTATTTCTGAAATGTTCAAATCATAAAAACATCTAAACAGTCAATGATTAAGTTGTCAACAAAAAAAATCATTTGCGCTGTCAGTAATAGTGTTTTGTGTTTTCAGTGATAGCGTTGTCAGTAATATTGTTTGATCCCACACCATTCCTGTCCAAGTCTGTTATGGTTAACAAATCATTAGTCGAATGGAGGGATTGAAATTTATATTCATTGTTAAGGGAGTTGTTGGACTCAAGATGAGATATTAGAATTTTTTTCTATTAAAGACTCATAGATTTAGCTAATAGTAGTAGGAAGACTGATTGGACAATAGTTAGCAGGGTCTTAGTGATCTCCAGAAAAGATATAATGATTAAGATGTCTAATAATGTATCAACTTATTATCTGGGATGTCAAGATAAATTGTGGTCATTAGATTAATTTTTTTTTTACTTGTTTTGAGAATTGTTTATATTTAACTGTTTGTCATCAAATATTTTGATGAATATAATTTAAAACTCGTTCATTGTGATCAACATACTAAAAAATAACGTTTATGCTATTGCAAATCAATCAAACTATTACTCAGGTTTATGTATAAATGCAGTATTTAGTTGTGACAAATACTTTTGCAAAAAAAAAAAAAGAAGGTTTAGTACATTAAATAAATGGTGTTTTGAAAATTAACTGCAAAGTTATTAGAGAAGAAAGAATTGAATATGTTAATTTCATTTTAATTTTCTGCATTCATTGTTTTTTTGTTTATTAAAATACAAGTAGTTTACTTAGCTTATTATTGTTCCAAAGTTTAATTTATTTTTAAAGAAAAAAATGTAAAGCACTCTTAATCATCTTTATTTTTGTTTGAGTTTGCATAAGTTTGTATAAATGTTTTGCAATTAAAAAGATTTTATTTTGGGGTTGAATAATTGAGAAAGGGATTTTAATAAATAATTATTTAAAAAAGATAAAAAAGAACCTTTTTTTTAATATTGTTCTTTTCTCTTCATTGTTACCATGTTATTCTAGCTTTATCTTTCTTAAAAGGCTTAAAAGTCATAATTTTATGCCACAGGTAACTATAATAGTTGATAATATTTAGTTATGCAACAATAATATAGTATCAATTAGTATTAATACTATTTGGTAGTCGTAACTTTTATTAATAAGTAAATTGTACTGACTAAGTTGTTACTAGTTAATAAAGTGTTAATGTGTCTTTCTTTCTTAATTTTATTGAAGTACAATTGCTAAGCAAATTAATTATACAAATGCTGTTAAGTTTTGCTTTCTTATCACCATATTTGAAGGATAGCAAAGTTTTACCATAAGTATACAACCCTCGGAATTAGAAAAAATGAGGTCGACATTAATTTGCCGACCACAATCTTTTAGAGGTCGGCATCAGGTCACCAAAAAAAATTTGATACAAAGGTCTTACCATAAAACATAGAAACAAGGTTGGCATTTTTTTGCTGACCTCAAACAAATTAAGGTCGGCAGTAAGGTCGGCATTGCCAAATGCTGACCCTAATTCCGAGGGTTGAGTATAGTTATCTCAATAACCCAATTAATTACTTTTCATTAATTGAGTTCAGCACTTTTATAACTTGTTTACTTTTTCTTAAATCTAATATATTCAATAGTATTATATGTTGTGTTTTTTGCAAAATACTGTTATACATTTTATTCTTTAGACAAATATTCCTATTTTTAAACAAAAAGAATCTTCAGTAAGAAGGAGGTATAGCGATTTTGAATGGTTAAGAACAGAACTTGAGAGAGACAGCAAGGTAAATTCAAAAAATAGTATATAAATTTTTTAAATAGTTTTAAAAACTAGGTGTTGTTTACTTATGTATATTTTGATTTTGTCTTATGTAAATTATTACGTCTCAGAGATTCTGGGATCCCAGAACAAAAACTAGTCACAGATTTCTTTACTGTGCCTAAAAATTTACAAGTTAAAGAAAACATTTGTCAATGACACAATAGGTATTTTATTTAAAACTCTTTATGTATTTAAATATATGTACTTATTTGTAATTTTTTTGACATTAAATTTTTGTAAAATGTATTTAAAATGTATAAATAATTGTTTCAATTTGACTAAACAATTAGGATATTAGAAATTATAAAAAATTAACTAAAATGCCAAACTTTTTTACTAAACTTAAATATTTTAACTTTTTAAACTAATTTTATAATGGTTATTATATTAAGTATTATAAAATATATAAAAAATAATAATATAAATAATTAGGTTTGATATGAACTTTATTGTCTTCTTTTGCTTATCTAAAGTTTTTTAAATAAATAGAGTTTTTAATAATTTAACCTTAATATTGAAATGTTATTGACTAATTGTTATATGCTATTTGATTCTGATGTGTCCTTAACTGTGAAAAACATTTAATTTAAAAAAAGAATCCATGTAAGCTGGTATTTTGCTTTGTTTCATTAGTTACGGATCCTGATACTGTAACTCTAACAAAAAAAAAAAATTTAGAATTCCAGTCTATAACAAATGTTTTTTGTTTCTTGGACAGGTATTACTTATATATCATTTCACTTTTAAAGTGATTTCCAATTATAAGCTGTTTGAATGACTCTATTTTAAATTTTGCATTTTTTTGTTTTGATGTCACTGTTAAAAGTGGTCACTGCATTTTTGGTAAAAGGCCAAATTCAAATGTAAAAAATAAACAAGTTGACATAATTTATGTTATAAATAGTAAAAGTGTCATTGATTATATGATAATTTTATGATATTTTCTATAACAAGAGTTCAACCCCCATTTAAAAACAAAATCTTGGTTGGTGTGAGTTAAGAGAAATTTGTTAAGCTATACTCCTAAAGTGTCACTGTATGCTTTTCTAACTATGACTGAGTATTTTCTGCTGTACTCCTAAAGTGTCACTGTATGCTTATCTAACTATGACTGAGTATTTTCTGCTATACTTCTAAAGTGTCACTGTATGCTAGTCTGACTATGGCTGAGTATTTTCTGCTATACTCCTAAAGTGTCACTGTATGCTTGTCTAACTATGGCTGAGTATTTTCAGTATAGTTAAAGTACCGCTGTTTAGTAAGAGAGTTTCAAATGAAGATTCATAGTCTCTGTAGATAATTCTGTCTCATGGATTCGATTTATGCGCTCATTTATTTTCTTACTGCCAAACATCCATATAAGTGGCAGTATGAGAAGTTTGAAGTTATAAATGCAGAGAGTGTAAGTTTACATTGTTTAAAAGACATAAATAATGCGATTCTTAAAAGTGCGTTTACTTTTCTGCTGACATATTTGCTTAAAGTGTTCACATACTCTTCAAAGGAAACATATATGATATGACATATAATATATATATATATATATATATATATATATATATATATATATATATATATATATATATATATATATATATATATATATATATATATATATATATATGTATATATATATATATATATAATATAATATAATATATAATATATAATATATAATATATATATATATATATATATATATATATATATATATATATATATATGTATATATATATATATATATATATATATATATATATATATATATATATATACACACACACATGTATATATCTATCATGTCTAATATAATACATATATAAATATATATATATTATAACTGTTAATGCGACACAATGATCTTGAAACATGTAGTTTATTTATGACTAAAAAATGAACTTTAACATTTATTATTTACAATTTTTATAGATAATATCTTAGATTTAAAATACACTGTATATGAGACACTGTTTCATTTCATAAAATTGAATTGGATTTATATACAAGTTTATAGCTTTATCTAAATTAGTTTTTAAGTAATAAATGGCTCAAAAAAAATTATAATTATAATTAAGAAAATTATTTGCAACGAGAACTGTTTGACAACCAACAACTGTTTGTTTTTCTTTTAATTATCTCTAGCTTTAAATGATATCACCTTCTACTAGATAATGTTATAATGCAAATTTTCCTGTAATTACTTTTCAAATTTAGTATACTTTTAAAACAAGTTGATGTTTTGTATCCTCAATAAATTTTTATATTTCTTATGATTTTTTATTTTTTATTTTTCCCCCATGAATTTATTATTTTTGTATTCTCAGTGAATTCAAAGTTATTTAAAAATGATTAAAATAAGTAATAATAAAAAAAAAATTGAAAAAAAATTTATAAAAATAATAAAAAAAAAATAATAAAAAAATTGATAGAAATAATATGTTTGATAAAAAGTAATAGCAACTAGGTTTTAAGTTTTATTTTTGTTTAACAGGGTTCTTGTACTCCACTCGTTACTTCTTTTGTTTCAGCAGGGTTTCTGTACTTCACTTGTTACTTCTTTTGTTTAACAGGGTTCTTGTACTTTGCTTGTTACTTCTTCTGGTAGATTTTAGATCCATTTAACCTATAAAATTTAAGGAATTATTTTTAACAACATTTGATTTGAATGGTTTTAGATTGTAGTTCCTACATTACCTGGTAAAGCTCTGAAGAAAATGTTACCTTTTCGAGGGGATGATGGTAAACTTTACATATTTACTACATCAACTACTTGCATATTTACTGTTAGATTAATTTTTTGATTTTTATTTATTGTTCATCTTAGGTATATTTGAAGATGAATTTATTGAAGAACGAAGACAAGGTCTTGAGGCATTTATAAATAGGTAGATTTTATTTTTTACAAAGTTGAAATTTTGTACTGCCAAATCAGAATTTAGTTTTAAAAAATGTTTTTTTATATGTAATTGATTTTTGCAATGTTGACTTTTTACATAACCAAGTTAAAGTTTTATGCTAAATATTTTTAATTTAATAATACAATTTTTTTATATATGTTAGAGTTGCTGGACACCCACTAGCCCAAAATGAAAGATGTCTTCATATGTTTCTGCAAGAACCAATAATTGATAAAAACTATGTTCCTGGAAAAGTACGAAATGTATAAAGTTAATGACATTGATTCAAAACAAAAATGAATAAAAAAGAAACAATACAAAGTTTAAAGTATTTTAAAGATTAGATGCCATCTTTTGAAATCATATACTTTTTGAAATGTTTATTTTTTTCTTAACACTTAGTGATTTCATTATTGATATTAACTCAGGTATAATAATTTATTTTCTTCCATCTTTTTAAATTTTTTTTAATATATTGTATATTTTTTTCAAAGTGTGAATAATTTCCTTTAGATGTTAATTTTCCATGATTACTTGTGATCATTCAAAGTTATTATTTTTGAAAATGAAAATTGTAAATTGAATGTCATTTTGAAATATAGCTTCTTTATTTTCATTTCTTGCAGAAATTTATAATTTCTTTATTTTCATCTCTTTTACATTTCTGATCCTTGACTCAAATTTTTGTATTATAAAAAAGCTTGTCATTTTTTTTCTTAAAAGAATTATTTTTTAGAATTATAGTCACATATTTTCATTTGTGTTTTGCAATTATTGTATAAAAACTTTTTTCTGCATTATGTTACTTGTAATAAAATGAAGAGTATTTGATATCCTGCTGTTATTTCTTATATATAGAAGCATTTAAAAATATTTAATACAATGTATGCTGATAAGCTTTTCATTGAATGAGGTCTAATCTTCTATCAATAATAAATATATATATATAAATCTTTTTATGAAATAAATTCCAAGTAGTTTACATAGTTTTGCTAAAAATATTTTCTATAGAAGTTAATAAATTAATTTTCTTTCCATCATCATGCTGGTTCTTTTTTAAATCATTTGTTTTAAACTTTAAAAAAAAAACTTATTAGATAAAGTAGTGGTTGCTGTTTTTTTATGTACTGGTTTTAGTAGTAGTCATTTCTTTTTTTGCATAACACTTTTTCTTTATATATATACAAATATGAATATATATATATATATATATATATATATATATATATATATATATATATATATATATATATATATATATATATATGTATATATATATATATATATGTATATATATATATATATATATATATATATATATATATATATATATATATATATATAGATAGATAGATAGATAGATAGATAGATAGATAGATAGATATAGAAAGAGATTTTTAAACATACATAGCCATACACATATATATATTCATTATATATATTAAATAGTTATATGTGCATAGTGTGGGTGTGCTAAAAAGCATGCACATTGTTTAAGTTATGGCTATGGACATTTCATAATTAGTTTATGATGTATAAGGCTTTTTTTTGTTTAAAAATAAAATGTGTGATATCATTGAACACCCACACTTTTTTTTTGAATAAATAAATTTTTTTGTTTATTTTAACATTAAAAGAGATTATAATGGATAACATGACAGTTTGTTAACATTTTTAATTTAGCTGCTTATGTATGATGTTTTACTAACTGATAGTATACTTTTTGCAATGGTGCTAAAAGTTTTTTGTTATAAATTTTCACATATATATTTTTTTTGGTATATAAATGTGATATATATATATATATATATATATATATATATATATATATATATATATATATATATATATACATATATATATTTAATGGTATACATACATGCATACATACATACATGTATAAATACATACATATTATATTATATATATGTGTGTGTGTATTTATATACACACACACACACACACACACACACACACACACACACACACACATATATATATATATAAATATATATATATATATATATATATATATATATATATATATATATATATATATATATATATATATATATATATATATATATATATATATATATTATTTTCTTTTTTTCTTTTTAAGCTTTGTATATTCAACTGTTAAAGACTATATCTAGTTCTTCTGTATTTATAAAAAAAAGTTTTTATTCATTTTACTGAAAATGTATTTTGCTTATGTCAGTTTCAAATTTTTCTTTTGTTTCTTGGGTTTTTTTGTATTGGCAAAATCCAGAAAATTCTGAAAAGGCCCAAAGGAATTAAGATATTAAAATGTCTTTTATTTTCAAAAAGTTTTCCTTATAAAACAAACATAGTTTGCATAATTAAATTTATTTACAATGTTTAATTTTATATACATTTTTATATTTTTATTGTTTTAATTAGTGTTCTAACTTAATTTTATGACTGACTTTATTATTTTTATTATGTATTTATTTTGATTTTCATATTTTTTTATTTATACATTATTTTTCTTTAGTTGTGTTTGATCATGACAATTATTGATTTTTTTTTTTCATTTCTGATTATCTAAAGGAAACTTAACTTCCTTGAGATTTCACTGAGTTTATAAAAACAAGTGGGTAAAGCTGTTGCATTATGTATTCTTTTGCATTTTATATTTTATTGTTTTTTTCTTATATATACAATTTCAATGCTATTGTAGACTTTGACAATAGTATATTATTAATATTTTAATGCTGATGAAAAAACAAAGTTAAAGTCCCTTCTATCAAAGAATTTTATTAATATAATTTTTATTTCTTATGCAATCTTTCAAGATTATACTGCTAGTTTTTGTTTTTGTTTTGTTTATTACAACATTCTAACATTTTTGTCTATAATTTTTTTCTTGTAAAAATATTTTGGAATATAATTTTTTTTTTTGATGGAGGTTACCTTTTTCTCTATAACAGTATAAGGAAAAAATACTTTTTTTTTTAACTTGTCTGTGCTTAATGCTAACTGTTGTCAAGTAGCAAAAAAGTTATGCAATAGAGTTGGAATCAAGCTGTGATTGGCTGAAAAAAAGTTGAAAATAATCAAAATCCAATTCAACGTAAGAAAAAATATTTTAAAAATCTACTTAAGTTGTATGAAAAGAACTGTAGTAAAAAAGTAAAAACACACTTAATAAAGTTTGCACAAAAAACGTGATGACCTAATGACTTATGTTAATTATTAAGACCTAATACATCAATTCTTCAAAATTATTGAAAAATTAATCAATTTCTTTTGGTAAATTAAAGGGGTGATATTTTTTCATAAGTTGATCAATTTTAGGTATTATATATATATATATATATATATATATATGTTTATATATATATGTTTATATATATATACATATATATATATATATATATATATATATATATATATATATATATATATATATATATATATATATATATATATATACATATATATATATGCATATATGCATATATATATATATATTATATATATATATATATATATATATATATATATATATATATATATATATACATACATTTTTGCTATAAAGTTTGGGAAATATAATAGTACGTGTTTTTTTTTTTTTTAAAACAAAAAAAAAAGAAACTTTTTTGTCTTTAGCTTCAAGATTTTTTAATTTTGTGGCAATTTGAGATTCAAATATTTCTGTGTTTCTTATCAAAGTTCTTATTAAGTGCTTCTTATTAAAACATTTTATGCAGATGAAAGAAGAATGCAGTTTATTTCAAGTTTAAGCTATAAAGGAGTATTTATAAGTGTATATAATTTGTAGTTGAACTGTTTCAAGCTTTATAAATTTATACTTTCTGTGTTCCCTAAAAACAGGATATAATTTTTTAAATCTTGTCATATTTCAACTTAGTGTTTTATATAAAAATGTTGGTTTTACTGAAAAAGTGTACATTTATTACATGTTTATTGTGTTATCTATTAATTTTAATCTTATTTAATAATAAAAAAAAATACGTCTTTTATTTAAACTTAGCATTTCAGAGAAATTTATTTATGTTTATTTTTCAGAAAAAATATCATGGGTTGGTTTGTAAATGAGTTTCCTAAGTATTTTGTAATGGTAAGAGTTTTATTTTAACTGTTTTAATCACGTTTTGTATTGTATCCTATTACTGCGATGACCTGAAAACCATCATAGCAAAAAGATACAATAATGTTATGAATTACTATAATGTTATGAATTAAACAATATAAATAAATATAACATTATAATAAATGAATATAACGAATATAACAATTAATTAATTAAACAATTAACAAATAAAATAAATGAATATAACAATTTAGGATATTTGAAATTATTTTGTTTTAATTTTTCCAGGTGATATGGGTTGGTCTAAACCTGATGCTATTTTTACTGACTTACTTCCAGTATACTGATGGTGAAAAGTATTATTATCTCAGATACATAATAAAAGTAATTTTTAAAATATATTTTATAATTATGTATTTATTTTTGTTGTTTGGTTATGACTGTTGGCATATTTAGTTGTTAGTTAGTATCTTCTAAGGAATCAAGTACTTTTTATTTAGTAATTTTGTATAATGTAATTTAATTTGTATATATAATTTGATACTTTTTATTTGGTTACTGGTAAACTAAGATATTAATATTATTAATATACAATAAACACAATATTATTAATAAAAAGTTCAATAAAAATTCAAAACATGTTTTACTATTATCAGGTTACACAGGCCTTGCGATGAATAAGAACTGCGCGACGCATAAGCACGACGTGATTTTTGACACCATTAAATTCTTTTTATTTGCTTTTCATATTTATCGACATTAACTGCACCAATTTACTTAATTACCGCAAAACTACTTTAAATCATTTATGTAGAAATGTTATTATTTAAAAATGTTTTGGAATGTTTCGTTTTTTAAAATGTAAAAACATTTGTTTATTTTCTCAACGTTTGTCACGTTTTGTCTATACTAAACGAATAAAAAACATAACTTAAATTTAAAAAAGATTATAAAATATGCTAATATTTGATTTTTTTTTTCTTAAATATGTAATTTAAAGTTTTTCAAATAAATATTTTTTCTTTTTAAAAAGTCAGCGAGTAATAAACAGGAAATTTTAATATTGTACGATTAAAAACTGTGCAATAGCTAATATTTTTACAAGCGATTTTATATAATATTTATTTATTTATTTTTATTTATTTTCATAAAGCGGTTGATAAGCACAATCACTCGTATTAATAAAAAACTTAAACGAACGTTTTGAATAGATTTTTAATGTTAACAAGGAATTTTATTTCTACTAAAATAAAATAAAATGTTAGAATAAAAATCTTATAGGTATAAAAGCAATATTTCAGCGAAAAAATTATTCTTAAAAATTATTATAATAAATTTTTCGAAAAACTATTGACGTTTTATTTTTCAGCAGCTGTTCTTGAGCACGCTTCGTTGAGTTTCGGTAACTTTTAACATAAAAGCAATCGTTATTATTTAAGTAATTTTTTTGAGTTACTTTTTACAAAAATTTTAATAACTGTACTTTTTTATTGAATCAAGTAGAATACGTTTTAATATTAATCCTTTTTTTTTTTTTTATTTGCGCTCACCAATTTTTAAAATGTTTCCTCGAAATTACTCTTAAATACTTTAAATACGTCTAACAGTTAATAAATATTTTTAAATCTTTTTTTTTAAAACCTAACAAACCCCCGTAAAATAATTATTTAAGTTTAAAATCTAAAACTAAAAGAAAGTATTTTTGTTCAATTTTATCGACAACTTTGCTTTTGCTGAATAATTTTAATAAAATGTTAGCTTAAAAGATTTAAACTTTTTTTTTAATCTGAATTTTTTCTACTTGTAAATAATGAGCATATTTAATTTTTTTTTAATTCAAACTTTTATTTCAACTGCGTGCGGTTTTTAAAATACTTTATTAAAAGTTAAAATAATCGTAAATTACTTCATTAAAATTCCGCTCAAAAATATCTTTAAATATACTCAAACAAAAATTTTTTTGCTCAACGCAAATAGCCCTAGCTATACGCAAAATCGCTCTTGGACAACGTAAAATTCACATCGCCCAACCCTTTATCGCAAGGCCTGGTTACACTGTTACTTAAAATCACAAAATAAAAATTAACTCATTTTATAAAGAAATTAATTTTTAATGTATCATCTTTTTGAAAATATGCACGCAAATAGCATAAATCATCTACTGTCACTTAGTTGAAATCTTATTTTTGTGGTAGTAAGCCAAGCAGTAGAGAGGTTTTTATTTGATACTTGTTGAGCAAACAACCATCAGATATTATTACATTATAATTTAATGCTATAGTATTATATTTTGAACTCCACTATTAATAATATCTCTGTCATATCTAAACCCGTGATGTCTGGTATTTAAATTTTTAAACAACTGTGGGTAAGCTCAACTTTATCTAATACTTTAAATATTTTCAACATTTGTATCATATCTCCTCTTCGTCTTTTCTTCTTCAGAGTTGTTGAATTGGAATTTGAAGTTGAAGGGAATTGATCTAAAAGACACAAATTTCATCCAGAATTCCGGTACATCCCTCTTGAAGACTAAAATAGTGCAGCAAATTCAATATGCAGTCGCACAAATACTTTGTATAGTAGCTTAAGAATGTGTTTATTGTGATGTGCAAAAGTTTTGTTTTATTGACCCAAAATTAAATTTGCTTTTGATAATGTTATAATCTGTTGTTTCCACTTAAGACGTAAATTTTACTCCCAAATCCGTCTCTATAATAGTCGTTTTAAGTTTATTAGGTAAGAATGATTCTTTTTGTTCCATAATGGATCACAAGACATTTTGCAATATCAAAGGAAAGTAACTATTTTTTTGACCAAACGACAGCTTCATCCAAATCAGCTTGAAAATTTTCTACTTTTTTTGTATTTTTAACTGTTGGTAATATTTTTGTATCATCAGCATAAAATTTTGTATTCTGAGGGGAATCAGGCAAATCATTAATAAGTATCAAAAATAATAATGGTCCAAGCACGGATTCTTGAGGCATGCCATTCAAAACCTTTGTCCACATAGATACAACATCAGCTATTTTGAATCTTTGTTGTCTATTACTTTTAAACCCTTTAATTCACTCAAAAACTTTTTCACATACACCATACACCATATGCAATTAATTGTCTATGAAGTCAAATGTTTTAGCAAAATCAAAATAAATAAGATCAACTTTATTATAAGCTAAAGAATGCGAAATGAAATCAACTGTTCCAAGAAGATTTTTTGTACATAATTTTGATTTTACAAACCCATGCTAATTCACAGAAATGAAATTATTACTATATAATGATTTCTCAAAGGATATTTTAACTAAATCCTCTAAAAGTTTACACATGATCGAAGTTAGAAAGAATGGTCTGCAATTTGATGCTAACAGCTTGTCACTTTTCTTAAACAATGGTGTTATATATGCATATCGTAATTGCAATGGTAATATTTGGGTATTTATAGAAGTTGGAAAAATCAAAGTTAGTGGAAAAGCCAATGAGTCCGAGCAATATTTATAAAGTTTTGGATGAACAAGATCCCATTGATTTATCACATTTTATGTTCTGTAGTTTTAACTTAACACTTTCAACAATAGTAGTAGAAAAATCAATGTGACCATTAAATCAACAGAGAAAATCAGGTTGCAGTTCCTCATTTTCATTTATGAAAGCATCGTAAAATTTGTTGTTCAGTATATCAGCTATTAAAATTGGATTATTAAAAATGCAACCATTAATATTTTTAATTGCTTTCATACAATTCATACAATTATACAATTTTTTACAGTTCTTTGATTATTGATGTAGTTATAAATAAGTTAATATTTTTTTGCTGATTTGTGAACTAGATTTATTTCATATTGTTTTCTGGCTTTTAAAATTTCATAATTAACTTGTTTGCATTTTTTCTTTGTACAATTATTTTAATTTTAACTCTCCAATTTGAAGTACATTTTTTATATCTTAAATCTTTCTTCTTTCTTATAAGATTTTTTAAATTACAATTTATTCAAGAAGTTCTTCTTTTTCTTGATTATAAGTCTGTTTTTGGAATGCAATTATTACATGCTTTAGATAAATACAGCAAAAGGGTTAATCTTACATTTTTTGAACTGATATTTTTTTCAAAGCAATTTTTCCAGTCGATTTTATTAATAATTTTTGAAATTGAGTCATAATCTCCTTTACTTTAATCAAAGATATATTTTGGTTTCAATTTAAATTTAAGGCCTCAAATTTTCAAATACTCTTAATCTTTAGAAAAAGGTCTTAGATGCCCTTTTTCTAAATTTCCAAGAATAGCACTTGTTTCTAAACCAAAAATATTTTCATCATTCATAGTAAAAATCAAATCTAAGGTATTATTGTCTTCCTCCTTGCTTATTTGATAGGTAGAAACAGACACATGTTTATAAGTGAGATATAAGTCACTAATCACATGAAATTTATGTTCTATTGTATCATTGCTACTTTCAATAAGTTGTACCTGACCATTTGACCATTGCATATTTGGAAAATTAAAGTCTCCCATTATTATCAAATCAACAAAACCTTTTTCATTGATAAATGAACATGCCATTGTAAAAACTTTCTTCAAATCTTCAATATCTATGTATTTTTTTGGTCTTTATAAAATGGCTGTATAAAATGTTTAAAAGTTTATTATGACATGCAAATAAGTTTCTTTCCTTAAAATATTTTCAATATTTTTCCTGTCTTCTTGTTTTCTTTTTCAGAGTATGAGATTTTTTAAAAAAAAATTTATTGATGCTTTTCTTTCAAGGATATATTAAACCCAGCATTTAGTTTTATAAGTGGCAATGATGCTGAAGGTACATTAACTTTTCTTCTATATCTATATATCAAGATAATCATCATTTGCATGATGATCTTGATTGTTAGAAAAACAAAAAAAACTTAATTATTGTTTTAATATTAAGTTTTAATGTTTTAATAAAATATTTCATAACCGTGTTTTGTAATTGTCCTTTTCTCCAACTTTTCTAATTTTCTTTACAAAAACTCAATATAAATAAATAGTAACTAATAAAAATTCTCCATTTTTTATTCGTTATTATTCCTTTTTTGCTCTTTATATATATATATATATATATATATATATATATATATATATATATATATATATATATATATATATATATATATATATATATATATATATATATATATATATATATATATATATATTTTGGTTTGCAAAATTTTTGTAGTTTTTTTCAATGAGTTTCTTACTAGAATATTGTAGTTTCTTGGGTTTTTTATAATTTTATATAATTTACCGGTAATGCTCGATATTGTAACAGGTAATAAAATTATACATTTTGATTTGGTTTGCCTTTAAATTGGTTTAATATTGCAATCTCTAGTTGCTAACTTTTAAAGGGTGCTAATACTTTTTTATTGTTGGTTGTTAACATTTTGAAAGTGACTTTTTTTAGTTAGTTTTTTTTTTAGGTTATTGGCTCAATTCATTTTATTTTAACCAATGGCCTGTGGAACACCATTTCTTCTTTGCTGATTTTTACATACTATTTTGTGCATTATGTAGATATATTAAATTTAAAATTTCAGACTTCCAAGTGCAACAGTTTATAAATTTAAAAAAAACACATGTTGGAAGATACTCACTTAGTGAATATTTTCTTCCAGCTCAGTGCTTAGAGTTTGTCCATAATTTACGCCACACAATTTAAAACTGTTTTTAACCACTCCCCCTCCCTTGTTATTACATCTTAACTCTTTATTAACAAGTCCTATACGAGTTGTCACAAAACCCCTAATTCCTCGCCACTCCCTAGAGTGTGAAGTACTTTATGGATGACCCTTTACACAAAAGTCACTGAATATTGACATCAATATTAAATTGCTGATTGGGTATTAGTGCATTATTTTATTGAATTTTTCCTGTAAAGATAACAATTTTTAAATGTGATTCTGTTTGTGTCAGCTGTTTACAAAATGCTGGCAATTATTTCAAGTATCCAACACTAGATATTGGTATCCAGTCAGTGATATTATTGCCACCTTAAATGAGCCTGAGCTCAAAAATGGAAAAGTATTTAACTTCTATCTTAAATTAAATTAATGATAATATATTAATTGTTTTTAATTATCAATTAAAAGTAAAACCCAAGCCTAATAATAAGTTTTCTGTAACAAGTTTTGACTTTCTTCTTTTTAGAATCTTAATTTATTTTTATGATAGAATTCTAATAGAATATCCCTTATATAAGTCTTTAAAAAAACTGTTCAGTCTTATTTTGGAAGATATCAAACATTTTTGATTTAAGATATAATACTCCTTAATTGCGTAAATTATGTTTAAAGTATCACATTTCAAATAATAATGAAAGTAAAATAATAAAATCTTAATTGTTACTGCCCCTTTATTTGTACTCACTATAAAGACCAGATCAAGGAGGGCGCAACCAACCATATTTTTCTTTTTGTTAAGAAATGACTTATAGTTGGTTACAGTGCTTATATGGGCCAATAGGTAAATTAGAGGGGGACTGGTTTCTAATTATGTCTTTAACCGTTGATAATTTGAAAAAAAAGTTATTTAAAAACATGTTAAGTTTAAAATGTTTGCAGTTTAAGATAGTTGGGTTCAGGGGCTTTACAAGTTGATAATCTTAGATCAGTAAAAAATGTTAAAAAAATTATTAAGCATCTCAAAATGGCTAAATATTGGACTTTTTAGGTGAAAGGGCAATATGCTTTTAGATATATTTGAATTCTAAACTGCAGAAAAAAAAGTTTTAGAATAAGGAAAGATTTTAATATTTAAGAAAGTAATAAATATAAAAAAACACTCATTATGTGCAATGGTTACCTTAAAGTTGTTACACTATATGAGTGATTTAACAAAGCAACAAACAACTCTAAATATATAATTAAAAACTCTTTTGAGCAATAAATAAATACCTACAAAAAAACTAAAGTTTGACACAAATAAATGTTTTATTGTGCAGCGTAACCAATCTCAGTTTGTTTGTCATTGTAATGGTGACAACCGAATTTCCCTGTTTATGCTATTGTTGGCGTCATAAGCCATTACTTCTAAATTTAAAATTAGATTTTTTTTATATCATTAAATATAAAAAAATCTTTAAAACTTCTTGAAAATCAAATTCCAACAATTAATGACTAAATTTACCTAGAAAATAACTCAACAATTTAACAATAAAACCCAATTTTTCTTTTCTGTTCTCTAATGAAAATTAAATTTATCAAATTATTGTTTTTATTTAATACAAAACCATATCAAAAATCAAGTTTAAAATTTAATAATAAAGTTGCATACTTAGTTCTAACCTTTAGCAAACTAAAAATAAAACAAAAAAACTATAATATAACAGAAAATTGATAATTTGTAATGAAAATAATTTTTACCTGCTTTATTTATCTGGTCCATTATCATCACTAAAAAAAAAAAAAAATATGTAGTCAATAAAATACTTTTTATCATTTCTTAAAAAAGTTATTTTTTGTATTCATGGTTAAAAATTGTTAAAAACCAAAATACAATACCTATAACCTATATATATACCTATACTTATAAATCCTTCTCTTTTTTTTGTTGTTGTTGCTTTAAACAGAATAATTACTTCAATAGACTATAATACATAGCAGATATATTTAAAAAGTATAAAAAAGTTTTATAATTTTGAAAAGTATTATTTTTATTTTCTTCTTGTTTTAACTATAAATAAACTTAATGATGAATTATAATCCTTATAACTAACTTATTATCTCTTACACTTTAGAGTGCTTTCTTGTCTAAATATAAACAAATGTATATACAAAAATGATATACATATTTTATAGTAGACATGATTATATATATATATATATATATATATATATATATATATATATATATATATATATATATATATATATATATATATATATATATATATATATATATATATATATATATATATATATATATATATTTGTGTGTGTGTGTGTGTTCGTGTTTGTTTGTGTGTGTGTGTTATTATTATTGTTATTGTTACTATTATTATTATTATTATTATTATTATTGTTATTATTGTTATTATCATTATTATTACTATTATTAATATTAATTATTTCTTAAATAATTTTGAATTATAATTATTGAAGTATTTTCAAATCAGTGATGTTAATTGTTAAGCCATGTTAAGAATACTTACTTTTTGTTTTCATATAAAACAATATGAGAAAATAACTTAAAAAAATGTACATATAGTCTATACGATCTATATGATTAAACAGGCTTCATTAAAAATTGGTATTTAACAATATAAAGAAAGTTTTATGAAATTCATTTTATAGGATAGAGTAAAGGAGAACTATACAATTTAAAATTCTTTACTTCAGCTTTTGTCAGCAAAAAAGTCACAAATATACTAGATATTGTTATTTTTAAAAAACAACTTGCTAAAATATATAAAGTTGCTTTTTAATGTGACAAGTTTGTATGCTAAAATTTTACTTTAACTTCCATAATAAAACTTTTTTCCAACGAAAATTTCTGTGTTTTAAAATTTATTTTAAAATAAAGAAAATTTCTGTCTAATTTTGTAGAATGGGTACTTTCTGTAGTAACAGAAAATAATTCCGTAAAAATACGGAAACTTTTAACAGTGTACAGTTAACTTCATTTTAACATATTTTAGCAATTTTCAGAGTGAAAAATGAGAGACTTGTTAAAAATGACAAAATAGTTTTAAGGCTCTAAATTAGTCTATTTTGACCATTTGTAAATTAAAGAAGAGGGGGGGGGGGGAACGCACTGCTTAAAAGGCTATAATTTCTAAGCTGTACTTGAAAGTGTGAAATTATTTATGAAATTATAATATGTAAAATCATGATAATCAGAGATAGTGTCTCACAAAGTTTTCTTTAAATTGGTTATATATTGCCATTAAAAAAAATTACATAAATATATATATTTTTTTTACATTCTTATATTTTATATATTTTTATTTTATTAAGGGAGGTCTTCCAGTTGCCAGAGGAGCTGCTGCAATGCTAAATTTTAACTGCATGCTTATTTTGTTACCTGTTTGCAGAAATCTTCTATCATTCGTGAGAGAATTACCTGTAAGAATTTTTGTTTGTTATTTATTAATAAAATCTCATTATATTAATCTATTTCTTTTAGAACTAAATATAGACATAGTGAATAATTTCCTTTGGAACTACTTGTATTTATAGTAAATTACATGTAGATGTAGTGAACCACATGTAGAAAGCCTTTCCAGAAAGCGCCTTGTTTGTTATTGCTTAAAGTATTTTTTTTTTAGACAACATGACCACGTTTTTATTTAGTAAGCGTTTTAAGAATTTGCAGCAAAACAAACCTATGAGAAACTAGAGAGAATAAGACAGCAATACTCGAAGAAAGGAAACAAAGTCTATACAAAATAGAAAATCTAAATGAAATAAGCTAAAAAAAATTGAATATTAAAAAAAGAAAATTGTCAAAAAAATAATATACCTGAATATTTTACTGTTTTTGTTTTCATATTTTTAGGGCGTTTGTTATTTTCACTACCAAAATTGATACAAGTTGAGGAAAAAAGTACATAAGAATATAATGAAAATAAAAATATTTTTTGATATATAATTTTATATCGACTTTTTTCAGTCAGTATATTAAAGAAATGCTTTATAAATTGCGCTAGAAACATGGACAATTTTTAATTTTTTTTTCAAATGTTTTTGCTTTACTGTTTTTATCAATGGACAGGAAATGGAGTAAACTAATTGCTATTTATTTGTAAAAAAGTTTTTTTGTTTTTTTTAATAAAAAAAAGTTTTTTTTATTTTTTCTAACAAGTTTTTCATGTAAAAAAATAAAATGTCATTAATGTTAGTATTTAAATATAAAATATTTGGTTGTTTTCAATAACGCCATTGAAATAGTCTGCACTTTAGTAGGATTATTCAAATTGGGCATTTAAACCCAATAGTTTATTTCCTGATGAACTATTGTTATTGACAATGCTTCAAAATTATGTGGGCTAGTGCATAGTTAATTTACTGAACTTTTTTTAACTAAATGTTTAGGAGCCTATTTAAAACCTTTTTTAAAAAAGTTTCTAAATACATTTTTTTAAACAGAGCAATGGTTATTTATCTCTAGTAATTCGCATTAACATTGGAAATTGGACAATATAAAAAAAACAATTTCAGACATGCATCAAATGCAGTAAATACAACAAAAGAAACCATGTTATTCTTTAATTTAACTTATTCTATCATTACAAAGTTTATTAATCAAATAATATATTTTACAAATAAATAACAATTTATTTTTTTATTTAAATATATATATTTATTTTTTAAATTATATATTATTATTTTTTAAATATAGCAAAAATATTTTTAAAAGCAAAAAAATGTACAAAACGAATAAACATAAGAAAAAAAATTATCAAAATTTCTCATATTTCTAGTGTACATAGCAAAGTAATTTCTTAATTATATGGACTGATAAAAATTGTGAATAAATTGCATATCAAAACTTGGTTAAAAATGTTATAAAAGATAATGTTTTTTTCAACAATCACTCTAAAAAAGAATACAAAAGTTGCAAAGAAATTTTATATAAAATTTTTTTTATTTTCAGTTTTTTTTAAAAGATTTAGTTAAAAGATGGTAACTGCTGTGGTTTGTCTAAAAAAATTACTGTCAGTTTGTCTAAAAAAATTACTTTATGTGTGGATAAACAAGGTGTGCAACTGCACGCGGTTCCCGGGAAGGCTTGATGTAGATACAGTGAACTATTTTCATTGCAATTTGAGTTAAATCTAATACTTTCTTATAAAATGCATTTGTTTTTGACATTAGTTTAACAATTTTTTTATTTTTCTATGGAAATTCAAGTTGATGTGGTTTCACTGTTTGTATCTGTTTAATTTTCAATGTTATATACTAAACTAAGTGCATTTAAGGTTGTAGTCTTAACTGTAAAAAATGTATTTGTCTGTATTAAAAAGTTGTATTATGCAATTTTTACCAGTTTTTGACCCCTCTCCCTCCCCTCTCCCTCACCTCCTCTCTCTCCCTCATTGTCACAACTTTGTAACTATTTTTCTCTCAATTGTTTTTATCTCAATTGTTTTTAAACCTGTTCTTCAACCCTTTAACTCGAAAACATCCGGAGACATGGTAGTTTGAACTTAGTATTTAATAGAGTGTTTTAACACATATCTTTTATTAGCAATTATCTATAGTTGTGTTAAATAAGCAAAAATAATATTTGGTTGCCTTAAATTAGCAAAAATACTCCCTATTATGTAACCTAACATATATGATTCCTAACACAAAGAGCAATTATTTAAAGGTTCCTAACAAAAAGAATAATAGTTTTAAGGTCCTTAATGAAAAAAGTATATCCTACATATTTATCTGATGACATAAAAAATGTTGTTTTTTGAATACAAATATTTGGCAGTCTAGCAGGAAATTAATAAAACTAAAAAATTCAAAAGAAAAAAAAAATGAAGTAAAATAAAATAAAAAAGCTATAAACATAAAAAAATGAAATTAAATCTATTTAAGATATAAGTGATAGGAAGGTAAATAAATGAAGCTGAAAAGTTAAACGAAATCATCCAGTGCAACATTTCACTTTTCAAATTGAAAAGTGTTATAAATGAGCGTACTTATGCACTCTCTCAACAATATGGTGTTGCTCGCACTTGTAAAAAGTTTTTATTTATTTTATACCATTGAACTAA
>NC_061158.1:20797539-20805039 GCF_022113875.1 Hydra vulgaris | reverse complement strand
CTTGTTTAACATTTAAAACTGTTGTTTGGTTACTAACTGAACATTAGGTTTCAAATAAATGAATTAAAATTTATGAAATTTTTAACTTTGAGTGATAGAACGATTTTAAAATGTTCATCCAGAAGAAAATAAAATTTTGTCAACTTTTGCTTTTTGGCAATTAAGAGTTAACTGTTTTAAATAATAATTGAGCAAAAGTCAAAGTTTTGGTAATAACAATATAGTGATCATGCAAATTTAATTTTTCAATGAATGAATGTTTGATTTTTGCTTTTTATTGCTTGCTATTTTATTTTAAATTAGGGAAACAAATAATAAACAAAAACTTTTTCAAAAAGTTTTGTCTTTATATTCTTTCCAACTTTAATAATAATAAAAATAATAATTAAAATAACTTAATAAAAATTTTTAACTAAAATTTTAGTTATTTTTAAACTTCTATGTCTTTAATGTTTAAAAAAAATCTTAGTGAATGTAACTTATTTTATGTAGGCAGTTTTTTTATTAAATATAATTTGTTAAATTTATATATAATAAAAAAATTGCTTTTCACAGTGCTTTAACTTACATTAAACCTTACATTACACCTTAAATTAAGGTGTCTTTTAAATAAGAGATAATTAAAGTAAACTTTATGAGTAAATATATATATGTATATATATATATATATATATATATATATATATATATATATATATATATATATATATATATATATATATATATATATATATATATATATATATATTATATATATGTATATATATATATATGTATATATATATATGTATATATATATGTATGTATATATATATATTTATATATATATATATTTATATATATATATATATTTATATATATATATATATTTATATATATATATATATATTTATATATATATATATGTATATATATATATATATATATATATATATATATATATATATATATATATATATATATATATATATATATATATATATATATAGTTTATTTCTAAGAATATTCTTAATATTGTCTGATTTAATTTTGCTTACATGTTACATCCAATCCAATCCACTTTTGAGGGAACCAATAACCTATAAGTCTCATTTTTTGAGAGAACCAATAACCTATAAGGAAGTTTGTTTTGAAAATTTAGTTTATGGTCTCTAAGTGTTAGAAAGGCTTGAGCAGGGGCAGTTGATTCGATTCTGTTATCAAGGTTTATTTTTAGCAATACTTTTGGTTTCAAAATTAAATGCATTTTCCTTATTTTCAGGGGCTTTCTCATAAGAACTAGAGGTGTACCGGATATTTTTGCTGGATATGCCAGATATTGAACTTTTCTAAAGTTCTATAAGTGTTTATGAAGAAAAAGCAAGTCTTGTCATTCTACATTAAATAACGTTCAAGATTTAAAAAAATAAAATCAAGAAAAAACTTGTATAACAGATATATGCGTCAATAATGTATAAGGAAAAATTGTTTTTACAGCCCAATTTTTGTTTTTTTTTATTTACTATTTTCTATACTTCTTCATCACATATCCCATATTATACAGTTTTTTTTTTGATTTTTTAAAGTAAGATCTTGAATACTGTTTATGACTTATTTTTTCTTCATAAACACTTATAAAACTTTAGAAAAGTTCAATATCCGGCATATCCGGCAAAAAAATCCGGTACTCAACTAGTAATATTTTTGCATAAAGTTTTTCATAGTTTTATATTGTGAGTTGATAAATGTTATTCGTTTATATAAGCATATATGTTTTTTTTTTTAATTATTCACCTCCCCAAGGCCTGAGGGGGCCACTACAGTCAAGGAGGCTGCTCATTTTTTTTAATTATTTATTTATTTTTTGTTGTTAATCGTGGTACAACCCTCTCTCAACTCTTTAACTCCGAAACTCAAACCTTGACAAGCAAGGCCGCTGCGCGGAGAAATTGAGTTGAGCACCGTACTTCCAGGGACATGGTGGGAGTCGAACTCCGAACCTCTCGTTTACAAAGCGAGTGCTCTTACCACTACACCACTACCGCATATCAGCAAATACCGTTTATCAGCATCACATATACCGTTTATCAGCAAAAACATTTCCACTAACAAAGGAAAAGTGTTTTTTAAATTGGTCAATAAGCATCCACCCTCTAATAAATTACATAATATTTTTAATCGAAACAATTAAAATTAGCTATAGTTGCACAAAAAATACGGAAAGAATTATAAAATAACACAGTAATATTTCCTTAAACAAAAAAGAAATCCTATATGAAAAAATGACAGAAAATTGTAATTGTAAACAAAAAACCAATTGTCCAATGAGTGAATTGTTTATCAAAAAATGTATTGTTTCCTCTAAGAATGTGCCTGATAAACAATATATTAACAGAGGGTGAATCGAAAAAACATTTTGTCAATCATAAGCAATCCTTTAAAAATGAAAATAAAAACTATTCAAAAGATACCATGGTGTCAAAATATATATGGGAATTAAAAGATAAAAATATTGATGATTTTATACTGAATTGATGCATCCTTAAAACAGCACCTTCATATAACAATATTTCCAAAAAATGCATACAATGCGCATAGGAGAAATTTGAAATAATTACACATGCGAACCAAGAATATTTATCAAACAAAAAGTTTGATAAATATTCTTATTCCTGCATTTAGAAGTCAGAATTGATTTCTAAATGCAGGCACGAAAATAAGTTTCTCCTAAAAAACTATTAAAATAAGTGAGCTCAAATAATAATTACATCAAATCCCTCTTTTAAAAAATACCTAAAAAAAAAGTAGAAGTAACCAATTCTAAAGAATTCTTTTTATAAGTGTCAGCATATTCCACAAATGTGTAAAAATTTACAGTAGTTAACCCGTTAATGACTTCCTTTCATTAAAGGAAGTCATTAATGGGTTAACTAGGGTAAAAAACATTAACAAATAAGTTTTATTAATTTGATCATTCATTTCTGATGAGTCTTTACTGATGAAACACAGTGTTAAATGAAAAATTTTTAAGTGATTTTCTACTAATTTATACATATATATATATATATATATATATATATATATATATATATATATATATATATATATATATATATATATATATATATATATATATATAACCATATGTATATATATATATATATATATGTGTGTGTGTGTGTGTGTTTGTGTGTGTGTGTGTGTGTGTGTGTATGCTTGTTTGTATATATATGTTTATGTTTGTATGTTTTATATGCTGTATTTTGTATTGTTAAATATTTTTAGCATTGCATATTTGTGCTCATGTATTCAATATTGAAACATTGGTATCAAGTTGGCAATCTAAGGATCCTGTTATCCAATATTTAAACCATTTAGATGATAATATACTCAATCAAACTCGTTTGAACCCAATCCGTGGACCAGAATTAGTAAATATTTATTATATTGGTTTGTATTTTTAAAACTGCAGACATGTTTGACTTGAACAGTTTATACACTTATTAAATAATGTTGCCTTACATATGGGATACCAGGGATATATATTACATATATATCCCTGCATACTTTAAAAACTTTTATTTGTCTAGTTTTTTCCCCTCACTTCAACTCTCTGGAACTCTCTTCCATCTTCATGTTTTCCTGACTTGTACAACCTACAATTTTTAAAGTCTTCTGTCAATTGTTTCCTTGGTTTTTAACTCTATTCTTTATTTTCTAGTAACTTCCAACTTAATAGTGAATCAGAATAATATATACTAGCTGAGATTGGACCTGTAAAAATACAGGTCTTTGTAAGTCTATTCCAAATCGAACTTTTCTATACTTTTTCTTTATATATCCTAGCTTTACGGATCCGTAAAATACAGATCTTTACCAATTTACATATCTATTCCACACCGATTATTTCTATACCTATTCCTTATTTACTTTAATATTTTTTAGTAAAATAATTTATTCTGAAAAAAAACTTTAAGAGCAAAAAACTTAACATGCGCACCTTTTCTGCATATGTAGAGCTTATAAGAAACTTATAGGTTTGTTTTTCTGCTAAATGCATTTTATTGATAGCTCAGTGGTTAAGTGTGCTGTCATCAGTGTTGTTTTAGGGGGTCTAAAACCTCCTCTTAGCGTAATAAATTTTGAAATTTTTATAATCTTGCTTATATATTTATAGCAAAAAATAGTAATATAGCAAAAAAGATTTCTAAAGTTTAAAATATAATTTAAAGTTTTCTCATTTTATAGACATATTATACGCGATTATTCCATATAATACCTGCAAGATCAACATATGCTAAAAACATTTACACTTACAGACCTTTGTACATAACACTATGCAAATGGTCATAAGTCATACAAAAATAAAAAAACTAAAGAATATTAAACACTAATCTAAAATCTAGGCCAAAAAATTTTGTGCGTTGACATCAGTTTGTGGCAAAATAAACCTTAATGCGTCTAGTTTTCTTTTGCCTTTATTTTACATTTTTTTATTAATTTTAATTATGTTGCATACAATTGCACAAAAAGGTATAAAACTGGTACAGATAAATCATTTCACGGATGAGTTTGTATTTATTACAATAGTAATAAATGAATAGTTTTTGTCTTATTAGATTATTTACCATAAAAATATAATCCATATATCTTTAATAAAAATACTTACACAAAATCTAAAATAAGAAAATGGAAAAATTCTAAAATTTTTTGTCAACATAAAAACCGAAGATAACAAATCATTTCCACCAACAAAAATTTTATTTTTCTAAAAACTTTAAATAAGAATCTTATTTCTAGTTTGTCTTTCTAGTTTTTTTTCCACATTGATGTCGCAAAAAAAATTGTGGCTTCAATTTACAAAAAAGCTAGTCTATCATTTTAATGGTCTATCACTATGACTGGTTGAAACTTAGGCGATTTTAAATTGTGTTTTCTCAAAGACAATTTAATCAATTGTAATGATTTTCAATTGTATTTGATTAAAATTTAATGATGCATAATTAATTTTTATTTCAATAAAAATAAATATTACCTTAACTTTAGGACATGCAAGTAATTTAATTTTGTGTAAAGTACCCACCATCGTCCACAATTTTATTTTACGCCACTTTTTTTGTAGCATTAATTAATTAATCTCGGAAATTTTTAACACTATTTTCACATTTGCCTCTTTTCCTCAATATTCTCATTACAATTGACCAGTAAGATTTGATAACTCGCTGCTCAGGACAGTTTGATGGATTTGCATTCTTTGGAACAAAATTGACTCTTTTTTACCTATACCGCTGAGTTTGATGCCAGATCTGGCCAAAATAAGGTTGATTATTTGTGCTTTTTAATTAGAGGAAGAAGTCATTTATTTATGCTTTATATTTAAAAAAAGTAGTTTTTTCAAGCATTCACTCACATATAGATCTGGTGTCAAAAATTGATTTGTTATGGAAGGAGAGCTTTTAAAACCTCAACTGCAAATTGCCTGCTACAAAAAGAACTCAAAAGTGATTTTCTTATTAAAATGTACTTAAATTTGTCAGAAGCTGTATAATGTTTTGACTGATAATATTATTGATTACATCAAAGCATCGAGTGATCTTTTTCACAGTAAGTTACATCGTCTTCTAAAATGCACACATTTTTTTTCATAACTAATTTAAGAAAATTTTTAGCTAATCCAGTTGCCTTGATTTCTCCATTAAGCAACCTTTTTGTATTTTTTTCTTGTAATATTCTTTTAGATTTTCTTTTTTGAATACTCTTTGAAAGTAGTGAAATCTTGTGACTGAATTGGATTTTGATGAATTGAGTCAACAATTTATTTTGCCTTTTTTTCGAAAATAAATCTTGATTTTCCACCACTTCCTGATTTTATTTTACAGTTTTGTTTTCCTTATAACATTTCATAATAATTTCAACAGTTGATTTTGGAATTTTACATGCTTTTGAAATCATGGAATATGAGAATGATGGATTTTCTATGTAAAATTTTTTTTTTCGATTTTCTGACTCTTTACTCGACATTGCAAAAACTAACAAGGAGTAAACAAAACTACACCCACTCACAAGAAAACTAATTATGTTAGCATCATTATAAAAATTTTATAATTTATTATAAAAAAAAAAGTTATAACAATTGATTAAGTGGTTTTTGAGAAAACTCAATTTAAAATTGTCCAAATTTCAACCAATCATGGTGATAAGAAGCAGATAATGTAATATTAGCAATTAGAAATTATCAAGAGAGGGGCAAATCTAAAATAGAAGTTTCAAACTTTCCGCTTAGGTATCAATATGTTTCATGTTTTTCCAATCTTGTCAATTTTTAAAAATATAATAACATACCTAAAAAAATCAAAACAAAACAGCTTGTGCTTAAAAGACTTGTAATTATTAGAAAAGTTTACTTATATTACATACTATCCTGAATAAAACGTTATATAAGTGGATTTTTTACATTTTATAAACAATATATATAAACAAATAACATATTTGTTAATATATATATATAATATATATATATATATATATATATATATATATATATATATATATATATATATATATATATATATATATATATATATATATATATATATATATATTTTTTTTTTATATGGATGGTTAAGTGCAACAAAGTTGAAAAAAAAATTAAGTTGTATTAAAATTAAAAAATGATTTATATGTTTCTTTGCAAACACCAAACATTATACCTAAAATTTTTAAGTGCACTAAACTGCAATTACTTTTATTATAAGTATATATGTGGAAATGAGATATTTTTGTGTCAAATTATTTCATCTCAACATATTCGTTGTATCATCCATACTGAAGCCATTTTTTAAAACACCTTATAATAAAAAAAATCAATTTCGACTTTTTTAAAAAATAAACTAGTTTAGATGTCTACAAACATTATTAAATATATATTTTCAAAGAGTTCTGAAAAAATTCAAACAAGTTATTTGTTTCAAAAAACGTTCCACAAAGAGTTTCTCCTAATAATTTTTTTTTAATTGCATTTTTCTCGAAATACTTAATAATCATATTAAGGTGTTTTGATAAATGGTTGCAGCATATATTTATAGTAAAAAAGTAAATGTAGCAAGAAAAACTTTTAATTGTCAAATGAAAGTTTTTTCAGCTATAGGCTTTTTTTTTTTTTTGCCTCCACAGCAGCACCTTCTGTAGTAGCAGGACTGTCTTATAAAATTTTTTCTTTATTCAGTTTCAGACATTTTTTTTTCAGACCATCCGCAGCTTATTAAGACTAATTACCTGAGCACATTAATAACATAAGTATCTCAATCATGACACATACGCAACAAATTTTTCTCCTGGTGTTTTGATGTTTTTAGAATTTTTAGCTTTTTTTTTTTTACATTTTAATAAACAAAAATCTTTTTGTTTGTTAAAATGTATAATATTGTTACTTATGTTAAATAAATCTCTATAAAACTTCAAAAGTATTTTGTATTTTAATGTAATAAAAAATAAAATAAAAAGTCACCAGTGGTAGGACTT
>NC_061158.1:20712539-20792539 GCF_022113875.1 Hydra vulgaris | reverse complement strand
CAGGGACGAATAAGAGATTTGTAGAGGTAGAGAATGGAATCAGAAGTAAGGAAATGGCGAGCACGATAAAGAGAAGCAACCTTAGCAGAAGCTAATTTAGCAATCGATTGTATATATGGTTTTTATGAAAGGTTTTCAAATTTGTTGATCAAAGACTCAAAGACCTTGCTAATAACAGAAAGAAGACTGATCGGACGATAATTGGAGGGGTCAGAATTTTCTCCAGAGTTTTTGAATATTGGAACCACAGATGCCATTTTCCAACAAGCAAGAGAACAAGAATCAGTCAAACACTTGTTAAATAGTTTAGAGAGAATTGAAGAAAGTTCTGGAGAACAATTCTGCAAGACTGTGACAGGAATGTTGTCTGGACCACAAGCTGTAGACGAGTTTAATTGAGATATGACTTTAGCAACAGAAGCCAGAGTGATTTGAATGTCTAACAATGGGTCAACCTGTTTGACTGGAATGGAAGGAAGAGAATGTCCATAAGATTCAAGAGTGGAATTAGAAAAAAAGTTCTTTGCAAATAGTTCTGCCTTATCCTTGGAAGAGGTAATAAGATCAGTCCCATGAATGAGAGATGGAATGTTAGATCTACCCTTGTTAACAATGCTGTTGAAGATTTTCCAAAAGTCTTTAGAGCCTAACTTCTGCGATAAGATGCGAGATTTAGTGAACTGAGAATAATGGAGTTTAGCATCAGAAAGCACCTTTTTACATCGATTTCTTGCAATAATAAATAGCTGTTTGTTCTCAAGAGAGTTGTTCTTTTGAAAAAGATGAAAAAAATGGTTACAATTGGATATAGCAGCCGCACAAGAAGGAGAAAACCATGGAGTAGAATGAGGCTTGACTTGAAACCGACGAAAAGGAATAAAAGCTTCCATTCCAGCCTGAATCCAGGAGGTTACGTAGGAGGCGCATTTGTCAGCTGAGAGAGAAAAAATATCAGCCCAAGGACCATCACGAAGAAAATCACGAAAGGAATCCCAGTCAGCTTTAGGGTAGTAGTAGGTGGTGCGATGATAAGGTGAGTCAAAAAAATAAGTACGAGAACTATACTTTAAATTAAAATATTAACAGTAACTATTACTTTATTTAAAAGCATTTCGCTAATTAATTAAAAATAAAAACAATAGTAAAGATCGAAGTTATTAATATATTATATATAATATTTTATAATATATATATATATATATATATATATATATATATATATATATGTGTATATATGTATATATATATATATATATATATTTATATATGTATATATATATACATATATATATATGTATATATATATATATATATATATATATATATATATATATATATATATATATATATATATATATATATATATATATATACATATATATATATATATTAGGGCTGTACCGGATTTCGGCTCCGGCTCCTGCTCCGGCCGAAATCCGGCCATTTTTACAAATCCGGCCCAAATCCGGCTCCGGCAAAAATTTAGCAAATCCGGCCTAATTTTAGCCGGAGTTTTGAATTTTGTCAAATATTTATTACATTTTTTTTGCCCGTGTTTACATGTATACCTAATATTTTATTTATAAAAATCAATTTTTTTTGTAATTCTATATTTTATGAACCTCATATTTGTTTTGGTATTTGTATTTATATTTCTTTATAATTTAATAAGCTTAGTCTAATTTCAAACAACAACGCAACAAAAAATTCTGAAGGGAAGACACACGATATTCTACAATGATGCAGGTATAAAGACTATGATGTCAACCCTAATCAAGTGATTGGATGAGCGTTTTAAAAGCATTGAAAAAAGAAACCTCTTTATATACTGACGAGGCTGGGTGACTCACAACTTAAAACTAAATTCTCCTCATTACAGGCAACACTGACAGCTGAAAAAACAAGATTGAAGTCAATCTGAGCATGCTGAACAGAAAATTGACAAAACTGAAGAAAATCCACCAAAATAAGCCAGGCCTAATAATTTTTCTACATCATCATCATCATTACTCTGGCAATTTATTGATAAAATTATTCAGTCTACGTCCGCTGGTGGCAGGGCACATAAACAACAATTACTAAAAGGCATTAAAACTCAACTAAGGAAATATCCGAAAGAACCAGAAATAAATAGACACAATGATCCACTACAGTGGCGGAGTGACAAAATTCCGGAAAAAAAGTTCAACAGAATTACTATAAACTTTTAAAACATATGGCCTATAGAATTTCTTTAGAATTTCTATTAATTTATATATAGAAATTGCTATAAAACTTTTTAAATAACAACAATGAAGTTTAACAGAAAACAGCAGTCACTTGGTATTCTGAATAGTCCACATTGTTGACCATGCTCAACACCAAGTAGGGATGTACAGGATTTTGGCTCCTGTAGTTTTGTTTTGAAATCCGGCTCCGGCTCCAATTCCAGTCGGATCTGTCAGTAGAAATCCGGCAAATCCGGCTCCGGCCGGATTTGAAAAAATTAAATCCGGTACAGCCCTAATATATATACATATATAAATATATATATATATATATTTATTTACATAAATATATATATATATATATATATATCTATATATATATATATATATATATATATATATATATATATATATATATATATATATATATATATATATATATATATATATATATATATATATATATTAAAGTATTGCGATATCAGTATCGTAGTATCGAAACATGCTAAAATATCGACATTTTGACCAGGTTCGATATTGAGTTGTCGATATTGAAATTTTTTTAATAATATCGAAGTTTCGATATTATTCGATATCCTTTCACAGCAATATCGAAAGAATCTCGATATTCAAACTAAAATATCGATACTAATATTCAAACTTTAATAAAAATCAACTGTTATACTCTAAACTGTCCCTCCTAAAATTTCCCAGCTAAACTTTCCCGCCAAACTGAAAAGTAATTAAAAATGCTAAAAATTAAGTGTAAATTAAAAACTGGGTAAAGCTACAGTTAAGCGGCCTAAAATAATTATATTTTTTCGCTTTTTAAAAACACGATGGAGCGTATTTTTAAAGCGAAACTTAATTATGTTATGTAATAATAAATGTTACGGGTTGTGAATTTGAAATTAAAAGATTTAATTAAAAGTTGAAGTTTTATATTAAAGTTGAAGGTAAATAATTATAATAATAAATATATTTTTATAAATAAAATATAATATAATAGTAATAAAATAAAAAAAAAATAATAGCAAATAATATATAAAAAATAATAAGAAAACAATATATAAAATAAAGCATAAAACATTAAATTCCGCAAACAACTTATTTCTAAACAATAAATTTACTTTGCTCTTATTAGAATAAAATAAATCTTCTTTGCTTTTATATTTTGCTTAACTGTAGCTTTACCAAAAATTGATGTCTTAATTTTTGTTCAATACTCAAATACTTTTGATATAACCTTATAAATATTTTTTTCAAAATTAGTTACTAATAGAAGTTATAAGTGAGAAAAGTTGTGATATTTTTTGTTGAAAATGCCAAGAGTAAGTCCCTTTTGGGCGTATTTTTTAAGAGACACACCAAAAAAAGATATTGCTCAGTGTAAGCTATGCCCAACACAAATAGGCACCAAACAGAGCACTACGACTGGTTTGAAGGTTCACATCAGAGGTTGTCATAATGAATTTTTTCTCAACATTGGGAAAGAAAATTTAAAACGAGCACCAGAAACAACAGCTGAGCAGCTTGCACAAGAATCAATTTTGGACACTCATGGGCCAATAGCTCTAAGTGCAAAAAGAGTAAAGATGGACATTTCATCGTATTGCAAGGTTGTGACAAAATATGGAACAAACGACAAGCGACAGTTAATAGCTGACTTGGATATTGTGAAATATTTGTGCATGGGAAATTTAGCTTTTCAACATGTTTCATCACCTGCTTTTAAAGACTTTTTATTAAGCCTTCGTCCAGAAATTATTATTAGAGCACCATCAACATATTCAAGAAACAAACTTCCAATCCTTTATTCTAATGTTTTTGAGGCAGTTCTTAATGTTTTAACACATGACTTAAAAGATGTAGATGCAGTTGGATTTACTTCAGATCTTTGGTCCAGCAAAAGCAATGAGTCATTTGATTGAAAATACAACACAAACAGTGTCACCCAAACAAGATTTGTCTCCTGCCGAACAACTTCTTTTTGAAATGATGGGTCAGGATTCTAATGCCTCTGAGCTTTACAGATCATCAAAAGATTCTCCATTTGATATAGAACTAGAAGCTTACAAGAGGCTTGGATTTCCAGATAAAAATTACAATATTTTGGAATGGTGGAAAATTCATTCACCTCAACTTACAATTTTGTCTAGAGCTGCTAAGAAAGTCTTGTGTGTCCCAGCGTCATCAACTTCTTCAGAGCGTGTGTTTTCACAAGCCGGAAATATTGTGTCATGTAAAAGAACTTTACTAAAAGCCGAGACAATAGAAAAACTTGTGTACGTTAAAATCAACATTAGTAAAGTTACTATTAAAAAATGGCTAATCGAGGAAGAAAATCATCAGCTGACGCGATAGACTAATTTTTGTTTTGTAAAACTGTTTATGAAAAAATATACAATTAATTGAGCTATAATTTTTTTTCCAAATTGCTGAAAACATATTTCAAATATTGAAGATAACTTACGGTATTAGACCCCTCAAATTCCTCTAATTAGAAAAAATGGGTCTTAAACACAAAAATAGCATTATAAAATTCTAGAATCTTGTTTAATATCGTATAATATCGTAAAATATCGAACTGAATATCGATAAGTTCGAAATTCAGTAAAAATATATCCAGTTTCAATATCGAAGTTCGATAATGTGTTTATGTAATATCGTAGTATCGACAATATCGACTTTTATGAATATCGCAATAGCTTAATATATATATATATATTTATATATATATATATATATATATATATATATATATATATATATATATATATACATACATACATACATACATACATACATACATACATACATACATACATACATACATACATACATACATACATACATACATACATACATGGAGGTCCATGGTTCTAAACCAGCTCTGGTCATATATGCATCATTAGTAAGAAAGGAGACATGAAGTTTTTGGTTAAATGCTATTCTGTGGGTGTTCTGTGATAAGACTGTTAGTACTTAATGGCCTAAATAGTTAATTTAGTCTTGTTGTTGAGGTTGGAAGCATTGAAAAACTCATTGAAAAACTTTGCTGAGAGTGTTCTCAAGTTATTTGAACAGATGGATTGCCTATATGTGAGTTTAGCTAACAAATATTTTCTATTAATAAACTTGAAGTTGTAGATTAAATCACTTCGATGAAGATGTGATAATATGGCTTCACTGGATTACCCTCTGAGAAGCCAAATTGCTTTGGTGGCAGTTTTGAATTATTTTAATGTGTGCAGAGAGAGAATTCCATACAGGAGCAGCATACTTGAGATGAGGTCTGACCAGTGACATGTAGAGTCACTTCCAGACTTGTACATTTGTGATAAATATGAAAAAAGCTTTCTTTTGTTCAGGACTAAGTTAGGTTTTAATGATATTATTTTAACATGCATGTCCCATTTGAGGTTGTGTGAAATGTAAATGCCAAGAACTCTTTTATTGTAAGTGGAATCGAGAAGCTCCTTTGTTGATAACTTTGCTGTTATCAGCATATAACTGCATTGGATTGCTAACTAGTTCTGTAATGTCATTGATGTATAAAACAAATAGAAGAGTTCCTAGAACGGATCCTTGTGTATTTATACAAGTAATGTATATATAAAAAAACTCTTTAATATATTTTTGCATTCTTTTTTCAAATGTCTTTTAATTTTAATTTTTTAAATTTATAAAATAAACATAAAAGAATTTTTTTTTTGTTTATTTAACCTGTCTAGTTAAAAAAATATTTTTTCGGGAGAGCGATACGTAGATAAAAGGGTTTTCTCTAAACCTATGGCTTGTTTTTAATTTATATATATTTCTAATTTAATTAAAATAGTTAGATGACTTTTTATGTACTTAATTATTATTGAGTATGAAAATAAAAACACTTTTATAAGTAGTTTTATACAAATTTTGGTATGAGTTAAGACCTATTTTAATAAAACCTATTTAATAAGACCCGTCACTCCTTACATTTGACAAGACCTGTATTTATTACATTCAACAAGACCTGTCACTCATTACACTCTACATGACCTGTCATTTATTACATTTAACAAGATTTATCACTCATTACATTCAACAATTCATTCATTACATTTAACAAGACCTGCCACTCATCAGGCTTTAGTGAGTTTAGTTGAGTTATTTTTCAAAAAAGTAAAATTTAAACTTTACTAAAATAATAAACTATAACAATAAGATTAATTAAATTGCATTGGGTATATTGAGTCTTTAATAATGTTTTTATAATATAATATTATGCAAATCACTTTTAAATAAAGTAACAAATTACATCTAACAATTGTTTAATATATTTACGCAGATTTAGAAGTTAAAAAAAAAGATTCTTAACAATTCTTTGTAGTAATATAAACATAACAAAAAAAATAATTAAATCGTTCCTTTAAAAAGTTGATAAAATTTTTTTGTTTGAAAACATTTATAATAATAAATATAAGTATAAAAAAATATATACGATATTCATTAATACTTTATACAAAAAATCATTAGCAGTGATTTGATACTTTATTTAAATGTGTTTCATTAATATAAAAATATAAGTAAAGATCAAAGTTATTTAATTCATTACATTTAACAAGTCCTGTCGCTCATTACATTCAACAAGACCTGTAGCTCATTACATTCTGCAGGACCTCTCATTCATTACATGTTAGTATGATAAGATTTAATAAATTTTTTTATTATGTTTTATTTCTTATTATTACTAAGATAAGGTTTTTACTTTTATTTATGCATTTTATGTTTTATAGGATCCTATCATTGAGCTACTAAAAACAGGTAAAAATTTTATTCTAAATGGTTTTCCTAGTTATTAAAGTAATATTAATAAAGTATTATTATGTTTTAAATTTTGTTTGTTTGTTTGTTTTATGTTAGAATTTTATAGAAATAGTATACTATTATTATTTTTTATTATTCTCCCTGTATTTATCTGAAGACTATTTCTAAGTTATTAAAATTTCTGGATTTTGTATTATGTAACTACATACCATGCTTAATGTAGCTACCCTGTTTCTGATTCAAATTTTTTTTGCAGTAATAGGTCTTTTTTGAAATTGAATATTTTCTGCACTAACTGTCAGTCAATCTATTTACTAAAGCTCTTGTCTATTCCCAAAATTAATATGATGTTTTATGATTTTTATGTATATAGGCATAAGATATATATGTATATACGGTATATACAAGTATAATACTTATAAATATATGTGTGTGATCAATGTAAAATATTTAATTTTGACATTGATCATGGATCAGGTTTGTTCAGCAAAAAAAGTAATATTGTTTTGTTGTGTAGGCAAAAAAAAATTTCTACTTTAACACTTTGATTTGTCAATGTAGTTAGTCAAAACAGTTGCCATTTGATGTGAAATTGATGTTAGATGTTGTTGCTAAGCTATATTTGTATTTTTATGTTTTTGTTTTTGGGTTATTAAATAAATTATATAAGTAATCTTTATATATTAATTTGGATATAAGTTTTAGTTTTCATTAAAAATAAAATTACTTTTAACAAAAAAAATTTAATAATTTTCTGTTATTATTAAATAGGTTGTGTTATCTTTATATATATATTTATATATTTTTATCATATTTTTATATAGCATAACATAGCACAGACTTTTGATAACATTTGATGACACCAATCAGCTTTTAGTAAAATACAGTGATTTTATTTACAACAGATACTAATACAGATACAATAGATTTTGGCTACTACTTATCTCATTTCTCATTATGTCAAAATATACATTTTAACTATATTACAAGTTTTATTATTACTTAAATTATCTCATTATTTTATTTCTTATTATGTGATAATGTGTCATAATTATGCCAAAATTTCTATTGGTAGTTGTATCATAATTTTTTTACTAATTATTTTATTTTTTATTATGTCATAATTATATCAAAGTTTTATTACTAGTTATTTCATAAATTTATTTTTTATTATGTTAAAATAAATTATGATGTCATTATTTTTACTGTCATAATGTTGTGCTAATTATCTTATTTCAAAAACGACAAGTTTGATCAATTTAACTATATTTTTTAAATTGCTGGTGTGACAGGTGTGATTATCACAATTTAACTATATTTTTTAAGTTGCGAGTGTGACTGGCGTGATTATCACAATTTAACTTTATTTTTTAAGTTGCTGGTGTGACTGGCGTGATTATCACAATAGCTCTCATAGTGATGGTATGTTTTTATTTCAATTTTTTTGTTTTTTTTTAATTTTTAACATTTTATTTCAGATATGTGTGTAATCTTGTATGGTCTATTACTTTATTTGGTCCATAATGTAATTTGTGTTATGTCTATGAAAATCAGTAAACTCGTTGTAATTTTGAAATCTATATAATCAAAATAATTAGTGTACAGTGATATAAAAGCTTATTCTCAGAATTCTGAATCCATAAAAACAATACTTTTTGTATAAAAAAAAAAATGCATTTAAAAATAAAAGTTAAAAATTTTTTTTTATTAAATTCATTAAAAATTTTTATTTTAATATGCAGTTTGTTAAATTTTAAAATTTAAAAGTTTTAAAGCAGTTTTCCTATCTGATATCTGATTGGTTGGTTTCATCAACCAATTTCTTGATGGTTGTTCTTGATAGCAGGCTTGCTTATATGCAATAGCTTACATCAAAGATCTTTGGCATCAATGCTAGATAACAAATTTCCTTTGATTAGTTCAAAACTGATAATCTAAGTATAAACTTTTCATTATTTCAGCAGTGCCAACTTGTAAAATATTTTTTGTACTTTTTTTTAGGTTACCTTTTTTTGAGGATCTCAAGCATTTTGGGAGATTTCATAGTCATTGTGACACTTCAATTTTCTAGAGCATTGTAGTTTTTACAGAGTATTTCTTATAGAAATGGACAACTTGTTCACAACTAGACTAAATAAATTTCAAAAACACAATAACAGTTAAAGTTAATTTTTATGTCATATTTTTGATAATCTGTGAGTTTTTAGATGAGTCATAAGTTATTCCCAGTTTTTTTACTTTATATTAGGGCCTTGTGAATCAGATTTTTAATATGAATCAAATCTTAAATGAAATTACTAGTTCAAGAATTTATATAATCATGGGGCATAAAACAGGGCAATCCAAATTTATGTTTTTTTTTTTACTATATATTACAAAATTGAAACATTATTTGAACCAACTCTTTTTGTAAAGTTTTGTCCAAATTAACCATTCCTCATTTTGTATGGAAAGTCTATTGCATTTATTGTCAATTATTTCTCCCACTTTTTCTGATGAAAAATCTTCAACAGCATGAAGAGCAATTGCAACTTTAGATATCAAATGAAAAATGTCATATTTGTCATTTAAGTCGAGAATAGGGCAATACAAATATCCCAATGTTTTCCTACATTATATCTAAAATTCCATTTGTTTCAGATAAGAAACTTGCTTCCTTAACTTGAATTTCATTAGCATTCATAGTAATACTTAAAACTTTTTTTATTATGTCATTAAGATTTCACCATAATTGTCAGTATAAAGTAAGATCATTAACAAATTTACTTTTTTATATGTTAAAGGAACACTAAATTAATGTTTATGTTTTATTTTAAAATAAGAATGACTATTGTTAAAACTTGGATTTCAGACAGCTCATTGATAGACCAGTTGGTGGCACTTTCACAAAAATTTTGTTTTCTGTGCGCTCTTAACTCGAGTAAGTCCTTTAAATTGACTTTTTTTTAATCCAAGTGCTATTAAAATATTTGAGAAGGAATAAATTCATTTATTCCTTCTCAATTTGCTTTTGTGGTCCTTATAATGGTACAACTAACACTCAGGTAGTTAATGGACCTTAAACCAACTCTTATCCTCAGGTGAACATGTTCGATGTAGTTGTGTGGATTGTCTGCTATAAATTGCTTGGCATCATATGGTTTCCCTCTTGATTTAATATAGAAAACTTATTTTTCCTTAGTCTTTTTGCATATTGCTTACAGTTTTGTTTTGTGACAACTAACTTTCAATTCATGAAATTTTTGACCAGAGAGAAATGTGCAGCAATCATGTAGTAAGTGCCTATGCTCAAGTTAAACCTCATATTGTCTTTAAGGCATCTGCCTCAGATTAATCAAAGAAGTTGCCAAATTGAATGATTTCTTCAAGCATTGTTTTTAGTTAAATATATTAGGCAAAATCAACACGATTAAATCTTTTGCTGGTTTTTTTAAATCGTTGTAAATATCTAGATATTGAATTTATTTATAAAGGAACTAACATTAAAAATAAACAAACTCAACAAGTGATAAATTAAATAAAGAATAAACCAGAGAAAATAAAAGCATAAAACTAATATATCTTTTAATTTAGAAGCATCTCTCTAATAATTTATCCCTATATCGCCATGTTCATGTAACACATAGGTTCATTAATTGTGTCATTTATGAGGCACAACTGTTATATCAGAATTAGTTGATGGTTCAAATCCTTTTAATGAATAATTGTATTTTTAAGTTTTATTTGTAAACATTAGAAAATATCAAAGTTTCAAGTTTTTAATTAATTATGTTTCAAAGTAATTTCGCTTGGATTAAATACTTTGAAACTTCAATTAATAACTTTAAAACTTCAATTTTCTCTAAATTCTTTGTAGTGAAACACTTAAATTAAAATAAAAACATATTCATTTTTAATGTGGTAACTTAAAACATGCAAGGAACCATGGCCAAGTTGTCAAAAAAATATTATATGCATGGTCATATAAGCATGCATATAATATTTTTACCGCACACATTTCCTGAAAAAGCTTGATATATATGTATATATGTATATATGTGTGTGTGTCTGTGTGTCTGTGTGTGTATATAATATAATATATATTTTTTTTATTTTATTTTTTTTTAGGTTTCTTCATCAACTGAGTTAATAAGGTATGCTATAAAATTTTTTAAGTGGATATGTGAAATTATATTAAAATATATTGTGGTCAAAACGATAATTTAGTCAAAAAATTAATCACTGATAAGACTGAAGAATTGTTGAGACAAAAAATGTTTATTCTGTTTTAAAAATGAAATATATGTAATAAAATTCAATTCAATTATTTTATTGGTTATTGTTTCAAATGAAATCTTTAGACGATCATATTTTGAAGTTTTTTGGTTTACTCACCATTTGTTTGTTATCTTTTTTGTTTTATTGGTGTTCCATGGTTTTGGGTAGGTAATTTTAATTTATATTTCATATATATATATATATATATATATATATATATATATATATATATATATATATATATATATGTATATATATATATATACATACAGTGCATATATATACATACAGTGAAATACTTTATTAACAAGCGATTATGCGCACTCAGTATCAAGTCCTCAAAAGCAATATTTAGGGTTGGAAATTTATTTCCATGGGGTCATCCATAAATTATGTACTCAGCTATGGGGAGGCCAGGTTAGGGTTGGTGCTATATATTTTTTTCTATATATATTTCGATATTATTTTGAGAGAGTATAGAATTTGGGAGGTTTTTGTTTTTAAAAGTCAGTTTATGGTTTGACCATCTTTTTTTCCACTCTCATTCTGAGATAATATATATAAATTTTATCATGTATCTTTTGTGTAATTGCTAGGCATTTATAAACTATGTTAGATATTCGGAAGTTAAAATTCAAGAGACAACTGTTTTTTGTCTACAATTGCATACTAAATTTGTTTCTGAATTTTTTGAAATAATTTCTTTTAACAAAAAAGTTTAACAAAAAGTTAAGTTTAACAAAAGAAACCTGATAAAATTTATATAAGTATATCAGCAGGAGAGTGAAAAAAAAGATGGTCAAACCATAAACAGTCTTTTAAAAACAAAAACCTCCCAAATTCTACTACTCTCTTGAAATATTATTGCAATATTATAAAAAAAATATATCATCAACTGGTCAATAAATTCAAAAAAGTTTCAAATCACAACAGTTTATTAAAAAGATATTTACTTTGCTTGCTAAACTATTTCATACAAAAACCCAAAAGAACTCAACTCAAAGAACTCAAAATGTCACCATGAAAATAAATTTTATTTAGATGATCATGAACTAAAAGATTTTATTTAGATGATCATGAACTAAAAGATTTTATTTAGATGATCATGAACTAAAAGATTTTATTTAGATGATCATGAACTAAAAGATTTTATTTAGATGATCATGAACTAAAAGATTGAGACAAACTTATACTGTCAATTAAAAAAAAAAAAAAAATGGAAAAAAACTATTTAAAAAAAACTAAAACAATAGATTTTAAAATTTTAGGCATATTTTTTATGTTGTTATATTTGTGCTGGTTCTTCTAATGATGCTCTTTCTTTTCTAAACAAGATCCAAAAACGTAATGTAAGTTTAGTTAGACTCGCTTTATCTGCCAAGACTCGCTTTATCTGCAAAGATTGAGCCTCTCTCCCATCCTTATAAAGTTGCATTTCTTTCTCTTTTCTATGAATACTATCAGGCTGCTCAAAGAAGCTATCATCCCTAGTTCTATCAACTAAAACTCATGCTTGACTTCAAGTCTCCATGTTTTCCTAACTCATACAACCTACAACCTTTCAAGTCATTTGTCAACTGTTTCTTTGATCTTTAACTCTATTCTTTTTTCTTTCTTTCTCCCAACTTAGTAACGATTGCTTGTAGCCTTCTTAGGAGTGAATCAGAATTATACGCACATTTTACACACACAAACACATATTTACATTTGTATTTATTGTTCCATAAAATGGTTGAGTAAGTTTTTTTTTTTTGAGAAAAACCAAGAGATCAATTTTTGTTGTTGTTGTAACAAAAAATCTTTTCTTTTTTTAAGATTAAAATAATGTAAATTTTTTTTTCAATTGATATGTGTTAAAAGATTTGTTTTCATTCTTCTTTTTATAATCTTTTCTTTCATTTGATACTAACTCGACCTTTTATATAAATATATGCTACTAAATTACTTGCAGGGTTGTTTTTAAAAGTAATTTTTATTCATTAATAAATCTTTTCATTTTTAAAATTGGCTAACATTGCTTGCTGGTTTGTAATTTTTTAATCTTTTTTAAATTAATGTTTTCTCTTTTAAAAATAAATCTTTTCATTTTTAAAATTGGCTAACATTGCTTTTGGGTTTGTATTTTTATTTTTTAAACTTACAACATAATTTTGTTTAATAATCATATAAAAATATATATAATAAATAAAATTTTAATTAAAGATTTGTAATAAACTTATTAAATTCAAGTTGATCATTAGTTCTAAAAATTAAAAAAAAAAAAGTTAAAATTATTTGTTTTTTTTCTTAACCTAAAATACAAATATTTTTATTTTGTAATTGTATTAGGGAAACGCCAATTATATATATTTATATTTGAAGTTGTATTTGGATATCTAGAAATAATGTATTTGTATTTGATCAATTGTATTTGAGCCCAACTCTGACCAAAAGTGGGATTTAAAAATATATATGCAGTAGAACTTATTTGGTCATTGTTTATAATTAGGACAATAAGGCAATAATTAGGACAATAGGAAATTATATCATATAATTATATATTGAGATTGTATTATAATACAAAGCTTTTCTATTTTATTGTAAAATAAATATGTTTTAGAAAAAATTACAAGATTTAGCATTGGGATAAATAAAAACCTAAAATTGAGGCACTCATGTCCACTTGTGGTAGATAAGGTTTTAAGAAAAACTTTTGTACCATCTAAAACTTAATAAAAATTCATCAATAGATTTCATTAAAAATTACATTCACATTTAATGTTGTGACGACATAATATTAGTTGGAAGTTGGGTCAGAGTTTTAGATTTGTTTTTTACTCTTAACAAGTGAAATTGATTTTAACTTTTTTAAATCATGTTACAATAATATAAACAATTCATTATAATGAAAAAACTTCTAGGTGACACTCCATCAAACATAGTGGGCTCTCTAGTCTACAGTGAATTTATCTGTACCCAAAGCATCACTGATGAGATCATAATAGAATTTATAAGTTAAATGGATTTAACTTGTGGTGAGGAGGAGGGAAAGATATTAGCAATTATTCTATTGTTCTACTGATCTACTGTTAAAATATCTTTTTTGTTTAAATTACTATAGTTAATAATAAAATTAATATTTATTTTATTGTTTTAAACAAAATATGTAATAACTTGATTTTATTTAAAAAAGGTTCCATTTAAATATTGTATATAATATTGTAAAACAAAGAATTAAAAAAACTTTTCAAATTACTAATGTTCATTAATTGTTTTTCTGAAGATACACTCAATACATAAAGGTTTTAGTTGTGAAAATACACTCAATGCATAAAGGTTTTAGTTGTGTAGTATTCTGCCGTGCTAAGCAAAAAAGCAGTATCACCATCTAAGCAAAATGTCGGGAAATCGGCTAAAACAAGCTTATTTTCAAAACATTTTAATCGTATTTTTGTTACGATTAAAATGTTTTGAAAATTAGCGAAGTAACAGTAACTCCACGTCACTTACTGCTTATTTGCTACTTATTGGGATTTACTGTATTTTTGCTTCTAGTTTCACAAAAATTATGGACTTATTATATGTCTATGGTTTATTTTCTTAATTTCAAATGCTTATTTTCAATGTTAAATATTGGATATAATGCTTTTTTGTTGCGAAAAATGGTATTAAACCACATTGTTAACCATTGGTAGCAATATCTCAATTTTGACCAAAATTGGAGATACTGTTTTTTTGCTTAGCACGGCAGTATTGACATATTTACTTTTGTAAATTTCCAAACTATTTTTATTAAAATATCTTCAAATTTTGAATAAAATATAAATGTAACCTTATAAGTGTTTATGTGAAGAGCATCATTTGAAAAGCGTTGCTTGCAGCCTTGTTGGAAGTGAAGATGTTTAAAAAAAAAAGTTTATATAAAGTGTTTATGTAAAAAGCGTAGTAACTCCAGTTCACATGCAAATTCACTCTAGATTTTTAAAAAAAAATTTCCTACAGTTTATTTTCTTAAAAAGTTATCTTGGTCAAGAATAACAACACCACTATATAGTGAATATTGAGTTTAATAAATACATCTGCCATTGATATTATGTTCTTTAAAGAAGCTTTAAAAACTAGCTTGATTAAGATTATAATATAAAATTAATTCATTAAATGTAATTTACCAAGTAATTTAAACACTAAAAATTAAAATTATAATTTTCCTGATATAATAGTTATAAAATAATAACAATGATTTTGAATTTAACAAAAATAGTTATAAAAATTTAAACAAAATGAGACTTTACTTCAATCATTTTTAGTAAGCCTGCATAGCAAACAACATTGGTGCAATATTGTTTATATAGTTTATATACTGTAAACAATATTGCACCAATATTATTTGTTAATAGAGATCACTCAATCACACTTTTTGCATAGTTGAATTGTTTGGAAGAATGATTTTTAAATCATAAAAATATTGCAATATGTTATACAACTCCTCAATCTGAGTTGTTAAGTCAGATTTAACAGTGTCTTAAGTTTTTCACATATTCTGTGTGTTAGTAATGTGAATATTTGTTTTCACTCTTACAGCAAAAGTGTGATACTCCCTTTGTAGAATAAAAATTAAAAATATGAAATTGATTTATACTAAAACACATATTTTTACCTGTAATATATTTACACTAATAAAGTAAGTAACGATCCTTTTATATTGTTTATAGTATATGTTGTTGCAAACTCAGATCCGTGTTCATTATAATTAGGCAGGTGTATCTTTTCTTTCTATCTTTTTTTTTCTTCTTTTTTCTATCTCCTTCTCCATATCCATTAAGAAGCTTAGTAAGTGGCGGTTGGCAAACCATTTATTTTATTAATGCAGATGGGTTTCCTAATAAATCTATTAAGTCACTATCTCCTTTGATGATTTATTTTCTTATGTGCTTAGTCTATAGTCATAGCTAAGGATGTTTTTTCTAAAAATCTGAAGAATTTCCCACTCTTGGCTATTTCAGTATGATGTCATCTGAAGCAGTATAAACAAATTTATTTTTTAAAAGAAATCCAAAAGAAGTTTTATTCAAATGTTTCAGTCACAAGTATAAACCAGCTAATAATTTTTTTTTTTTTTGCATATCTTGATCATTTTACTCTTTAACCAGTTATTATAAATTTAGCTTATCTGAAGGTTGTTATGCTGGCCTAGTTTATGGCATCACACCAACCATCATTTATGACAATACTCTCTTCAAAACAATCTCCAATTATAGATAAATTAGTTATTTATTAGTGTAATTTACCCATTAAAATATACAGGTTGGTTAGCTGGTTAGGATTTGATTTGATTCAAGACTTTTTTAACTATATTAAAAATTTGTTTTACCATAGTAATTGTTATTGTAGTAAGTGCTAAATAATTGTTGACATATTTTTTACCCTGACTTTGTTTGAATAGAATTACATTTCCATATAATACCATTCTAACAAATGTTTTTAAAGTGCATGAAATTAAATCAATTTTTTAAAGCAGTTAAATGTAATGGAATGTTAACAGTACTTTAAACTTTGAAAATTTGGTTTTGACATTTCTTAAAAAACATGCATCAAGAGTTGCATTTTCTTGATCACCTCGAAATATTAACTAATCCTCTGCCTTTACTATTATTTTTCTAATGTCTATAACTCTGGCACAAAGCACTACTGAGTCGTGCCAATATTATTCAATAATTCACAAGTTTTCCCAAATTTATGTGTAAGAAATTATCATAAGAAAACAAAGTATACAAAATAAACAATTGATACACAGTTCATAAAGTTTGAAGTGGCATTAGTAAAGTGAAATTATTTGTAAGTTATTTATTAATGTATATTGTTGAAATATGTTGATAAATATAATCAGTAAAAAAAGTTGCTATATAAAATAATTTTTTTTTTAATTGGTTAACCATGACAACCGTGAACATAATATCAATGGCAAGAATTCATTTGGGAGGTCAAAATAGCAATTTTTGTCATTTCGAGCGGTCGTTGACCATTGTAAAACTGTTGACATAAACTAAATATAATATTCTCCTCATGATGCCAATGGTTATAATAGTATAGTAATAAAAAAATTAAAATGTTTTGTATTAATATATATATATATATATATATATATATATATATATATATATATATATATATATATATATATATATATTAATACAAAACATTTAAACAATTTTTTATTCTGCAAAAAGTTCTGTAAAAAAAAATTCTGTAAAAAAATTCTGTAAAAAATCATTGATAAACAGTAATGTAGTATTAATAGTAAAGCATGTAAATATAAAATTAGTATAAAAAGTATTAACAATAACAATGACGAATGATAATGAATTAACAGTAAAACAAACAGGCAACTGTAAAATAATAAATATAACTTAAATAAAAAATTAAAAAACTAATTATAAGTTAAGAGTATTATAAACTATTAATATGATAATAAATATTTATTATAATATAACAAAATAAATGACCTATATATATATATATTTATATATATATATATATATATATATATATATATATATATATATATATATATATATATATATATATATATATATATATATATATATATATATATATATGTATATATATATATATATATATATATATATATATATATATATATATATATATATATATATATATATATATATATATATATATATATATATATATATATGTATATATATATATATATATGTGTGTGTATATATATATATATATATATATATATATATATATATATATATATATATATATATATATATATATATATATATATATATAGATATATATATATAGATATATATATACAAATAGTATTGTGTACTAAGGTAAGCAATCTGACGTCATACTGAAATAGCCTGCTGCTGGGGGCTTTAGTACATACATTGACTGACAAATAGCCTGACTCGCAGTGGAGTACTGCTACATCAGTACTCCACTGCCCAAACCAAACCTTCAGTTGATGTAGCAGCACTCCCTTGCGAGTCAGGCTATTTGTCAGTCGATGTAGCAGCACTCCCTTGCGAGTCAGGCTATTTGTTAGTCGATGTAGCAGCACTCCGTTGCGAGTCAGGCTATAAGATAGTCGATATAGCAACACTCCCTTGTAGCAGCAGGTTATAAGATAGTCGGTGTATCAACACTTACGCATGTTTTAAAAATGTTTTTAATAAAACAAAAACAAAAACACTACTAATTAAAAAAAACTTTCTAGTCATTATTATTGCAGTTTTTATAAAAAACAATAAAATTTAATGTACTTCTGCATTAATTTAATTGCTTTGACATTTCGACGATAATAAAATGCAGCTTAAGAGACAAGGTAAAAAATTCTAGTCAAAAGAGACTTTTTTTAACATTTGCTGTACTTTTTATAATACAAGGTAATTGGGACTTTTGATATAATTAGTAACTAAAACTACTTGACTTGAAATCTTGTTTACTTGCATTGCACGTAGCTGGAAATTATTCATTTGTCAGCTCATTGTCTAAATTAGCTGCTAAGTATTTTATAAAAATTATATTTACATAAAAAACTTAGTATATTAAAAAAAGTGTTTTGCATCACTTATTGACGTAAGATAATAGAAAGAAAGTCGTCGTCTCTTTCTTGAATAAAAAAAAATACAAAATAGCTATTTTTTTACTTTATTGGCGCAAATATTGATGAATTATGATGCAAAAATCAAAAGTTTTTAAATTACTTTAAATCTAATATTTAAATCAGTTTAGCTCAGTATAGTACTTTAGTACAGTTTGTATATTACTATTTTAACTTTATTAGTATTATTATAAAATAGCATTGATATTTTTTTTAAGTTACAAAAAGACTTAGTCTAGTCAAAACACTTAGACTAGTCAAAAATACTAGTTAAGTTTATTGTGAATTCGAAGTTAAAAATTTTTAGTTTTTTAGAATATGATTGAAAATACTAAAAAATTTTCTAATATTCTAATTTAGCAATTTGGTTCGTTCTCAAAATAATGTTGCACAGAGTAATCCAGAAAAATGCATAAAAAATTTTACTATGTGTCCTCTACCACAGTTTTCTGCAAAAGGTCCAGAGGTACTTAGTCAAAGCTTCAAAATTTTTTATATTTTTTCTCTTCAACTATTTTAAAAGTAACCTTAAAAACTTCAGTTTGTATTTTTAATAAATTGATAAAAATTGTGTTTACTATTTTTCTTTATTTAATTCTTCTATATTTGTTATTTTTAATTTGTCAAAGTTTGAAAAAAAATTGTTTTATTTTAAAAACATCTATAGACCTGGAAATGGATTGTTGGACCAATGTTTTTATATCTTATTGAGCGTTGCTTGCGTTTTTATCGATCATTTGAAACTTGTGAAATTAAAAAAGTAAGAATTAAAAAATATATATATATTGTTAGGTTTTGAAATATATTGTTTAAGAAATAGTTTTCATGCCAAAGTTTTTATTCAGAATTATATCTTTTTTACAAGTACTTTGCTTTAAAAGTTGCAATTTGTAAATTGTTTTAGATACTATATTTCATTTGTAGCTCACTTATAGTGACAGGTGACACATATGTATAGCTCAACTAATTATAACCATGTTGAAAACTAAAACTGATGGTCTTGCACATTTTTTAAAGATAAGCTCAAGGTTTTTTATATAGAAATACATTAGTGTATAAAAGTTTAAGAATTTTATTTTATTTTTATTTTTCTATTTTAGTTTCTACAATAATTTTTATTATTGTTTAATTAAGCTAAAAATTTTGTAAAAGGTTTGATAACAAAAAATATTTTTTATTAAACATTTAACTGCAATTTTTTTCTGAAATATATTAAATTCTGTTTATATTTCAGGAAAAAAACTAGACAAATAAGAGTTTTTGACAAATAAGGTTGGCTGCAAGAGCAGGTCCAACTATGTTTACAATGCGTTTTTGCACCTTGTCTAAAAGAAAAAGGGCATCATTAGAAGATCCACCCCAGATATGGCAACAGTATTCCATACAAGATTGCATTCTATTCTCTATCTCTATTTATAGAGATAGAGAATAGAATCCAGAGTAAGAAAGTGTCTAGTATATATATATATATATATATACAGTAGCTTTCATAAATTTAGACGCATTCATTTTTTTTTCATATATGTAAGAAAATACTCAAAATAAAAATAAAAAAGTGCTACCGCTATGTTTGATATATAATTTAAAAGAGGAAATGAAACTCTATTATAGAGTACCTTAATTTTTTTTACAGGATGTTTATTACTCATTTTATACCGATTAACACAAAAAAGTTAATTGATAAACTTGATTTTATTTTGTTCATAAATTTAGACGCACAATTAAAAAAGTCTTATATCTTGTTAATTGATAGTTAATTAGTAGTTTTTTTCTTATATTTCTCATTAATAGGCCTAAATTAATTGATTTTGTCAAAAAACCTTATATAAATATGACTTACCTGGAATTATTTAATCATTATTTAATAAATAAACAAAAGTTAACTTAGTTTTGCACTAAATAAACGTAAAAAATGGGCAAAAGACGTATCACTCAAGGTGAAAGATGGCAAATTATTGCGCACATCAAAGAAGGAACCAAAAGTAATAGAGAAATTGCCAAGTTAATTGGAGTTTCTGAGAAATGCGTTTGGACAACGAAACAAAACTTTTTTCACACTGGTGGTGCCAGCGAGAAAACGAGGCCAGGTAGACCCTTGTCAACCACGAGAAAGGACGATAGTGTTCTTTTTAGAGCTGTCAGAGCTAATCCAAGAATTAGTTACAAAGAATTGACCACAGAATTCAATACAATGCGAAATACATCTATTTCTCAAAGCACAGTCCGTCGAATACTTATCAAATACAAGATTGGAGTCTACACTGCTTTGAAGAAACCGCTTCTGCGTCCATATGATAAACAAAGGAGACTAAAATGGTGTCGTGAAAGAAGGTATTGGACAATAGATCAATGGGAAAACATTATGTGGAGTGATGAGAGTAACTTTGAGCTTATCAATCGCAAATCTAAGATAACAGTCAAAAAAATGGCTCACGAAAAGTATTACGCCAGGTACATTAGACCAACTGTACAAAGTGGAGGAGGCTCGATAGGAATCTGGTCATGCTTCAATTACAAAGGTGTTGGTATATGCCAAACATACACCGTAAAAATCAACTCCAGAATATACGTAGAAGTACTGGAAAACAACCTAATTCCATCAATTGACCTGCTTATGCTCAATGATAAACCATGGAAACTTCAACAAGATAGCGCTACTGCACATACTGCATACTATACAAAGGAGTGGTTCAACGATAATAATATTATGAAAATACCGTGGCCTCCATATTCACCTGATTTGAACCCGATTGAAAACATTTGGGCTTGGATTGATCGTGAATTAGCAAAGGTTCAAATTTCTACACTTGGTCAGCTGAAGGAATTCCTTAAGGAGACCTGGTATGGGGTCCCAGAAGCGATGTGCAAAAATCTTGTTGAGTCTATGCCTAGAAGAGTTCTTAGTTGTATTAAAGCAAAAGGCGGATACACAAAATATTGATTGGTTCATAAATTACGCCTTCTAATGTATCGTGCGTCTAAATTTATGAATAATTTTTTTTGTCTAATTTTTTTAATATCATGTAGTTGTACCTAATTATTACTTAGTATTTTATTTTTTTTTGTAAACTTTTTTTAAATTTTGTATTCTGTATGTATTTATCTGATAAATAGAAAAAAAACTAAACCGAAATCTTTTTTCGTCATTGTTTTATCGTTAAAATACCTAAAATTTTCTATTCTCAAATATGAGTGCGTCTAAATTTATGAAAACCACTGTATATATATATATATATATATATATATATATATATATATATATATATATATATATATATATATATATATATATATATATATATATATATATATATATATATATATATATATATATATATATATATATATATGTATATATATATATATATATATATGTACATACATATGAGAAGGCAATATTTTTTCAGCAATAGGGGCGTTGATGGATGGAATAGTCTACCAGCAGAAGTATATATATATATGCATTTATATATTTGTATATATCCACTATAGCGTATAAAAACCAGTAGTTGTTAACTAGTTTTGCTTATCTTAATACCATACAGCTTTTATAAAAAAAGAAGAAAAAAGTAATAAGAAGAATAATAAAAGAAAAGATGTCCCATCCTAAACCTTCAGTAGATGTAGCAGCATTCCTTTGCAGAATCAGGCTCTAAGATAGTCTATGTATGTACTAAAGCCTCCAGCAGCAAGCTATTTCAGTGTGCTGTGAGAAATGTTGTTTAAACACACATTTATACACGTTCATGCCATTTTTTTACCACAATACATATTTTATATATATACCTATGTATGTGTGTGTGTGTGTATATATATATATATATATATATATATATATATATATATATATATATATATATATATATATATATATATATATATATATATATATATATATATATATATATATATATATATATATGTATAGCCTTGGTGGGAAGTGAAGCCAAACTCCCCTAAAATGCCACACTCCTCTAAAACGGTTTACAAGAGCAATTTACGGCTCTCGCAAAAGTATAGTTTTTTGTTGCAACAAAAAAATTAAATTTAAAAAAAAGCGCCAATTTAAATGAAGAGCAGCTCGCACAGCTCCCCAAGTTTCTTTTTTCCGTTCTCTTGCTCATATATTCTTATTTATATATATATATATATATACATATATACACATATACATATATATATATATATATATATATATATATATATATATATATATATATATATATATATATATATATATATATATATATATATATATATATACATATATATATATACATATATATATATATATATATATATAGATATATATATATAGATATATATATATATATATATATATATATATATATATATATATATATATATATATATATATATATATATATATATATATATTATATAATAAGCTTTCTTAATTTTCCTTGTTTATTATTTCTAGTTGACCAATTGCAAGTTTGATTTGAAGCTGTTAATTTTAATAGATTGAATGACTTCTGCTCACAGACTATTCCATCCATTAATGACGCTATTGCTCAAAAAATATTGCCTTCTCATAAGATTTCTGACCAATTTAGGTTTTGATTTGATGTTTTGCTCCTAATGTTAGATGCTGGACCTGATGTGCAAATAGAGTTTATTGTTTGATTTTGTTTAATATCAATGATTTCACATTTTGTTTAATACCAATGTTTTCACTACCTTTAAATATCTTGAATTGCTGGATCTTAGCCATCTAGACTCCAATGTTGTCAAACCAATCTTTTTTTTGTACTCAAGATGTCTTAGTTCTAATATCATTTTGGTTGCTATTCGTTTAACTTTTTCTAGTTCATTAATATCTTTATATAATATGGACTCCATGTTTGAATCGAAAAACTCTAAATTTGGTTTAACACATGTACAATACACTATTTTTATTAGATCTTTATTCCTGTACTTGTATGTCTTATTTAGTAGTGAGAACATATTATTTACTTTACTAGCTGCATATTTTACTTGTTAGTAGCTCCAAAATTTACTTGTTTGGCTCATTTTAAATCACTTGATATATAAACACCAATGTCTTTTTAGTTTCCATTATTGTATTGGTATTGTTCATAAAATACAAATATTCTTTACATTTTTCAAAATTAATCCTAATTTCCATTTTGTAAACCACTATATATGTGATATCATATATGTGTATGCAGTTTTTTGCAAAAGTTTAGAATTAGTTATATATTTTTAAGGTAAATCCATAATTTATTGAAAATGACATACACAAATGACGTACACAAAGCTAAGATTTAATTTATGTTATATTCATACATCTGTATGTATATAACATTAATTAAATCTTAGCTTTGTGTATGTCATTTTCAATAAATTACGGATTTACCTAATAATACTTAGCTGATTCTAAACTTTTATATATACACTGTTTTTTTTATATATACCTATATAAAAAAATTGTGGATAAACAAACAATTTTTTTATAGTTTTGTAAAACGAGTTTCTATTTATTATGATTTTTAAATTAATAAAATTGGTAACTCTGTTTAAGAGATCATTTTCAAAGTTTGTCTGTATTTTTACTTGTAACATGTTTTATATATATATATATATTTATATATATATATATATATATATATATATATATATATATATATATATATATATATATATATATATATATATATATATATCAATATATCAATTTTATTAATTTAAAAAGCATAATAAAAATATCTTTATTTTACAAAATTATAAAAAAAATTATTTGTTTATCCACAATCGGTCAATACAGTCAACTCTTGTGAACTCACCCCAAACCGAAGTACGCTACTTTTGTTGATTTTTTGCATACAATACTCAATTTGATTTTTTATTTATAAGAGTTGTTAAGCTTGCCAAATATCTGCTGCACCAATTCTTTAATTTCAATCCTAAAATCTTTTATCAGGCACAATTTGGGTGCATTACTAGGGTTTTGTCTCTGCAGGTATTCAATACTTTTGTGTTTTAGGTAATCTTAAACTTTGTTTGATTAGTGTGTGGAAGCTAGATCAGGCCAAAAACACAATTCTTTTGTTTTTTTGAACCACATTGTTGAACTTCTTTAATTTAACTGGACATTTGGAAATGTACACTTCCTTGTCGACTGCTTGACCCGAAGAAGCAATGTAATGCTTTGAGACTCCTTTCTCAGACAATGCTATCCAAAATAATTTTTTTTTTCCAAATTTTATCCAAAATAATTTCCAAATTTTTACCTCATTAGATGTTGTGTCTGGTATGATACTCTGTGTTGAAAGAAAGCCCAGCGTTGCTTAAAGGAAAGTATAACTCATCATCTAGAATCACAATTTTTTATCAACAAAGTGCAACCAATTTTTGGCACTTTGACGCCCAGCTGCTTTCTGAGCCAATGTTCTTTTTTAGGCTTTAATTTTTTTATTATAAAGAATGCTAGTCTTTTCATTAATAATTTTGGAAATATACTGCTGGGAAACATTGATCCTAAATTTTACTGTGAAACACCATTTTTCTTATTGATCAACTTTTCTAGGCATTTTTTTTTTGCAGTCCGATCACTTCCGACTTTTATTTCTGGTCCCATATTGTTGTCTTTTTGTTACAGTATAATGTGCAGAGTCAATTTTGGGATATTTTCCCAAAATTGACTCTGCACATTATAAGTGATTAATAATAAATGTTTTGTTCTCAGATACAAATCCAACAAAGTATACATTCATTTTTGGAGTGCCTGCTGATTATTCAAGCTTTTGGACATGTTTAATTAAGTTTTAAAAAGACCATTGTAGAGATTTAAATTTTCAACAAATTAGAACTAAATATATATTATACTAAATATATGTTGTAGCTAAAATGTTTGTCCAGATTTTCAGTTGTGACATATATATGACATCTGTTGCATATTAGGTTGTGAAACATCCATCCAGGGTTGTTGAATTTCAGCTACGAAAACCTGGATTTAAAGCATCTGCTGGCCAGGTAGTTATAGTCAATAATTTTTTTTACAGTTAATTTTTTTAACTAAGTTTTAGAATAATCTTATTGATTTTTCAGTATATCTTTCTTTTTTCAGTATATCTTTCTTCACTGTCCAAGCATATCACCACTTGAATGGCATCCTTTTACTTTGACCTCGGTAGGTTTTTAAAAATTATTGTTTATAAAACTTTTTTTTATATAAAAAAAATTTTTTTCTTTTACTATGTTAAAAATAGAAATAATAAGTCATAAAAAAAATACACACTAATTTTTGTTAGATACCAGTATTTGAATTTTTTATACTACTGGATGTGAAAATAAATATGCAACTATAAAACATAAGAACTACCAAAGCTATATTAGCTTCGGTCTTGATATTCTTTTGAATTTATTGACTGAATAATAACTTGTCATTCAAATAACTGATTCAAAATTTATTTGAATTAGATAAATTTATTAAAATTTATCTAGAATTATTGGGTCTATATTTATTGGTTCTAAATTTGTTAACTCAAAAGTTTATGCATGTATAGTATATTTTAAATTTGTTTATATAGTAATAAATATATAAAAGTATATGTTATATATAGTATATATGCTTAATAGTTAACATGAAAAGTATTAGTCATAAATGTCTTAACTACTGTTTCACACATTTGTCGAATATGTTGACACTTTTATAAAAATAATAATTTTTTTTTTTTTTAATATATTAATGAATTTTTTTTTTTTAATTTTTAAATTTTTCTTGCAGACACAGTATGCTTTTTTTTTTTTTTGAAATATTTTTATATGCAGGTGCTGTTTTAGGAATGGACAAATTTAATACAAAATCATCAATTTTTTTAATCTTTTAATTCCTTATGTATTTTGACATGTTTTTAAAATTTTTTATTATTTTTAATTTATCAATTTATAAATTGTAATAAATCTGGTCCACAGTTTTATAAAACTAGAAAAAAATTATAAAATTAAAAAAAAAAAATGGCTTTCAAACTGAAATAAACATAAATTTAAAAATTGTGAATTTAAAATTGGGACGCAGCTACCATTTTTTATAAATAAAAAAGCTTTTTTCAGAGTATAATATAAATATCGAATTGAAATTTTGTTTGTTTTTTTTCCCATGCAATTGAATCTGAGCTAAATTATTTTGTGCTGGGTGATGAGAAAATTCACTAAAGCTGTTTTTTTATGGTTATTTTTAGTACATTTTTAATAAATATTCCTCGATATCTCTTAAACCTTACTCTAAGCATTTTTTTTCTTTCTTTTTAAAAAAAGTGAATAAGAATTATTTATAAAAAGTACAAATAAAATAAAGAAATATGATTGTTACTGTGTCAATAAACCAAGAATAATGTCTTCAAAAAACATGAAGTGGAAAAATTCAATGGTATGTTAATTTTCAAGTAACAAACAATTTTGAAGTGACATCCAAAGACAAAAAAATGTCTCTCCTACCTTGAATTTTGTTTTCTTATGCACTTCAATTTGATATGTAATTTTTTGTTTTTGCTGGACTCTACCACATTGTTTTTTTTTTGCTGCACTCTACCACATTGTTTTTTTTGCTGCACTCTACCACATTGTTTTTGCTGCACTCTACCAAATAATTTTGTTAACTGATATTGACAAATTTCTTACATATTTTTATATACTTTTTCATTGTGCTTCGTTTTGTTTGACCTTACAAAAAAGCCCAGTATTGATATTGGATAATATCAGGATTTTGGGATTATAATAAATACCTGGAACCTGAGATTGTAATCACTAGTCGCAACTTGCTTACATGTTATCTAAGTTTCCTTTTCCTTTGTAGTCGTTTTTTTTTTCAAAGTTTTAATCAAACATCATTTTACAAATATTAGGTCTAATAAAAGAGCCTCATTTCTTATCTTCTTTTATCTAGCCTAAAATCTTTGTTCACTTTTTTTAATTACTATTTTAAAACTAAAATAATGTGCTATAAATACTTGAACATATAGTCTTGAAACAACTTGAAAATAGTTGTACAAAGAAAAGTGTTATAGTTCAAACCTAAAAAAAATACTTGTTTTTTAATATAACTGACATACAAATCTTTTTTTAATTTCATTAGTATATTTTAATATTTTGTTGGTCTTCTTTTGGCTTTAATTACTTGCAAGTGTTTTGGCATTGATTTTATAAGGCATTTGATTTAAATATTGTCTATATTTGGTAATGATTTAACAACAGCTTTCCTTGTAATTGTAATAGTAGTTTAAAACTGTAAAACTTAAAAAGTGTAAAACTTTAAAACTGTAGCTGCATTAACAGGGAGTAAGTTAAAAACTCACTTTGGGTTCTTCTAATTTGTCCAATATGTTCTTGAAATTATTTAGGTTTGTTGAATTGATGATTTCTAATAGCAATGCGTTTCATAAATTTGCAGTTCTGTTTATAAGGAATTTGCGTCTTGATATAAACTTAATTTGTTTTCTACTGTATTTCTTATTGTGACCTCAGCGTGATTTTGAGAAAGTTTGTTTGTTTAAAAACTCTACTTTTTCAATTTTATTAAAAATTTTAAATACTTTAATAAGATCTCCTCTTTGTATTCTTTCTGACAATCTTGTTGAATTTAGTGCTTGTAAACGATATTGGTATTGCAGACTTCTTATGTTCATTGCCATCCTTATCATTCTGTGCTGTACTTTTTTTAATATTTCAATGTAACTTTTGTAGTTTGGTGAACAAACTGGTGCTGCAAATTCAATCAGAGGTCTAACAAAAGTTGTGTATAATTGCTTGACAAGATACTGATCTAAAGGCACAAAGGTGTTTTTTATCATCCCTATTATTGCATTTGCTTTTGATGAATATGTTACTATCTGTTTCTTCCATTTCAGTGTTGTATCAAAATTTACACCAACATCATATTCATATGTCGAATTGTTAATTTCTGATTTACTGTGTAAATGAATTTTATGTTATTTTTACCGTAATGCATAACCACAAATTTACTCTTTTTTAATTTGATTAACCATTTTTCTGACTACTCTTCTATATTATTTAAGTGTCTTGGAATTAATTTAGTGCCCTCAATTTTTACAGTGCATTTTCTCTGGTATGTCATTGATGTATGCTACAAAAAGAAATGGTCCTAGAATGGGTCCCTGTGGAACACCACATAATACGTTTCTCCATGTTGACATTGCATCACTTTAAAACCACTCTTTGTATTCAATTATTCAAAAACAAATCAATCCAGCTTTAAAATTTTCCCTTTATTCTATATGTGTTCAGTTTTAACATAGGTTGCTTGTGTGGCATGGTATCAAATGCTTTTGCAAAGTCAACATAATAACATCTAAACATATATTTTTTGATAAATTGTGTGTAATAAAATCGAGAGTCTCTAAAAGAATTGTGGTACATGATTTCTGTTTCACAAAACTATGTTGGCATTTTCTGATCAGATAACAGTTGTCAAAAAATTTTTGCATTTCATTTCTTATAACTCCTTCAAATATTTTGCATGCTGTTGACGTCATTGACACAGGTCTGTAGTTTGATGCATTTAACTTACATTCTTTTTTGAAAATTGGTGTCATATTTGCTGCACCCCACTGTAGAGTGGGGTGCAGCAAATGCACCCCACTGTAGTTACTTGTGTTGTAAGACAATTTGTAGATTAACGTAAGTGACAATTCTTTTGATTTTGCACATTGCTTAAAAAAAAAACAATGTAAATTTTCTGCATCACATGCTCTGTATGTATTTAGTGATTTAAGACAATTCAGAGTATCTATGTAATCAATAAAGTTATCATGTAAATCAAGTGTGTGACTTATTAGTTTATCTGCTATAACTGGCATTGTGTTGCTTTCGTTTACAAAGGTGCTTTAAAACTGGATCATTTAGAATATTTGTGATCTTATTTTGGTTATTTGTTACAGTACCATTAGTGTTCAAAATGGTTTTATTTGATTGCTTATTGTTCCTTTGACTGTTTACATATTTATAAATCGCATTTGATTTTGATTTTATTATCAGGTTTCTTTCATAGTCTATTCTGGCTAATACGACTTTTTTTGATACTAATTTTGTTATTGTTTTGTATGCCTTGACCTTTTCTGCATCTTTCCATTTGGCTGCTAAATTTATGTATCTTTTTTCATTCTTACTAATGCTCTAAGGTTATCATTAAACCATGGATTTCTCTTGTGTATGTATTTTGCATTAACATCAATTTTTGGTACTCAGATAGTTTAATATAAAAGTACATTTTATATTAAACATAAGTACACAACAAATCATACATTTGTTGTGTTGTTGTTTTCTAAAAACAAAAGTACCAGTCAATTGAGTGAACTTTTTTGTTTATTTTTGTGTAGTCTCCTCTGGTGTAGTCAAATTTATATTTTAGTGTTCTGCTACTCTGTTTAATGTTTAATTCAAGTTTAAATGTCAATATTAAGTGGCCCTTGTTTGCTCAACCTAGGACTTCATGTGATTGTAGCTCATGTATTCTGTTACTATTGTTGGTAAATATCAAGTCCAGCGTGTTTCTTAACTGTGTTTCTGACAGTTGAAAAGTATGAATCTTAACATGCTGAAATAAAAATTTGTTTATTATATCGTAAATATATAACTTGTCTTAGATCATTCATGTCTATTTGATCGTTTGATCTATATATACATCCAATGAGGTATTTGATATTTCTAATTACAACAACAGCCCATAATTGTTCTATTTTGCTGTCCTGATTACCAATACTTATTTCATATGATGTGAGGTTGTTCTTTATATACAAGGCTACTCCACCACCTTTTCGCCCATTAGATCTACTTTTTTTTGTATACTCTGTAACCTTCTAACTGTGCAATAAATGAGTTTTGAAACCATGTTTCAGTGATTCCGGCTATATTGACTTTTTTTGATTCATACAATATCTTAAATTCTTCCATTTTGTTGCCAAGTGATGTTGCATTTGTATATAAACATTGTAGGTATTTGTTAGTTCTTTTTCTTTTTGCTCAGTTCTTTTTCCATTCTCAACATTACATTTAAACTTGACAAGTCCGGTTCCATGTATCACATATCAAAAAGAATCATCTGGTCTACTCGCTGCATTTTTTGTGTCTCTTATTTTTCTGAGCTCCTTTTTTTCATATTGCTCTGCTTGTGTCATATCTGGTGAAATATAAATTCTTTTGTATTGTGGGTTTATTTTATCCCCCATTCTCTTTGCCTTGGATAATACTGGGTTTCTCTCTGACTTGTCACTTATTTTAACTAATATTTTTTTCTGTTGTGCTTTTGGTGGTGCGGTCTGTATGCCTGCTATTGCCCCTCTTTAAAATCCTTTTAGTCTTTTGACAAGTTTGGGTTGAGGGCAGCTCTTATGTAGTTAAATATTTGAATAATTTGTTTCTCAGTTTCTGCTTGTTTTTCCACGTCAGTCCTAGTAGCTGTTGCTGTTATACCCGATATGATTATGTTTTTCTTTCTTCTATCTCTTGGTGTAGTTTCTTGTTGTTTACCATTGATGACCATGTAACTGGTCCACTAGTAACTGTTTTTTCAATTTGTGGTTGTTTAGTTTTAATGTGTCATTTGTGATCTCAAGTGTGCATTTTTATTTTTTAGTTTGTTTTTTTTATAATCTGATTTATACAAATCTAAAATGCTTTTATTTGAATTTTTCATAGTCTGTAATTCAGATGCATGCTAATTTTTTAAATCTGCTAGTGCATTGTCTAACGCCGCTTCCGTGATGTAATTTTGCAAAATTTGATAAACCATCACTTTGGTGATGTTTGTCATTCTTTTCTTATTACACAGGAAATAAAAAGTTTCAGTATCCAATTCAAAAATTCAATATCCAAATGATTATGTTATATAAACTTTGTTTCTTATTTTTTGATAGCGTAAAAAAAAAAAATTATTTTTTTATTGTTTTTTATCTTCACAAAAATACATCTGCCATCTTTAAAAACAGCGCATAAAAAAGTTTTTTTTTTGGTAAATGATCTATTACCTATTTTCTTATCCAATAAAATGCTCTATTGGATTCAAACCATTTTTATGCGCTTTTAATTAAATTTTTTTTTTCTTAAAATTTCTTTATCATCTATTTAAGTTATTTTCAGCTCTCATCTTTGTCCAGTATGAAATGTTTCTTTTTTTTTTTTTTTTGTATTTCTTTACAATGGCTCCTACTGTTGTAAATAAAATATTTGTAAGTTCTTGGACTTTTCTATAAGTATTTTTTTGTTTAACTAAGTCTAAAATAAGTTTTTATTATGTAGTATTTAGATATTCACCTTTGGGTACCATATTGTTTGGCAAACAGTTTTTATTGTCTTTTTTTTTTCAAAAAAGTTTTTAATTTTTTAAAATGATATTCTAGAAATATAAACTCAATAATAAGATAAATATTTCATTAATTAAAAAAATTAAAAACATTAATTTTCATATCAAATTATCAATGAAACCGTTTTGTGCAATTAATTTATGTGCATGCAAATTAATCTAAAAGATAAAATGTCAATACATAGCAAAATGTCAATACATTGCAAAAGTTGTCATATTTTATACATTTTTATACATAACAACTCATCAATATCATCGTCAACATGATTAAAACAGGTTTAAAATAGGTTTATTAATGAATAATAAAATTTATCTATTCTTCAATAAACCTGATGTTAATGATGATAGTTATAATGATGTTGCTCAGCTTTCCCTGATTTATATTTTTTAGAAAAATATTGTAATGTTTCAAAAATTAAGTGTGTTTTGAATCTTTTAGTTATGAATTAAGTGTGTTTTAAATCTTTTAGTTTACATTATTGTAATATTTTTAAGATAGAAAATTTATATTTATGGTTTAGTGTCCAGAAGAAGATTTTTTTAGCGTTCACATACGCCAAGCTGGAGATTGGACTGGTAACTAGTTAGGTTTTGAATTTAAATCTCACCATGATATTTATAATTTTTATAAAAATTTTTTTGAGAATCAAAATCTTTTGTAGAAGCACTGGCAAAATACTGTGATGGTAACTCCAATCAAAAAACTGTGGACACTTCGAAGATACCAAGGTTGTTGCATAAACATTTTGTGCTTATTATAAAGCAGGGAACAAAGCTTCCTATCAACAAATAACAAAAACTTTATATCAACCCAATGATATATTATATAAACTAGATGTCTAACTTTGATCCAAAAAGTGAAGCCACTTTTTGCCCTTTTTACAAATGGCAGATTAAATTTGTAAACAAAAATTTTAACTTTTCTTTTCTCAAATGAAGTAAATTTATTTTAAATTTAAATACTATTTATGTAAATGTATTGAGCAGAAATTAGAATACTTGTAAAATAATAATTTATGATTCTTTAATTTATTTTGATCAAAAAGGGATTAAAGTTTTGATTTAAAAAAATAAAACGACAGACGCTTTTGAAGCATTTTTATGAATTAAAATACTTTTTAATAAACATTATAAAAAAACTTTAATAATTATTTTATGATTATTAAAACTCGTTTTTGAATTGTCTTTAATTTGTTGGGAACTTTTGTCTTGCATTTTTAACTTTTATTCCACACTTCGACTTCAGCTTTTGCTTTTTGTACAAATGGCGGACTATTGTTAAACAAAAAAAGCGGTTTCATTTTTTGTCCAATAAAATTCCGCAAGTTAGACATCTAGTTTATATAATATATAATTGTATCAACCAAATAAAAAAACTTTGTAAGTACCATTTGCTAAGAAAATTTTTTTATAAAATTTTGTTCAAAATTGTTATATTTTTTTAGTCTGGCAGTTGATGGTCCATTTGGAACAGCTAGTACAGTAAGTTTTCTGTTTTTTTTTTTTTTTTTTGCTTTTTTATTACATTATACAGACTATATTTTATTTATATCTATATCTTTCTTTTAAGGATGTGTTTTACCATGAAAACTTGATGTGTATTGGAGCAGGGATTGGAATAACTCCTTTTGCGTCCATATTAAAAAGTATATGGTATGTACTCCTACATTAAGAAGTTGTTAGGTTTTTTAAACTCAATATATTTGTTCTGTTTTATATTTATATTGTTTTGAACTTATTCTGTTTTTTGTATAACTTTTTGTTTTTTTTTAAACAAAATAGTCTCTATAGTAAATGTAAGTATATTTAAAGTTCGATTACATTTCTTATATTTTAAAGTAATGTTAATAATGTGACACATATTTAAAGTATTGTTTATAATGTAACATAATTAAAGTATTGCTAATAGTGTAACATATATTCACAGCAATTTAAATAGTGTAACATGTATTTAAAGTATTGTTAATATTGTAAGATATATTTAGGTATCGACACCACCGTGGTGATACAACGTTGAAAATTAAAAAAGTGTATTTCTATTGGATATGTCCAGATACCAATGCTTTTGAATGGTTTTCTGATTTGTTACAATCACTTGAAGACCAAGTAATGTTCTAGAAATCAACACAATAAACATTCGTTTATTGTGTTGATTTCAACATCTTTATCACATAAATATAAAGTAATTTACAGATAATCAGATAATTCATGTGTTTGTTACATAGTTTATGCGTTATTTAAATAAAGAATAAAATTCTTGAAAACGTTGTTTATAGCATAAAACAATTTTTTTTTAGATAAGATGTTTAATAATCTCTAGATTTTCTAAAACCAAATTTTAAATGTCTGATTGTTTAGATGACAGAAAAAGGTTTGCTGGACTTTTTGGAATATAACATCTATCTTACTCAAGGATGGGGAAAAGGAGATGTAAGTTTTTTTTTTTTTTACTTTTTTGTTTTATTAACAATTTACTACTTTATTTTATTAGAAGATAAGTCTTTTAATCTAAATTTAATTTAATTTAAAACTTTAAAAATTGAGAGAAAAAAATTTTTTTTTTCTGGTTTGTTTAGATTGATTCAAGTTTGCTTTACCCATAAGTGCCAGAGAAACTGTTTTTTTAAACTTATTATAAATATTACTTAGGGCTGCAAATGCTTAGATGCAAAAAGATTTTTTGTTTATCCTAAATATTTATTTTGTAAACCCCAAAAGATCCAAGTCCTTTTAAGGGCGTAACGGCTTTTTGCCTAAATATAAATACTAAAAATAACACACATATTTGGAACTGCTCAATTACTATGGCAAGTTAGGTTTATAGAAAAGGAAACAAATTGCAAATTTAACTACATAATCGTGAAGATTATAACATAAAATCAAAAATACTATTCTGAAAAATGATTTATTATTAAATTATTTCAAAATATGTTTTACAACTTTTTTTCAGGCCAGTGATAGTCTTTAAAGCAACCAGCGACAATTTTTGCATCTAAAATGAATAACAATATTGGCAAACTTCTTTTACAACTGTTTTTATAACAAAGTGGGACCTGGTATGATCGTACCAAAAAAATAATTTAATCTTACCTTTTGAATAAAAAGATATTATAAAATAAAGAATATTTATAATTTATAATATTTATAATTTATAATATTTATAATATAAAATAAAGAATATTTTTTCTAAAAAATGTTTTTAATAATTATCATAAAAAATTGGAAACTTGATCGCCTATTTGCTGTTGGTTGATAGCTTGGGTACCTCTCTTTGGGGTACCAAATTGCCGTACATTTATCAGTGATTCGTCAACACAATTTTGACTGACAGTTTTGACATAAACTCTAACAATGTGATCTTGTATAGCTTTTTTTCTTCTCTTTTTTTTTTTATCTTACCGTTGCTGCGCATGAAAAAAGTATTTTTAATAAGAAATTTGAATTCTTTGATCCAAAAAGCTATTATTTCAGCATATAACATGTTTATTTACAATGTTTTTCAAAATTTGTTTTTGAACAAATTTTGAAAAACAGAAATGATCGAAAAATTTGCCGTTTTTTGATCATTCTGAGGCATAGTCCTTGTGGGCGCACGACCTCGCCACCCCCTAAAACCGGTGCTGATTATTGTATTGCAAAAATATCGTACCACCAGGCTAGGGTCATATTATTGTATCGCAAAACGTTTTATCACTAAATAGAATTATTGACTTTAAACTTAAAAATATATTAAACTAGGAGGTTATACACAAAAAATTTTATTTAGTGAGTAGAAAGCTAAATAAAAATAGTATGTTTGACATTTTAAGTTCAGTTATTTTTTGAGGGGTTAACCAAGACTTTTTATTCTTATTTAAAGGTAAGAAACATTGTTCTTCACGAAAGCGACTCTGCAGACGTTATAACAGGCTTAAGACAAAAAACCAACTATGGGAGACCGAACTGGGATCGAATTTTCAGCAACATTGCATCTTCTCATAAAGGGTAAATAAAAATTTACAAAGTTTATAATTAAAAAAGTGTGTATATATATATATATATATATATATATATATATATATATATATATATATATATATGTATGTATATATATATATATATATATATATATATATATATATATATGTATGTATATATATATATATATATATATATATATATATATATATATATATATATATATATATATATATATATATATATATATATATATATATATATATATATATATATATATATATATATATATATATATATATATATATATATATATATATACTGCCGTCCTAAGAAAAAACGCAGTAATCGCAAAAATTGAAAAATCGAGATTATTGCACCAAACGTTTTAACATCGTTTTCTGTGTAATAACGCTCTATATAAAAATATTGTGGTATATTCCGAAGTCATCAAACCCATAGTTCATTTTGCCGTAAGTTAAAAAAATATATACACACAAAATTTAAAAGTGGCTTTTTCTCAGAATGTCATTTTTGTTGTTTACTGCGTTTTTACTTAGGGCGGCAGTATATATATTTATATATTTATAAGGTTTATAATTAAAAGTGTGTGTGTGTATATATATACATATATATATATATATATATATATATATATATATATATATATATATATATATATATATATATATATATATATATATTTCAATGTGTACGTATTATTTTCATCCAGATCAAATATTGGCGTATTCTTTTGCGGACCTGCTGTACTTTCTCATGTTTTACACAAAATGTCGAACAAATATAGTGGCGATTCAGTACGATTCTATTATAATAAAGAAAATTTTTAGAGTATTTTTTATATATATATATATATATGTTGTTTTTTTATTGTTACTGTTGTTGTTTTTTAATTATTTTTTTTTTTTTTTTGACATTTTGTCCGAAGTTCGGGTTTATTTATTTTTTAAATTTTTGGTATTATGTTTTTTGATATTGTATTTAGTTTTATATTTATTTTTTATTATGCTTTTTTATTTTGTTTAGTATCTAAAATTTTTAAAATATATATATTCAATATTAGTTGCAAGCTGCAATTTTTTATTTTGAGGGGGTTTTTCAAATCCCTCAAATTTTCGATTTGAGGTGGTTACAAATTATATATGGACATATTTTTCAACGCTGAGAGATTATAATATGAAACTTAAAATTTATCGATGAATATAAGTCAAGTTGAAAATAGTACCAAAAAATATTTTATCAACTTGTTGCTGTCACGTTTGGGGCAGGGGGGCGAAAAATGTCTTGTTTTGTGGTGCCAGATCTTAGTTATAAAAGTTTACAAAATAAGATCTTGCTTCGCGATGCCAATCACGATTATAAAACCTTATAAAATCGATTATCACGATTATAAAATCGTATAAGACATTCGCATATAAATCAAAATTTGTAATTAAATTTTCTTTTGGATGAAAGGCATGATCAACACATTTATTGTAAAGAAAATTTAAAGTTGCAATCACTTTTAATAATTTGTCAAATTTTTTTTTTTTTTTTTTTTTTGTAAAACAATTGTTAAAAATCCAGTCAACTTTTAAGAGAGTAATCCTTTTTGATTACAGCTTAAAAAAGTTAAAAACTAAATCTCAAAATTTTCCTTTTTCAAGGCAAAGCACAGTGGGCCAGAATAGTCAATTTTGAGACAAAATTAATAACTAATTTAATATTAGTACTTTCTTTACCAAATTTAGCAAGAGTACCAAAATGAGGTCTGCGCTTCTTATGAAAGTAATAATTTTTATATTTAGTTGCTATGGATACCTAATTTTGCATAGCAACAACCTGTTTCTGGTAGAAATTTTTTATTTGTGCTACATACTCTGTTTTTGGCATGTGTATTAATATGAGGTCTTTGCTTCTTATAAAAGTAATTTTTATATTTAGTTACTATGGTTACTTAATTTTGCAGAGCGAAATCAGGTGGTATATCACCTATGGTTAACTACTATGGTTATTTAGTTTTGCATATCGAAACTTAGTCTTGCATTGGCAAAAATAAGTAACCATAGCAATATATTTATATAGCGATAAAATTATACATAATTTAGAATATAACAAAACAAATAGAACTCTTAACTTATTTATATATCAAGACAACATAAAAGTAAACATATACAATATATAAAAACAACATTAAAACTCAATAAAAATGAAAAGATAACTTTTTTTTTCTTTTTTATTGGTGTTTTTCTTAAACCAATGGATCCACCAACAAATCCAACACCAATGGATCAGAAGTGCACAACAGTTGTTTTATTTGTTGCATTTTGATTGGCTCATCATACTTGCATTATATTATATTTTTCTTGCATGATCTTGGTGATAACTCTTAAAATTGTTATTATTATCTTGAGTTTTCTCTGATTTAAGACCAATAGACAATATCAATTTTTCCGCTATAAGGTATCCATGCATTATTATTATATTATGCAGACATTGAGGTATGCAGTACCAGGAGTAACATTTAACAAAATATCTGGGAATTTCAAAACTATAATTCCAGAATGTCTGATTCAAAACCACTGGAAATACGACAAAGTATAACATTCAATCTTTCAATTAGCACTTTATCAATTCCTGTAATTTCACTAAATGTGTCTTCATTTATGAAAGCTATCCTGGCTCTATTACCGTCTTTAGAGTTCTCACTAACATCTGCTCTTGATTGATCTACTATCAATTCAAGAACCTTTATCTAATAACCTTTTCTGAACTAAATTCTTTTGCTCCATTACTGAATTCTTGGCTCCAAAAGATCTTACTTGCCAAAATTTAATTTTTATTTTATAAGCAATATGCAATTAGCATTCTAAGCACCTTATCTAAGCATGCAAGCTTGAGAGACCATACCGAAGTATATGAGTGGATTGCTTTTATTAATAACAATTTCAATTTTATTCATTTCTGATGGGCTACATACACCAAAACAAGATTAACTAGAGTCAGTTACGTTGGATATGTCAGTGTGCACCTTTTCATAAATCATAGTGATTTCGATAGGGTTTCTAATAGATATTTTTTGCCCTTCGAAAACAACAATTGATGGATTCAAATTTGCCGTTTTATTTTTAAGTTTACTTTCTTTATCAATCAATACAGATTTAGTTTCTTTTTTAAACTCAAAACTCAGAGTTGTGCAAGAAATGGCTGACGGTGGCTTTAAGTTTCGCCATAAAATAACTTTTTTTTCATCTATACTTGTAAATTGCTCTAAAGGAACAATGTAAGTCAAAAATAAAGAATTTACACGTGATAAATTACGAGATCTGCTTTCTGATAATTTTTGTTCATAAATTCTTTGAACCACCAAATTTGTAAAACTTAAAAAAAATGTAATCCTAATTTAAGTGGCAACCGTAATGTTAGTTATTTCCATACGAGGCAGAGTGTGGTAGAGCTATTACAGGTAGTCAGTTTTTAAATTTAAGAATGATATATTTTTATCATTCTCATTTCATCAAAATAAACATAATTTATCTAAAAAATTTTGGCATTTTTAAATTATATTGATGTCATATATTAATGCCCCCTCAAAGTGAGGGGGTTCTACAAAATATTTTTAGCTTTAAAGTTTGACAGTGCTCAAAGTTGCAAAAAGTAGCATCCAAAACTAATTTTATTTCATAGTAAACATGTTAATCATTTGTTGTATATACTAATAAATGTGTTTTCTTGTGTTCCAAAAAGTATTAGGTTATATATATACCTCTCTGATAATTGTAATAAAGATTTTTTACAAATTATTTTAAACAACAGAAAAAAAAGGTGATTTAATTTATAATTTGTTATTATTGCAAGAAAATAATAAGCTATAAAGATATTTCACATTTTGTGTATACTTACTAAAAAAAGCGTTGCAAATACAAATAATTTTAAATTTGTGAAGAAATAAAATTAAACATTTTTAATTGAATTTTTAGTCGTTTTGAATCTCTGAAAAAGAACCCTCTTAATTTGTAACTGCTTAAACAGTTTTTGAGTTATAAAAAAAATAATATCCATTTTAGAAAGCCCATGATTAATACTAGACATGTATCTAAAAAAAAAAATTATTTTAAGAACATCTCTTTTTTGACTTTTGTCACAGCCACTGTGCAAAGGCCCCATTTTGACTTATCACTGCGATTCTAAATAAATCGTCCCCTCAGTATTATCTTGTTCTATCTACAAATGTAATCAATAAAATGTTTTATCTAATATGTAAAATAAATACAAAAATATATATACATATATAAATAAATAGAATGTTCTATGTAATATAATATGTTATATCAGGTAGAACATTGTATTTATTTATATATATAGATTTTTTTGTATTTATTTTATATATTAGATAGAACATTTTATTTATTACATTTGTAGATAGAACAAGATAATACTGAGAGAAGGAATTATCGGCTTTGTTCTCCCTCCATTCTAATATACCTCCTTGATTTAACAGAATTGTTGCCATCATAATATGCAAAATATTTGATTTTAGACTTTTTATTTGATTTTTTATATTATTTTTATTTATTTATGTTAGATGGTGTTTTAAGAACTTCTATTAGTGCATTAATAAATTCGATCTAATTAATAATTACTTACCTCGATTTAATTAACAAATGATTAATAATTAATTACCTCGATCTGATTAACAAATGATTAATAATTACTTACCTCGATCTGATTAACAAATAAATAATAATTACTTACCTCGATCTGATTAACAAATGATTAATAATTACTTACCTCGATCTGATTAACAAATAAATAATAATTACTTACCTCGATCTGATTAAGAAATAATTAATAATTACTTACCTCGATCTAATTAACAAATACCTATTTTTGTCTTTCGGAGAGATGTTTTTTCCAACATTCTTTACACGCTTGTTTACACAAATGAATGGCTGAATAAAAGACTGGCTTATTTACTAGGGTTGTTAACCGGAGGATTTCGTGCAATTCCGGAAAAACAACATTCTTTCGTAAGGAGATTGAGAACGCGGAATTACATTTTTTCGTACCGAATGTTACAAAACATTTAAAATCGCCGATGTTCATTTCGCAAAAGCCACTTCCGAAATTTAGCATTTCGCAAGTTGACATACGAAACAAAACTATTTTGCAACATACGAAAGTAGCGGTTTCGGAAGTCGCACTTGCGAAACAAACATTTTCGCCAAACGACGTTTTGAAGTCTATAAAGAAAATTTGTTTGCCAGACTGATTTTAATTGTAAAAATTAACATCTTTAAATCCCAAAATGTTTATAATGAATTTTTATAACTCAGTATAATAACTATTAAATTTTTATGGTTTTATTTTTAGAAATATTAATAAAAAATAAAATTTCTTTCGAAACGAAAGTATTTCGGATCACAACATACGAAAGAATTCTTAACGGAAATCAACTTACGAAACGTGCCATAATAAATATATACAACGATGTTTTTTGAACTCATTACGTATATTAAAAATAAGAATGATGGGTAGGAATATACATGTTTTTTTTTTAATAGCATATGAAATTTTTGAAACAGGTTCGAATATGCTTAAGCAAATAGTAAAAAGAGGCTCAAAAATATGCTTTAGCTTAAGCATATTTCTGATAAAATATACCTATTTCAATAGTTTCTAAAAGTGTTCACGTTACTAAAGTTCTAGCAGATTTTAAAGGTATGTAGAGTCCTGTTTGAATACGCTTTTCGAAGTATAGATCTTAGAAAATATTGTTTTTTAATTTTAATAAGATATAAATTTGAGTATAAGATTGTATAGTTCAATCAGTTAGATACGTGATAATTCGCCGCAGAGATCCCGGTTCGCATCCCGCAGCCATTGTAACTTTTGTTCATCAAACTCTTTTTACTTAAGATAGCATTTTTTGACCTCCATGTTCTATATTACAGATCTTTCGTCACCTTCACAATAGTGACAACCTCTCTTCTGTTAGTTATTCTTTTAAGATTGAGTTCATTGTGCTTAATTCAACACGTTTCCCTTGCTTTACTAAATTCTACTTAAATTATGATGAAATGTACGTAAAACAACTTTTTCAAATAATATAAATCATTTTGCTTTAAATCTTTTGCTTTTTGTACTAGACATCTGTCCTAAATATTTTGTAATAATTTCTAGCTAACTCTGAGTCTAATATAACCATTTCTGAATATAATTTCCCTGAGGCTCCTACAGCCTAATGTGTTCCATTAAAAGTAACTAGTTTTTGAGTCCAGATATTAATTACAAGCATCTAAAGGTTCACATTACTATTCATTTTCCTGATATATAGAATCCTATTTGCATTTGTATCTCTTTCTGTAAATTCTGTTTTATATAGTTTCTTAATTGTATATTAAATAAATATTACTATTCACTTAGTTGAATGAACGTATAGCTCATTCAGTTAAGACATTTGGCCGCGTAGACCCAGGTTCACATCCTGCTGTTTCACATATATTTCTTCTCTTTTTACTCTTTGCTGATATCATTTACCTTTAGAGAGATCTCTCGTTCTTTATAATAAAGTATTTAATTGTTTATCACACATCCTCTTTATACTTTTTAAAAAGAAAGGCATACTGTTTATCTGTTCATTGAGAGTCCAACTTAACGGGATTTTACTGTATATATATGTATATATTTATATATATATATGAATATATATATATATATATATATATATATATATATATATATATATATATATATATATATATATATATATATATATATACATATATATACAGTAAAATCCCGTTAATTTATATATATATATATATATATATATATATATATATATATATATATATATATATATATATATATATATATATATATATATATATATATGTATATATATATATATATATATATAAAAGGTATATTTGTATAAACATTTGAAGAATCATTTGACAACATTTTTTTATAATTTTATTATTTATTATTTAAACTGTTAACAGTTAATATCTTAAATATATCGTAACATAAAATCTTTTGCGTCTTTTTCGTAACTGCACATTCCGGAATGCTCTTTCCGTAATGAACTATTTCGTAAGTATTCTTACGAAATGATTTGTTTCGCAAGTCTTCTTTCGTAATGCGTTATTACGGAATTTTATTTATTTATATTTTCGTATAGAGCGTTACGGAATGTGCATTTTCGCATGTGCAACTTCCGCAATAACAATTCCATTACGGAAGATAAAAATGCGAAATTTTCGTAAGTTTTGTTTTTCGGCGAACAACCCTATTATTTACACAATTGATGGCTGAATAAAAGACTGGCTTGTTGACACAATTGATGGCTGAATAAAAGACTGGTGCATTCATTGTTACGATTAAAAAAAAAATGTATTAAAGAAAAAACAATTTTATTCCTAAATAGCAATTCCAATAATTTTATAATATATAATAAACATAGTAAACAACAAAGGTGTTGAATTTATTTGTGTAGTTTAAATTTTTGAGTTGTTTAAAATATAGTCATGCAACACATCTCATAAATCAATGTATAGGGCCAATTACATTAAAATAAATGGATTTTCAGCCAAGATGGCAGGCGTAGTAGCAATGGTAGGCTTTGTAGTGATAGGACCCCTCAAAACTACAGCAATAAGATCTGGAGTTTGATTACCAGAAAATTTAATAAACCTTGAAATAGGGCCTGTTTCTCATTTCAGACTACAAAAAGGGTTGGCTCACTACAGCCAACCATTTTTGTAGATTGTGGGTTTTAATTCATTTTCTAACAGAAAAAACCCTCAGAAATCTGTTTAATTATCGGTTGAAATTTGAACGATTTTAAATTGAGTTTTCTCTAAATATTTTGCGATATTAAACTAGTATGTAGATCTTATAACCCAATTTTGTCATAATTTCGAAAACACAATTTTTTTTTATCTGCACTGGCAGAATGTTCTTCTTTGCATTAAATGTTATTGTTAAGTTCTTATAAACTAAATTTTGCTGGCGCAAATACAAATTTCAGTAAGACTAGAAAAAAAGTATTTCCCGTAAAAAAGTTTTCTTTTAATAAATTTGAAAGAGTTTGTAAGCACAATTTGGGAACTAAGTCGTCAACCGTAAATAAAAACAACTAATTCTATTAGGCTCGGCAAATCAATAAACGCATAACTATATACATTATAATCAATAACATAAACAATATAATCCAATAAATTTATAAAAATATAAAAGATGTTTCTTCGATAAAATATAAAACAAACAGACAGGTGTCTGTCAAAAAACAAGAGTTTTTAACTAACTCTACTTACAACTCGTCTGTGCGTAAATGAGCAAACCTGAGTAAATGAGCAAACCTAACTAAATAAAACAACATCAGGAGACATAGCACAGACTATGAACAAGACATATATACATAAAACCTGAAAAAAAGCTCATGTATACATAAATATACTCATATTTACGAAAACAGCGTTTAAATATTTATATACAAAACAGACATTTTTCTTTTTTAAATAATAGTTTTAACACTCTTCTATCAAACCATTCTATTCTTCACAATCGCTATTTAACTGCTTCGTTCTTCTAATACTATAAAGTGTCACAAGTTCTACAAACGAACATTTATCGATTTCATGCGAAACCTCTTTATGGCTCATGTTTAAAACAACTTTGCCGTTAACCGAGTAAATATACATGCGTACCTATGTAAAAAAAAATAAAAATTAAAGATTCAATTAGAAACTTCACATTCTTAAAGAACTTCCCCGAGTTCAGTCAAAATTCATCTTCCCTGAATTTGCTTTATATATTTTTTTATATGTGGCTTTATAGGTGTTGTGCTAAAGCGCTTGTTTTGTAAGCAAGAAGTCCCGAGGTCGACTCTAAACCAAACACAACCTGTGTTATTATTTCTAAACTCAGACTTGTGTTAATATACCCAAATCCAAACTTTTATTTATGAATATAATAACTCGCATGTTGTGGTAGAAACAAAATAAAATATAAAAAATGTAAATATATTAGCTTGTGTAATTTTTTCTTGCTCATGGTTTTTTATTTTTCTTGTACATTTTGACAGTTAGAACAAAGAATTAATTTTATATATGATATTACCTTTAGACCAGCTGCTGCTGCTGGACTTGTAGGATCAACAGTTTGTACATAACAAGGTCCAGTACCTCTAACTACAAAACCAAACCCAAATGAATCGCAGTTAATCTAAACAAATTTTCTATTATTATCTAAAATCTTTATTTAAAAAAGATAAAACCAATATCAAAATATAAACACAAAACCAAAAATTTGGTTTGGCACCTGTTTTCAATAATAGATTTTTGAATTTTTTATAATTTCAATTTTATTAAAATTATACTTTATCAATTCAATAAAACAATTACGCATTTATTTTTTAATTTTTATTTTTCTTCCATTTATTAGTATTTATATAGTCAAATAATTATTTTTATTTATAAAATCAATATTTATGTTACAAAAAGAATTGCAGCACAAAAACTTTGCAATATTTCAAAATATTGAGAAAGTTTTTTTATATTATATTACAACAATAAATATAAAATAGAAATGACCAGTTAGATTACTCATTTATCACAAACAAAAAATATTTTTGTAGAAACCATGTAAACAATAAACAAATAAATTAGATTTCCGTAAGACAAACAAATAACGGATTCAATGAAGTAATAAATAAATGTTTATAAAACGAAGTAACTAAATTCACAATATAATTCTAAAATATACTCTAAAAATTAAAGAAAAAAAGTTTAAACCCTAAAATGTTCTCTTATTTTAATAGTTTATAGTAAAAAACGTGAACACTTTTTTTAAAAAGTTTCAAACAAAAATTCTATAAAAATAAAGCAGTAGTAAGCTTATTATGTCTCAATAAGCAGAATTCGAATGTCATTTAAAATTTAAAATTTCAAAATAAAAATTTAAATTTTGTGTCAATCAATAAGAATTCAAAATCATTCAAAAATAAACTCAAATAAAAATTTTGGACTTGAAAATGGACAAAAAAATATTTGATATATAACCAATTAAGATGATTTTGTGGGTTTTAAAATAATTTAATTATTTTAATTAAAATAATTAGGTATTGAATAATGGTTATGTTTCTTTGCTTTTTTTTTTTGTTATGTTAAGCATATAAAAAAATTTCAAAAATTACATAAAGATTATGTAAACAACTAACTCTAATATTTTGCCATGAATATGTACTTTCACTGCTGAGAAGCTCTTCACTTGTCATATCTCGCAACACAGCTAAAATAAATACATTTAATATTCTTAAATTCTTAAATGATGAATAACTTTTTAGTTGAACTTTAAGTTTAACGCCTAATGTTTTACATTTGTGTGATTTAAATTTTTTCCATAATGTCGCTTTTCTTATCAACACTTTTTTTAACTAAATTAAAAATTAACTATTTTCTTATTAAATTAACTAATTTGACAAATTAACTATTATCACAACTTTATTTGTTAAATTAATTTCTTACAACCAGATGCACTTCTGGCAAACTTTAATTGTGATAAAAAGAAGGTTATCATTTAAAGTTTAGAAGCTCCTCCAACCTTTAACTATATCTTGTTAGATATGAACACCTTCATATCTAAAAAGAAATAGTTAAAGGAAAAGATGAAGTTTATAGAGCAAGATAACGATTAACAGACAAATTTAAAGATTGCAATTTATATGAATCAGTAAAACAAGATAAAGGTAGCAAATTCCAAAGAATTGATATTTGAAGAAAAAAACTAATCAAAAAAGAATTTTTGGAGCGCTTAGGAACAGTAAAAGGATGAGACTTAATTGAACGATGAGTAAAATAAGAATAAATTTCAATAGATAGCATAAGAGACGCTCTTTAGAACAGCGCCTATTATAGTATTTATAGAAAAGAGAAAGAGAAGCAACATTACAACAATGTGACAATGGTTGAAGGTTTGCTGCAAGAGTAAGTCCAACTATGTTTACAATGCGTTTTTGCACCTTGTCTAAAATAAAAAGGGCATCATTTGAAAATCCGCTCCAGTATTCCATACAAGGATGGTTTAGAGAGATAAAGGATAAAATCTGGAGTAAAAAAGTGGCAAGCATGATAAAGAGATGCAACCTAGATGCAACCTAGATGCAACCTTAGCAGATGCTAATTTTGGAATGGATTTTATATATGATTACCAAGATCAAAAGAGTTAACAATTGGCTGAAAAAAATTGAGTTTTATCTGAGTTAAAGTTCACCTGCCACTGAAAGCCCTGTGCTGTAGCAGAAGTGAGATCCTTTTTAAGCTCAAATGCCATAAATAAATAAAATAATATGAAAAACAATAGGAAAAAAGAATTCTTCATTAAAAAATCTGATTGATAAAATAATACAAAAATTAAAAAATAAATCTAGATCTGTGATTAACTAAATCTAAATTTATACTTTTATGAAAATTCAGATTATAAAAATATCAACTTTGTAAACTGCACCTGGTTGAATAGGAGTAGCAGGTTCATTCAAACTTATAGAACAAGCATCATTTTTTTTGCCAGGAATATTGGTATGCGCTTTATTGTTGTTAAATCCTAAATATAATACAAAAATAAGATTATTTTTGACAATTTCTTGTAGAAATATTATTGTACTATTTAGGCATATTCTTGTAGACATATTATAGTACCCGTCCATATTGATAATAATGTAAGACTTGCCTATATCATATTACCTGCCCATATTCTGATATTACCTGCCCATATTGTGATAAGATTCCTAGTATTATTGATTTCAGTAAAGCTTTTTCTTGAGTTATTATCACGTTCAGCATATAAGTTTAATGACTCTCTCAACTTTGTTGGAGATTTTAAATCAAACACAAACTGGTATAATGTACCATCATTGTTGAATTCAGTAGATTCGGTGAACACTATAAAAAGGTATTTTTTTCTGTAATACTCTATATTATTTGTGAAAAAAGTAAAAGATAATTTTTTTTTTTAATCAAAATGAACAGTCACTATTCACTTCACTCTGTTAAACTTAAGTTTAATATTTTTTTTTTTTTAAGTAATGAGTTTTTAAATATTTGAATGTCTAAAAACAAAATAAATATGAAAACAAAACATTTTTTTAAACTTTATTTATAAAGAAAAATATTTTCAATTAACAGTTTATTAACATTAACAGAGAGATTATGAATTTTAGATTATGAAAATATGAAACAGGTTGTACAGGTTGTACTGGAGTACATAGTGCCAATAGCAGGAGAATTGTAAACAATAGCAGGAAATTATAAACAATTTTTAAAATGTACCAGATTTAATTATAAGAATATTCAGCCACGCCTGACACAATCTGATGGCTGACAACTCAGTATCAACATTATTTAAAATCAACCATTGAACCAACATTGAACCTTTAAAACAGTTTTCAGTAACACTTAAATCATCGGAGGTGTAATTTTGTAAAAACTTTTCTTTATCTGCTAAGATTCTACAAACCAAAAACAAAAAATAACTTTGTCTCATTTTTCACTACACAATAAAAGAAAAATCAAAATAACAATATTATAATAAACGTGGATTTAAAAAAAAATGAACAAAGTAAATTATGCTAACCGATCATGTATGACTATTCCTTGATGATAGTAAATATATTTGGAATCTACAAAAAATGTGCCATCATCAATTCGAAAACGATAAAAGCAGCTATCATTGTTAAAAAGATGATCGTCACAAACTAAATGTAAAACTGAAGTATACAAATTTTATTTAAGCAAGAAATTTTGATTAAATTTTAAAAAATTATATTAATTATATTAATGCCCAAACTCCTGGTAGTCAAAATATTTTGTTGTTGATCATTAAAAGAATCTTGAAAATTTTTTATTTCTTAAAGATAAATTACAAAAACCAGCTTATGGTTGTAAACTTTTTTACATATATTCTTTGAGTTATATTCTTCGTTGCTGTTAATGATTTTCTTAGTGTATTTTGTAGGAAACTTCTCAAGATGTAGTCAAAATCATTGTATTATTAAATAATAATAACCAAGCAGATTACAAAAATAAGACATTGCTAGTTCCATTTATAATCAAGAAATCAGATGGGAGTAAAGACTTAATAAAAATACCAAATATATTTTGATGTTTTAAACTATTGATTCTACTATTCAACACACTCAAGGTAATTCTAACTTTTTAAGTTACTGAACACTTGTAATATAAAAGGCTTTAAAGAATGAATTTTTTTCATATACTAATGACTTAGTTAAAAACTATAATAAAAATTTAGTTTCTTGCTTATCAATCAAAATTTTAGAGCATATAAAACTCAGAGAATTCTCAAAAATTATGCCAAAAACTATTTTAATTAAACACTCTACAAATACTGCAACATCAAGTTTATAATATTTTTTGTTAAAAAATTAATAAAGTAAAAGGATCAAAAAAGTAACGCGTGTCAATTAAGCTTTAAATTTAAATTAGTTAATAGGTATACAAAAAACTTGGATCATATCAAAGTCACTAGGTATGCACCTTTATTAATTTATGGAAGAAAAATAGAATGTTAAGAAAACAGTTCATAAAAATTATGAAAGGTGCTTCCGATAACATTTAAGCAATAAATTCTAATTTTCTGTCAATTTTTTGCTAGAAATTGCTTATCAATTTAAATTATATTCAACTTGTGGCAATTTTACAAAATTCTAGTTTGTTTCGCATATTCAGAGACAAACTAGAATTTATGTAACAGTTGCTTAAAAAAAACTAAACTATATGATTTTTAAAATTTAATTGATATCTATGTTTTAATCTGGGTTTTTCCAAATACTGTTTCAAATTTTTGTTAACTAGATATTTAGTTTAATAATATTTCATGTTAACTACATATTTATTTTAATAAGTACTAATTGTATTACAGCACTTTAATTGAAGAATGTTTTTTGTTTTTTTTTAATTTTATAAAATTAATTTTTTAATTTAATTAGCGCAATTACATAAGATAAATAACTAATTGAAAATCTGTTTGCATGATGTAGTTACATCATCATGAGCACAAATTTTATATAAATATCATAAATTATAGTTTATTCATTTGTCTCCAGATTTAAAAATAAAAGTTATATTTTTAGATAGGTATAAGCAATGAAAAACTTAAAGCTATCTCCTCACATATCTTTTTCTCTAATTTAGAAAAATTAAATTTTTCAATATTTAGTATAGTACATAATGTAGTGAATTAATTTTATTAACAATAACTTTTTATTGAGTAAAAAAATTTAACATTTTAACATTTAAATTAATGCAAAAAGTAAATCAACTTTTATTATGAAAAAATTGTATCTTTATAAATAACTCGATTAAATTAACTGAATTAATGATATACCATGATGCAAAATTCCATTTTCTTGGAGAATTCTCATAGCTGTGATGCCAACATCTTTGTTTTGAACTTCATCATTTTTTACAAGCCATTCTACAACTTCATGTCCAACGAATGAATATGGAAAAGTCCCCATATCATTTTTGCATGATTTAACTAAATGTTTAGCTTTGTGTATTTTTAAACGGAGAATTTCACCAAGCACCAAAATTTCTTCTGGTGAAGGCATCCTGTGTAAACTTGTATAAATATTTTTAACTATATAATAATTATATAACACTAAATAAACAAAGAAATACAATATTTTATAATAAACATAAATCAGATATTTTTAAAAAAATATTCATAAAAAAATATAACTGATCATTATGAAAATCAAACTTACCTTTCAGGAAAGCATTGATTTAATTCTAAAATAAACTCGATGTTATTGATAACCGCGTGTTATACTAGTCTATGTTTTGACACGTGATTAAATCTCAGTTTTCCTTATAAACTTGTTCCCGGTAATTAAGGCGTTAGGCCGGGTAAATAAAATATAGTTTTACGTAAATAAAAATTTTAAAAATTTTTGTTAAGTTTTTAATCACGTAAAGCTGAGCAATTACTAAGTAAACTTCACGTGAATAAAAAAAAAACTGCTGAAGTTTTTCACCTAAAACTGACCAATTAATGAGTAAAAGCAATTGCTTTTTTTTTTCACTTAGCCGATTTGATCAGACCTTTTTTTAAATGTTTTAGCAAATAGACTGTTTGCAAAACAAACAATTTCTTGTGCGACAAACTAAGGAAATGAAATGGGAAAAAGGCGGAGTAATGAAGTGAGGCGCACCAGTTAACAAATTAAAAATACTTGCTGAATTTATGACGATAAGGCAAAACTGTTTTAAATGTTTCTAAAATTCCATTTAATTTTTGAAAAAACAGCTATGTTCATTTAAGAAATTACAAATTTATAATTAGTGTATTGCAAATTAATAATTAGTAGGGGAAAGCGGGGCAACATGGCGAACGTTTGGAAAGCCATGAGTTATTGCAAAACTATCAGTCGTGAAGCAATAATACTTTCTGAGTATGTTTATGTTATTAAAATGATTCATTACCTGCATGAATTTTCCATTTGCAAATATAACAATTTGAAATAAATATAAAAATAAAAAGTTCATAAATTTGTCATCTTGTCACGTGACCGGGGTAAGATGAGTTATTATGCAATTTTTACCTCCAATTTTAAAGAATTTAAAAAAATACCAATAAACTAACTAAAGTAACAAAAGTAACTAATCTAACTAAAGTAACAAAAAATAAACACAAATCACAAAAACTATTTCTAAGGAAGTTAAACTTGAAGAAAAGCATCCATTATGAGAAACCGAAAGTGAGGAATTTTTTTTTAAGTGCAAAAAGTAAACTTATGCGTATAAAATTGCATTAATTATGCGTATAAAATTGCATTAATTATATTTTAAAAAACAAATTGGTGTTTTAAAATACAAAATGCAAATACAGTTTCGTTTTCACCCAATATTGAGATTTTTTGTTGAGTTGTTATATGAAAACCCATCTTGCCCCAATCGCCATGTTGCCCTGCTTTCCCCTATATTTCAGAATAGTAGTGATACAGATTCAAATCATTCGGTTATTATGTTTAAACTAAGTCTAAAATATCTATAGATAAAATTTTAAGAATTAGACCTAAAATCTGTGGCAAGAGCACTCAACGGCTTTGTCGAAAACTAGATGGAATTTTTTTTTTTTTTAACAAATTATTAAAAAAAAAAAGACATAAAATAAGACCTGCAAAAAAATAAAAGGAAAAATTGTTAAAATTATTATAAGTAATGCTAATTTAATTAGTATGCCTAAAATATTTAGACAAAATTTTAAGATTTTATGAATCTGATAATGAATCTCTATTTTATTTGAAGATTGTTATACTGTTTTTTAAGAAGAAAAAAAATGTACAAATATAAAATATAGGTTTTGAAGATTTAGAGAGCCCAGTTAACAGATTTTTTAATATATTGATAAACCGTCAAAAAGTGTTTAAGACGTATAAAACCCAATGTCACACTAATGTTAAAAGAACAATTAAAAAGAGTTTTTTAGAGTTTTTATAGACATCTAAACCTTTTGGCCTATAAAAATTCTGTAGAATTTATTTAGAACGTTAATTAATTTTTATAGAAATCGCTATTAGTCTATTCTTTCGCATATATATTTTAAAAAATATAAAGCTTTGAAATTTTGAAGCAGCTTTATAAAGTTTTCATTTTGTAAAGTAGAGGTAGTATGTAAATTTTTGACGTCATTAGTTTAACATTTTTTAGCAGTTTTAGCACTTAATTTAAGTCCTGCAGAGTATAAACAACAACAGAAACAGAAAGAAGATCTCATTTTTGCGTATCTGAGTAAAATAAGCGTCAAACGTTAATATAGGCGTTAAATGAAAAACGTTTTTACTTTTATTTTTATTAATACCACTTCATATAGATGTCATGATAAAAGATACGAATCGTTAGTCTGAAGTAATATGTTTGCTTTTCAAAAGTTTGAATCAAGCTAAACTTAAAAATAAAACATTATTTTTATTCTTTAATCTTGTTTAAATTTTGTGAAAAATAAGCATGCAGTTTCTGTAATGTGCAGTATTTAACTGAGCTCGATGGAATTTTTTTATACTGCACTTATACTTAATTACACTTGCTTTATTTAACCTTTTCGCGACTGAGTTAAAAACAGCTATGTAACTAAGCGTAAAATAACGAATGCATCATGATCAATTAAAAAAAGAATAAAATAAAAAATGTTTTTTTTGTCAAAGAATTGGCTTTCAGAATATTAAAAAACTTAAAAAAATGTTCTATTATTTTATTTACGTGATCAAAATATGCAATGTTAAAATAAACGAAAATATATATTTGAAATGTTAAATGATTAGCAATCATTATATTCGAAAATCTTAAATGATTTTATAAAATTAACATATCTAATTTTAAAAGGTGCTTCACTTAAAAGTATGATTTATTTATAGAAGTGTAAACAAGATTGTAGCGTGTTTTATAAAGAGCAGGTCTATTTATCAATGCATTGCAGTTATTAAAAAAATTATAAATTAAAATTCTTACAAATCGACTTTTTTCTTGTTTCATATTTCGTTTGTTTCACACTATTTTATAATACAAACAATTTTAAGATATTCTGTGATAATGGTTTAGCAGTATTTAAAGGCATAAGTGGTCCTAAAATGAAATAAATCAAAATCTCGATATATTCAGAAGAAACGATTTTTTATTATATCAATACAGAGTAACATAAAAATTTTAAATTACTTTGGTATAACATTTAATCTTAACAACCACATTTTCTAATTCCATTTAATACCTTATTATAACCCAAAAATTCTTTAAACTATGTTAACACCATTTCAAACCATCAACCCAGTATTATATATCTACTTCCGCATTCTGTTAAATTGAGATTGTCTGCAAATTTGTCAAACGAAGAAATTTTTCAAAAATCTATCCTATGTATGACGGTTTCTCAAGAGGATTGAAAAATAGGTGAAAGTATTGGGCTATCTATAATAAAAACTCAAATCAAAACCGTGTATCGTAGTGTATCGTAGTATCGTAGTGTATTTGTAGTGTATATCGTATATCGTAGTATCGTATCGTAGTGTATATCGTATATCGTGTATCGTATTGTATATCGTAGTGTATATCGTAGAATGTAGTGTATTGCATAAGTATCATAGTGTATCGTATCGTGTATCGTAGTGTATAGTAGAAGGGCTATCTATAATAAAACTCAAATCAAAACCGTATATCGTAACTCAAATCAAAACCGTGTATACAAAACTCAAATCAAAACCGTGTACCGTGTATATCTTTCCAAATTGAGAATCTTATTTCAACCATGGCCTACTATAGTTACATGGCAAGATATCTTCCCTTTCGGAGCAAAAAATTAGAAGGGTAACTTTTCAAAACATAAATATATATACTGTCTAGCTTGATTGGCCACACTTACCGCAATTAAAACTATAATTTAAATTGTAATAACTTTATTTTAAATAATAAAATATCAAAATTTGTAATAACTTTATTAACATAAATATGTGTTTCATATTGTATGTATAACAAATATACTTCTCAAAAATAACATTTCAATATTATTAACAAGATATATAAAATGATAAACAAAAACCTAACAATTAAGGAAAAACATACATTAAAGGTGTGATAATTCAGCAGTATAAATTAGGATTGATTACTCCAATTCAGTTCAGCCTGATTGATTAGTTCAACTAAATTCAACTTCTTTTTTTTTGTCTGCACTTAAAATCCTTTACACCGTTTTTTTAAATTTCATCAGAAAATTGTTTTAGTTCATTGTTAAAATTAATATGTGTAAAAATACGATTTACAAATTTTACACCAATAGTTTGATGTTTATTGCATAAGAATAAAGTAGCATAATCATTTGATTGAAATGTCCGTTCCGCAGCAAATCGATCACAAAGGACAGCATATCAATCCCAAAGGTCAATCACAAAGAGGTTAGCCTAGAGTTAAAAGCAAAAAGACAATATTTAATTAAAAATAAAATGCTTTTGCAACATAATGTGTGAGATTATTAAAATTTGGTAAATTATTTCTTTAGAAAGTTTTTCTAAATAACGGCATTGTACCTCAACAGACTCGCTAATAGATTCAGATTTAGCACAATTTCTAATAAAAAGGACTTCCAAATACTACATTTAATCTTTTTATTAAACTTTTTAACAACATAACCAGAAATAACAGTAGCAACATCAAAGCTCTCTGAGTCTAAATTCCATTCTTTAATATTTTAATGGTAAAATTTCTTACAATTTATCTTCAAGTAATTTAAGTAAAGATATATTACAACTTTCTTTTGTAACATCTTCCTCACAGATATTGACTGACTCTTTAAGTAAAGTTTTCACAGCTCAGATGTCAAGTTAACGCAAACAATAAAAAATCTGCCACCAATCATTTGAAGATACTTTGAAAATCTAATTGATCAGTTTGCAAGCGCGATTTTAAAAAGTAATGATATCTTTCTTGAATTAAGCAAAGAGTTTGTCATATATTAAAATTTACAATGAAATAAATCGTGTTAATAAATAAGAGAACTGGAGCAAGCAGAAGTCTTATCATCAAGCCCCATCATAAAATTTACATTAAAAAATCGTCAGTTAATATAAAAAATGAAGAGTAGCTAAGTAACAATAATTTAAAAGTATTAAAGTTTTTCAACAAAAAATTAAATTAGATTAAAATTGCATCAAAAGAGAAGTAGTGTCAATAACTATTTTTAGATAATTTATATTATTTTTAAAAGAGATATTTTAAATCAAAGTCTTTTTGTAGTAAGAGATTCTTAAATTCTTTTCTGAATTTTTCCAAAGAGATGTGTTGAACATTATTATTTGTTGTGATAAATTTTGAAAAATGTTTCCATAGATTATTGTTTCCATAGATTATTCCATAGGTATTGGATTTTGTAAGAATTTAGTTTTGAATTAGTTTTTGGAACAATAAAGTTATTAATTGAAAATTTAGTAGGATACTTGTGCGAGATTTCACTAAAGTAAGACTAAAATACAATAGGAGAGAGTTCATGTTTAGTTTTAAACATGAATTGTAGAACTTGGTGTATATTAAGTTTATAGACACTTAGGGCACCGAGCTTCCCTAAAAGAGGTTCACATTGAAAAGTTCTGTGGGCACCAAATATAATCTTGCATGCATGTTTTTGCTTACTATGAAGATTTTTCAGCTTACCATAGTTAGTACTACCCCATACAATGTTGCAGTAAGAGATAAAACTATGAATAAACGAAAAGTATATTTTTTTTAGAGAAGAGGTGTTAAGATATGGTTTAGTTTTATATAATATATAAATATTTCTTGATATTTTATTTTCTATATATTTTATATGTGGTTTCCATGACAAATTTTCATCTATTATTACTCCTAGAAAATTAACGATTGGTTCCCTTTTAATAAATGTTTTATTGATTAGAAGATTGGGTAATTTTAGAGGAACATCATCACCTTTACTAGGTTTGGAAAATAAAATAAATTTAGTTTTTTCTACATTTAACGAAAGTCTATTGCTTGTAAACCAATCGTTTATTTTGAATAGTACTTCATTAAATATATTAAAGAGAAATTTTATATCTTTGTTGGAATAAAAAAGATTGGAGTCATCTGCAAACAATATAACATTTAAAATATTTGATGCTAAGTATAAATCATTTATATACAATAAAAATAATAATGGCCCTAAGATTGAACCTTGGGGCACACCACATGTAATATGTTTTTCTTTTTCTTTTTTATTATAAATAATACATTGTGACCTGTTCGCTACACTGTTAAAAAACTCGCCGTAGAATCTACGGAGATTGTTCGGCAGCAAAGTGACAGCACTTTCTCTGTAAAAATTAACGGTTTCCGTAGTTTCCATTTTCCGTAAAAAACCAACGGAAAAAGTCCGTTAAAAAGGTTGCAGAACTTTTCCCGTAAAATTCACGATTTCCGTTTTTCATTTTTTCCGTACAAAATAACGGAGAATGTCAGGCAGCAAAGAGACAGCACTTTCTCCGTAAAATTTCCGTATTTAATTTTTTACATGCAAATTAACGGAAAAACTCCGTTAATTCAGCATATAGACATTTACTTAAAGCTAAAGTCAAAAATAAATGAATAGAATTTATATGTTGTTATAAAAATGTAACTCGACTATTAAGAAACTACTCGTATTATAATATGATACACATCAAGTAATAGCTATAATAATTATAAACAAATTATATTATAGTGGTTATTGTATATATATATATATTGTATTTTATATACTATATAATGTTTATGATAACAAATAATATTTTATTATGACAAATTATACTATATTATAAAAGTTGTTATATATATTATGTTATAATAGTTATAATAAACATAAACAAAACGTCTTTTGACCTATTGAAGCTCTGTCTACTTAAGCGCTAGTTTGTTTACGAAACTCGAATTTTTTGGGTGAGGTCCGACTTCTTTTTTGCCAGTTTTTCTCTTCAATTTAATTTCATTTTTCAGGATTCATTTTTGCGATACTTAATAATAAATAATAATAATTAGATCAGATTAATAAATCATTATTTACAGTAAAAAAAAAAAGAAAAGAAAATGCCTATATGACCTATACTTTCTTCTATATCACTACATCCTGATTATCTGCAACTGCATGTAGAACATGCAGTTGCAGATAATCAGGATGTAGTGATATAGAAGAAAGTATAGGTCAGAAGTAGATAAAGTTAAAGGATACATTACAGGTAATATGAAAAAGCTACGGATTTTTATAGATTTCTTATAAACAAGTATGAAAGCATATCATCCCAAATGACCCTTACCATTGTACTTTCGTGTTTTTCGTGGCATAAGAGGAGCATTCTTGTGAAGTAAATCGATGATTTCAGTTTTTCCAGGGAACTGCAGCTAAAAGCCATGATTTCAGCGAGCAGCTTTTCCAGGGAACTTTGAAAACATCTATCTATTTGTCTAGCATAGCAATGGAAGATTCAGATCCAGGTACATTTAAAATTCAAGGTTGGGTTGAAATCAAAACCAAGGCATGAGCCTAAGAAAAACTTTCAACAGTAGCATTTCATTTTAAAAGTTACAATAAAAATTAATCAGTATATATAAATACAAATAAATAATTAAATAATAATTTAACAATTATCAACATCAAAATTTCTATTCTACAGACAACTTTGTCAAAAACCACAATTTTAAATAATTTAAATATATGTCTTTTTTAGACTGCACTACAAAAAAGTAAATAAGAAAATACATCTAACAAACTATTTTATTTAATATATACCTTCTTTCCATGCGTTTATCCTCCATGTGGTTTATCCTCCTCCGAAAAACTGCCTTATATAGAGGCTACATACCTAGGCCTACAAAAACCAGTTCAGCTCATTAAATAGCATCATAATTCCTTTGCAGACCAAAGGTAAGTGATTTTTAAAAGAATGAAGGATGTTAGAGAGAAAGTTAGAAAAAGTCCAGTTGAAAGAAGGTTGGCATAGAGACAGAGGACAGTATTACACTAGGTGTTAGAATGTGCAATTTATGTTCACTTGATAGGAAGCCATGTTATGGATAAAGCTTTACATAATTTACATAAATTTTATTATATATATATATATATATATATATATATATATATATATATATATATATATATATATATATATATATATATATATATATATATATATATATATATATTATATATATATATATATATATATATATATAATTGATTTTTTGACAAGATTAAATAAAAAATATCTACATAATTTTTACTACTAAAATGCATTTAGCAATCATCAGGTAAAAATACATTGTTTTGACTTAGAGGATTGGATGTTGGAAAAAATACATTGTTTTGACTTAGAGGATTGGATGTTGGAAAACAAACATTTTCCAACATCCAATCCTCTAAGTCAACTATTCAATCGAAACACAATCAAAGTGAGTTACAGCTATACCAAAAATATCGAAAGAATTATAAAAAGCCACAACAAGAAAATCAGTTCAAAAAGACAAAAAGAATACCCACCTTGCAATTGCATAAATAAAGAAAACTGCCCTATAATAGGAAAATGTAGAGCCTTAAACGTTATTTATAAATGTATAGTATCCCCCCCCCCCCCTAACACTCTAGAAAAAGTATATATTGGCCTAGTAGAAGGTAAATGGAAGAAAAGATGGGCTAACCACAAACACTCATTCACAAACAAAAAGATGAAAAATTCAACCACTCTTTCAAAGTATATATGGCAGATAAAAGAAAATTTAAAAATAACACCCAAGTTAACCTGGTCAATAATTAAACAAGTCCCGCCTACAGCAACGTAACAAAAAAATACTTGCTTTGTCTTCATGAAAAACTTTGCATAATATCATACAAAGGTACGCAAGAACTATTAAATAAAAAAAATAGAAATAATATCTAAGTGCCGTCATGAAAACAAGTTCTTGCTTGACAACCACGAGCCTAAATATTAAAAAACCAAATATATATATATATATATATATATATATATATATATAATATATATATATATATATATATATATATATATATATATACAAACAGAATTATTTACAGTAACTTGTTGTTTCACAGCTTTCAACTCAAAAAATAGTATAGCAAAAAATTTAAAAGACTTTGATCATTTATTAAAGTCTTTTACAGAAAAAAAATATACAAATGGGTACGTGCACAACTTATTTATTAACTATAAAAAAGATTTAGCAAAGACTGTAAATGAACTGTGCCTACTAACGACGCATCTTCACCTAAATAAGTGCTCTCTAAGAACATCAGTTATTCGTATGAATAATAAAATAAGTATGCTAAAAAAGAAAATATATAGAAATTGGTCATTAATTGGAGTTTACCTTTCAAAAGAATTTAGATTTCCTGGACCACAACCATTTAATCCTGATTTACTACCTGCAGTCAGTAGATCAATAGTAGTTGTTCAACCCATAACACCAGTTCATGTTTCTCCATTAAAAACAAGAACAGACAAAGATTGCTCAAGGTGTTTTAAAAAGAAACAATGCAATTTTGAACAGCACAGCGCCAATAAAAAGCTTAGGCTTGCAAGTTCAGTTGAAAGAAATGAAAAATTATTGATCAAGAAAAAATATAAAGTAAATGTTGTAAACCAAAGTCTGCAAAGAAAAAATTGCAGAATATACAGGTATAAAGAAAAAATATCCAACCTTCAAAAAGAAAATGAAACCTTACACAGGACTATTAATAAATATCATATAAAAACCAGAAGTCTAATAAAGTCAAGTAAAAAAAAAAAAAAAAATTATATTATTGGAAAAAAAACTTTTAGAGAAGGAAGCGATAATTAAGAAAGAAAGAGTTATGAACAAGAATACTAACATAGCATTAGATAATTTGTATGCAGAGTTAGAGGAACTGAAAAAACAGGATACCAATGACATAGTAATAAGAAGATGCAATAAGAAGCAGTTTAATACAAACATGAGAATTACAATTTACAGGTGTTTGGAAAATAATGTTGCAGTTGACACAAAATCAAAAGTAATAAAAGCATGTGTATCGCTTCTAACAAATCTGTCTATAACTGATATACCTACTCCTGCAACTATATCACAGATGGGACGAGAAACGGGCATTCTGGCCGAACTACAAGTTGCAGAGACAATTATCAATTCTGAAGGTGTTACTATCGCGTTTGATGCAACTACTTTAAATGGCATTTATATTAATGAAATACACATCGTCTCACAAAAGACTGCTTTAACAGCAAGCATTACAGCCCTTCCTGGAGGTCGTGCAAACGACTATGTTCAGCACATTCTCGATACAGTTAAAGATATTGCAGCAACCTATTCAGCATTCAACGGTGTTAGCCCTGCAGAGACAAAGCAGAAAATATATGGAAGCATTCTCTGCACTTTGACTGACCGTACATCGGTAAATCATGCTGCAATCATTAAACTTAATGATGTTTTGGACCGGCAGTTGCTGGAGCTGCACTGCCAACTGCACCCACTTGATGGCATTGCTAATGAGGTAAGAAAAGAACTCAAAAAGTTTAACTTGTCCATTGCTAGTACAACCTTTGGGCGTGACTGTCGTGTAGCTAACCTTCTGCACAGCATTTCAAAGTTACGGTAAAGTACGGTTAAGTTCTTACAAATTCGTACATTTTAAAATAATTTTTGTACTTTAAAAAAATATATACATTAAATGCTTGATGTTTTAAAAAAAGCTTCAAATATAAAAATTTATATGCATATATCTTCAGATACAAAGAGAAAGGAGATCCATCTTGCTTCAAGCTCTTCTTGAAGGGTCACAAACTGTCCTGTGGGATTTTTCCTCGCTATATTGGAAATAGACTTCATACCATTTTCCATATGGCTGGGGTTGTATTTTTGTATAGAAATTTGTTAATAAACTATCTTGAGAAGTCCTGCAATAATCAAATATTACTTAGGACTTCTGTATTAGGAGATTTAAAAAATCCCTCAGTTTGCATCCACTTGCAAGCACTTGGTCTCTTAAGAAAACTTTTGACTGGACCGTGAATGGCCATTTTCTATTCAGAGGAAACCAAGCGGAATCATTTTGACATGGTATTGTAATATATATATATATATATATATATATATATATATATATATATATATATATATATATGTATATATATATATATATATACCGTATATATAAGCATGACTTTTTACAATTTTTTTATTACATTTCAAATAGTTATTTTATATTATTATTTTTATATTTATTGTAGTTTATTGACTTTCCATATTTTTTCAGGTTGCTTATCTCAAAGTTGCTTTGGATTTTGTGAAACGTGCTGAGAGGGAACCAAATCTTTTCCTCCTAACTCAGTCGGATGCATTTGGTCGCCCTTTGCTGGAAGAAATCACGCTTAAATCGCTACGTGTAACGAATTGCAGCATGTTAGATAACCTCAATATATGCATTGAACTTTTGTCTAGGTCATCCTTAGGAGACATGTCTCGCCAGTTTTCACGCTATTTAACTGGTCCTTTGGCCAATCCATCAAATGAATTAAAGATGCAAGCTACAAGCGCACCCCTTCATAATATATGGGCAGAGAGAACGCTTGGCAAAGTAGATTCTTTAGTTAAAAGAGCACCAAATGCAGAGATAACTTTTTTTGAAAACGTCTGTAAAGTTAAGGCTAATCTCTCTGTGGATTGGCTTCCACAGAGAAAAAGAAGACAGAGAAAAAGTAGTCTCTTTTTGCATTAAAAGGGGTGTTCATGCAAGACAAACTGGCAAAGAAAGGCACATCAGAAATGAAAAGGTCTTGATTGAACGGATAAAAGAAAAAGGGCAGAAAAGAGACATAAAAGGCAGAAATAAACTAGGCAAGTAAATAAAACAGGGTTTAATGGAAGGCACGACGGCGGATGATAAACTTTTTGATTCTGTAACTGGACACCAACGAGACATGCTACACAAATTCTTTGAAGAAAATCCCTTGAAGGCATGGAGATTGAGCATGTCTGGAATGTGTCTAATTCTGATGTTTTGTCTTATCTGTGTCTAATTCTGATGTTTTATCTTTTTGCATTAATTTGATAATTACATTAAAAAAAAATTACAAATTGTTTTTTTCAAATAACCCCTCATTCTAGCAAAGGGGAGGAAGGGGAGATTGACAAAAAAACAACAACATGAAAAATGTATTTTTTGAAATAAATAATGACCTAATAAAATAGTAGCTTGTGTTAAATAAACATTTTATGTTAAATTCAAAATAACAAGTCAACAAAAAACCAAATCTCCCAAAACCATGTCTGTCAAGATAATATTTAAATTTAGTTTAAAATCCTCTGCATCTTCCTCAAGTTCATTTGTTTTCCAATAAGCTACGAGAAAAATAATTAACTTATCTGAGGTATTCTTTGGACAAGACACTTTCAGAATTTTACCTCTTTTTTTTTTTTTTTGTATGTATTTAGGTGCTCCCAGAAGTCCTTATGGTCTTATCATAAAGCACCGCGGGAGAGCATTTAATAGGAAGTTCACGCCTCCTTCCGTACCAATGTCGCTTGTTGGGCTGGAGCTGGAGTCGAACCTCGGACCTCTGGGTTCTGAGCCAGAACTCTAACCACTGCGCCACGGCTGCTAAACAAAAACGGCTGCTAAACAAAACATCAGAATTAGACACATTCCAGACATGCTCAATCTCCATGCCTTCAAGGGATTTTCTTCAAAGAATTTGTGTAGGATGTCTCGTTGGTGTCCAGTTACAGAATCAAAAAGTTTATCATCCGCCGTCGTGCTTTCCTGTTTTATTTCCTTGCCTAGTTTATTGGGTTATTTGAAAAAAACAATTTGTAATTTTTTTCAACCCTCCCTGTCTGTCATATGTGATTCCTCCCCCCCCTGGCTCACTTTGCCTTGCTATATGATATTTTATGAATAAAGTATAGGTAAAAGACCGTAATTTATTAAAAACGGATTTTTTCCGTAACAAAACAACGGAAAAAGTCTGATAAATACTACGGAGTTTTTTTACAGTGTAGGTAGTCTTCAAACCAAAGTAAAAATTTATTCTTTATTCCATATAGTTCTAGTTTTTTATAAGTATCTTATGGTTATGGAATTAAGTCATCAATAAATGAGGCTGTACATCTTAAAGTGGTCCTTAAAGCTTCTGATGTTTGTTTACTTAATGTAAACTTTTGAGAGTTAGAAACTCGAGATAATTGCCAATTTTCAATCCATTCGGCTAAAGTCATCAAAAATAAAGGTTTTATGTCACCAAAAACAATGCCTTTTAAATACAAAAATTGTTATTGTATTTTTGCTTACATTTGCTTTGTATTTTTGAGGACCTTTTTTTTTTTTAAGAAGCCAGTTGGTAATTTGTTTTCACTACCCCCCCCCCCCCCTCCCTCTTCATTTTGTTTATAGAATCGCCTGTGCACGAAGGTCATTACGCCTTTATACAAAATTTCTTTATCTACTCCTATCATTCTACCACCTTGATATTGTGCTTCTTTCTGAAAATTTATTTCATCTATCATTAGCTAAAGATCTTTATCAATTTTATCTTGGTTTATTAAACATTTCAAAGATTTTAATGTTACTACCCCACCTTTATTAATCTTTTTCAAAATGCTAAATGATGGTAGAGGAAACTGTTTTAATAGGAGTTTATAAACCTGGGTTGATGCATATAAAAGAATAAGGAAAAATCGTAGAAGATTTGATGGAAACTTTGGCTGATTAACTGGTTTTTAGTGTTTTATTTCATTGAGTTTATTTAATTTACTTAATAAACTAAACAAACTATTTTCTTCAACGTAATTTTTTATATAGGTTTGAAAATTCTCTAATACACTTTTTTTTTCTAACTCAAAGCCAATATTTCAAAACCATCGGAGGTAATAGAGCATAAGATGATTTAGAGAACAATCAAACATGCCTAAATTCATCAACTACAAGTCTCTGTAACTTTTAAAATACCTAAGTGTTGATTAATTTTTAATTAAAAAAAATATTAATTTGTCATTATATATTTTGAGCTAATACTTCTCAAGGTTAACATTATAAACTATTTAAACAGTGAACTTTACCCTGTTAAAATGAGTCAGGATTATTTTCCGGAAACCTAAAAAGTGGATGCTTTTCAAATTTAAAATAAATTTGATTCTCTCTGATTATATATAGTTTTACATAAACTACAGTACATGTATTACCCATATTATGAATATTTAAATAAACAATTTTAAAAGATGTTTAAGAAAGCCCAAAAATTTCGAATTTTCTAACCCTTCTAACTTTTTGTTCCGAAAAACAAGATATCCGGCAGTGTAAACATAATAGGCCATGTTTTACCAATTATTAAAGATCTTCAGGCTAATAATTGTGCGGCCGTGGCGCAGTGGTTAGAGCGTTTGCTTGACAAGCAGGAGATCCAGGTTCGAAACGAGCTTTGAACATATTTCTGTGACAAGACCGTTAGAACTTCTTAGGGCGCCTAAATAACAAATTAAAAAAAAAAAAAATTAAACATTCTCTTAGTTAAATATTTGCATGAACATGCCAATGAAGCATTAAAATCATTAAATGGTCTCATGTGCCTTACTAAATGCCTTATTAAAAACTCATTAAATGGTCTTATGTGCCATTTGTTAATAAATTTACATGGGAACAATTTAGGTGTGCTAAATTACAATTATTTAAATAGTGTTTTAGAAGTTTGTAATTTTGGTTTAAATGGAAAGGTTACATTAGCTACAAGTAAAATTGACAAAACCAGAATTTGAAATATGAAAATATAAAAAACCATAATTTGAAATATGAAAATATAAAAAATCAAAGAATAGAGCTAAAATGCAGAAAAAACAACAACAATAACAAAAAAACAATAGAATTTCGAAATATTCGTGAACGTTAATGAGTGCATCGCCCATGGCTAATATACTCTTGCTTATTGTCATGTTTAGGTTAAAACCAACTATAAAGCTAGGGAGCTAACGTACTGTTTAATAAAAAACAAGCAGTCAAGTAAAAAAAAAAATAAAAAAATAGTTTATTGGTATAATTTTTATAAATAACAAGTAGTCAAGTAAAAAACAGTTTACGTATTTTTTTATAAATCTAATATGTTAATAAAGTTTTATTTTAAAAAATATCGACAAATACATATATTGATTTCAAATTTAAAAAAAAAATAAAAAAATGACAAAAAGGAGTAAAAACTTGATCAGATGTAGGTTTTTGACATTAAACAAAGGATTTAAATGAAAAAAAAAATGTCTTACTCAGAAAATTACAAAAAAAAAAAAAAAAAAAAATGTTCCTTAAAAATTTAATTACAATCCTAATTTAAAGACTGATCTAATCTTTGCACTACTGCTGCAACCAGAGCGGCTCCTTTACCACTTCCATCTTCAGCCAATACCAGTTTTACGGTTACAGTAGGTAGCAACATGCGCAACGCGTCATACATAAACATCTTATATGTAGGATGATTTTTAAACAGACTCCCGTCAATTGCCACGGATACTCTTTTTTTCCCCATTCGCTAGTGAATAAGTAGTGAAAAAAAAATGTATAAAGTTGAAAAGATCAAGAAAATGATAAATCATCAGACAAAGAAAGTAATTGCTTTGCCTGAATATTATGATTAATCTAATTATATATATAGACTACTGTACCATAATTATTCGAATGGCATTAACTTTTTTTTAAAATGATATTTTTTCTTTAACTATTTATTATGTTTATTTTTGCACTATTAGATATTTAAAAGTATTTTGGTTAAAATGCTTTGATAAAAATTACAAGAATAATAAAAATGCTAAAGTGGGCAAAACTTCATAAAAAATGGATCATCAATGACTGTAAATGCGGATCGATGTGTCAAAGTTTTAAATCTTTTGTAAGAAATAATAAGATTGTCAGGAAAAAAATAAGATTGTCAGGAAATAGAAATCGTTGAATTTATGATAAAATAAGGTGTATTATTGACTGTAAAACATGGTGGATGTAGTGTTAAGGTGTTTTGGTTAGAATGCCACTGGTGACTTTTTGAAAATAGAGGGAGTATTGACAAAATTTGTTTACTTAAAAGATTGTTTAAAATTTGTACACTTAAAAGATCATGATACACGTTTGGAAAGAATAAGAGGCTATTCATTTTTTCAAAAGAAAATGACTTAAAGCTTAAATTTAAAACATATTTTTCGAAAACTTGTTTAAGTTATTTGACTGAGTTCGAGAACGATCAAATATTAAATAAAATAATTTAGCCTCCCCAATCACATTGGTGGAATTAAAAGTAATGTCAAAAACTAATGCCAAATGATGCATAAGATGTGGACAAAACATATTAGTTAGTGGCATAAAATAAACTTCGACAAATTTGATAAGTTGTTAAGTAGAATTCTAAGAATATGTATTGCGATTATTGTCGCTAAGAGTGATTAAAAGGCAAGTAAATTATAAATTAATCTTATCGGGCTTTTATAATTTTTTTATAAACCTAATAAAAAAGAAAATAACATATAATTCATGAAGACTTTGCTTACAGCTTCTGTCCCAATAATAAGTAAAACTACGATATCTTATTTCGAAAAGTACGACCATTCGAATAATTATGGACGGTAGTGCATATATATATATATACATATATATCTTATACTGCTGAGTTAGGTGAGCATGATGATGTCATACTGAAATAGCCTGCTGCCGGGGGCTTCAGTACATACATCGACTGACAAATAGCCTGACTCGCAGTGGAGTGCTGCTACATCAACTAAGGGTTTGGTATGGGTCAGCAACCTTTTCATTCATTATTCTTCGTTTTCCCTCATCGTTTTCTAAAAAATCTCACTTAATTTAGGCTAGCAAAAAAAGTGAGCAATTGCACATATAAATATGCTATAGTGTATATATATATATATATATATATATATATATATATATATATATATATATATATATATATATATATATATATATATATACATATATATATATATATATATACATATATATATATATATATATATATATATATATATATATATATATATATATATATATATATATATATATATACATATATAATATTTAAAACTAATAAAATAAAAATGATACCCGAATAAGAGCTGCAAGACCTGCCGATGTCAACGTTGCCGATCTTCTTGAAATCGCAAAGCATAAATCTTGAATAATTAAGATTTCTTCTACTAAAGCATCTTTATAACCAAGATTGGAAAGAATAGCAATTGCTTCACTTGCGACACCTCTTAAAATTTAAACTAACATCAATTATACAACATATAAATTATACGGCACTTGATGGTAAGTACTGAAGTATCCGGGATATAAGGGAGAGATCTCTCTCTTTAAAAAATCATGGATAAATCGCGTACATGTGAAAGAGGTAGGGGATATATGAAAAGAATGAGAATGTATATAATTTGGGGAAAAGGTAGTCTATAAAAAAATTTAAAATTAAAAAAATAAAAATAAAAACTATATAGTAGTTTTTATTGAAATAATTGATTATTTTTCTTTGAATAACAAATAAAAAAGGATTAACAAATAAAAATAAAAACTATATTATACTTAAGACTTCAACTCCACACAAAAAACAAACAAAAAAAACTCTTTAAAGTAAAGTATACTTAAGACTTATCTCCATTATTGCTATACCACAATAGTCCGTGAAATGTTAACTATAAACCAGTAAAATGCAAACACTTTTGCTAACCGTTTAAATATTTTTAGCAAACCAAAAATATATTAATACTTTAAAAATATATAGATTTATTTAATAATACTATTAGACATAAATTATTATAAACTATTCATATTATTAGACATAAATTAAAATATAAATACTATAGAGGTGAAGTAAATTAAATGTACATACATCAACTGAGGGATTTGGCCATTACTTATTTATGTTCATTACTTAATTATGTTCAGTAGATAAATTTTAATAAATAAATATATATTTTTGCAGTGTAACTTGCGATTATGAATCCAAAAAAATAATATTTAAAATTGTGTAAATGTATTAATCAAGAAGGATCTTCTTGCTTTATACATTACACAGGGACGTCTTCTATAAGGATCATCCTTAAAGAAGATGTCCCTGTAGCAGTTACCAAACGGTTGCCAAGTTTGATTTTGAAAATATTTACTGATTTAGAATTGATAATTTTAAATGGTAAAGTTTTCAATCATGGACTATTCTGTTATTGCGACGTTTCAAGCAAAAAGAATAAAGCTTTAGTTAAGGAAATTTGGCTTAACGGGTGAAAGTTGATATGTATTATCAAGTCAACAAAAGAAAATCAGCAACAGAATAGAGACATACATAAAGCTGAACTTGATAGTAATACATAACTTTTTTAATAACAACATCTTTATTTATCTTAGACTGCAAAACCATTTTGATATTTATATGGACATTTGATTTCTTTGAAATTCTATTTTGGTGACAACTTTATGCAATCAGTCTGGAGAAGCTCCGATGAAGAGGGTAGAGGTAGAGGGTAGGCTCCAATGAAATGGGTTTTTTCACATAATATTTAAAATTTGGCAGTTTATATGACTAATTATAATTTTTTCAATAAAACATTTTCCAAAATCAGTTAAAATAAAAAATAAATAAAGTTTTAAACTTCTCCAGTAAAAAAAATGTGCTGTAGATACGCGGTATTATAAAATGCTAGTTAGGCGGTTTTGCACTATCCCCGACGATATATATGTATGTATATATATATATACATATATATATATATATATATATATATATATATATATATATATATATATATATATATATATATATATATATATATATATATACACCATTTTTATTTTATCAAAAATATCACGAAAGAAAAAAATGATAAAGCATTATCAAAACATAATATTGAAACTTTATAAGATAGATAATTTATTACTATTCCACAATCAACACCTTTACTCTATAAATATTTTTCTACCGCTTACTAAAAAATATTGAAGTAAGGAATAGGTATAGAAATGGTAGGTGCGGAATAGACTTACCAAGACTTGTATTTAACGGGTTCAGAAAGCTAGTCACTTATTTAATCATTACATATACTTTGTAATAACAGTAACAACACTATTATTATATTATTAGTGTTATTACTTTAATAGTGCACTTAGTTACTAGAGTGTTATTACTTTGTAGTCTTAAGTTTATTGTTTTATTTTTTTAACTTTTTCGCTATCAAATTTAAGTTGATTCACCCCTTGAAAACAAATAACATGGTTTTGCATAAACTAAAATTTTGAAGATATTTTTCCAGATTTTGCATTTTGCCATTGCTTAATTCAACCCTTGTTATTACATTAAAATTATACAAATAAATTATTTTATAAACACATTACAATTTATATTTTTATTTTCCTCATTAAAAAAAAAAATTATATAAAAGAAAATCATTCTTTTTTTTAAAATGAAAACTGACTTAAAACTGTTGTTTTTTTTTTGATTTGCATTATCTAATTTTGTTGCTGAAAATAATAACCACTCTAAAGAAACAAAAATAAAAACAGTATACAAATTATTTTAACTAATAATTACTTTTTAATTTTTTTATTTAAATTTCTTTTTATTTCCTATATTGTTAGTGTTGTTTTTTTTGTTTTTAAAACTTTTTCCGTAATAATTTATACTATAAAACTTGCAAACGGCCGTGACCAAGTTGTCAAAATAAAATACTAGCGTGTAGTCATACAAGATGAAAAACTGCACGAGTTTCCTGGGAAGGCTTGCATATCATTTATAGATCCTTCTTAGCTAATTTACTAAGCAATCAATAATGACCTAATTTATAAATAAGTTATTAATGCTTAGTTAATCAGCTCAGTAATTATCTTACTTTCTTAATAAATATTTACCCACAAAAAACAGAAACATCTTCTGAAGATATTGCATCCATATTCTGAATCTCTTTTGATAAAACTCCGTGAAACAAAATACATTTTTGAATTAGTTCTAAAACGCATAACCTCACAAGTTCTCCGAGATACATGCCAGATATCATCTTTTCAAAACTAAAAGCAAAAAAAATTGAAATGTTTGCTTGCAATTATTGCAGTAAACTTGTGAAATTATTTCAACAATTTTTTGAATTGTTGTCATGATTTCTTGCAGAAAAAAGGTAAAACACAAATAAACAAATAATTATTTTAATAAAAATAATAATAAAAATAAAACAGAAGTATAACTAATGATAAAATTATTTAAAAAAATAAATTACTAACATCTGTTGTCCAGGATGAATGGATTTCTCATCCACCATTAAATCAAACTTAGTCGCAACAAATGCTAGTTGATCTCTTTCACCAAATGCCCCCCATTCCATATTAACAATAAACTAAAAAGAAAGTCAAAATAAATAAAACAAAATAAATATTAGTTTTAATAAAAAATTGTAAAAAATTGCAACCCTATTTTTGATACATTAATTTATATAGTGTTTTCTGGAAAAGAAAAAAACGAAGAATAATGAAAAAAAAGATTGCTGTCACTCTATAAGATGATGCATGTACTGACATTAGAGTGTTTATCTAAACACGCATTCATATATATATATATATATATATATATATATATATATATATATATATATATATATATATATATATATATATATATATATATATATATATATATATATATATATATATATATATATATATATATATATATATATATATATATATATATATCAGGGGCTATTCTAGACTGTTTTCGATAGCGTCGACCGTATTTGGGTGCCGCCCAAATAAAAATTTGAGGACCTTGATGTTTTTTACGGCAAATATTGTTTTTTTAGCAACAAAAAAAAGCTGATTTTCAGCTAAAGTTTGCCAGAACGAGGGGGTACTGCCGCCCAGATTTTTTTCTTAGAACAGGCTCTGTGTATATATATATATATATATATATATATATATATATATATATATATATATATATATATATATATATATATATATATATATATATATATATATATGTGTTTCCTCCGTTTAGCCAGTGCTTTTCGTTTTCAAGTCAATTTTGCACACACCTGCATGCCTACAAAAAACTTTGGCGAGCGCATAAGAAAGCGCTTTGTTTTGAATTGTAACAAAACCTTTTTTTTTCATTTGTTCAACTTTTATGAAAAATGGCTTTTTTTTAACAGTTTTTTTAAAATTATTACATCTAGTATTTATTCAAAGTATTCTTTTAGCTATTTTTATTTTAATTTAAAAAAGGGAAAAAAATGAATTTTTAAAACTGTGCAGACTAACTTTTTTGTGCACTGGCACTAAATTTTAAATGGAGAAGACTGATTGAACAGAGAAGCAAATTGAGAAAGAAGTAACAAGTTTATTGCAAAAGAAATTAAATTTTCCACACATATCAGTTCAAGTCCTACAGGCAAAATTGGATAAAGGCAGAATATCAAGAGTCTGAAAATTTAGAAGAACAGTCAACAAGTACAAGCAAGAGCTACAGCAAAACCAAAACTGCAACCAAATTAGTAACATCTTCACAGTTATCAACCAGCAAAGTAGCAACCATTGTTCTACAGCTATATCAAGATGGGATCGACATCCAGACACCTTCACAATCTGGTATATTCAGATCAACTATTAAAAAAGCCATTAAACTTAAAGAAGAAATAAAGAAAACGCTACATTTAGAAAGCACTTTGATGATAAACGTATTAGTCACCAATAAATACTAGTCACCAATAAATCAAGTGTTAGTGTTAAAGAATAAAACAAAAAGAAGTCACAAGCACTGGAACTACCACATGGAGAAGGAGATACTGTTGTTAAAGATATAACAGCTATTCTTAATGAATACAATTTATGGAAGAGTATAAAGATTATTGTAGGGAACATTTTAAATGCAGGAAGGATTAAGATTGTCAGTCAGTTATAAAGGCGTTTTACTGAAAAGAAACTGGAAGAGCAACAATATATATATATATATATATATATATATATATATATATATATATATATATATATATATATATATATATATATATATATATATATATATATTTATATATATACACACACAGTGGTGTAGAAATGTTTGAAATAACCGACTTATAAAAAAGAATATTCCAAATGTATCTACATATGCTATAGTAGATAACAACACTCGATTTATTACAAACGTAACTCAGAATTTCACGCAAATTAGGATTCATCAGATGGTACAAATCTTAAAAACTTAACAACAAAAAAATATATATTGAAAATATTGTGGTGTAGTGGTGGATAAACCCTGTAAATTCTGTCAAAATCTGCAAGTGACAGGGTAAAAAAATTAATTAAGAATATTTCTTATATAACTTACTGATTACATTTACTGATGAATTTAGTAAACGCTTTTCAGACTTAACAAGTAAAGTTTCTTTAAAAAATGTAAAATAAAACTTAAAATCATCAGGGAAAACAATGATAAGCAAGAACTGCAAATTTTTAAGAAACCATGCAATTTAATTTGTTCTTGCTAATGTAAAGATGCAATCTGACTTATTAAAAAAACAAACGAAGTAATGTATTATGATGCTGCAAATTTAGCCTATTCGATTGGTTAAAACTATACTTCGCAGTATCAGGATATAATAGAATTTTTGTCAACAAAGCAGCTTTTTAACTCTTGTTCATATTTTTAGACACGACAATATTATAATAGTATTATACTATATTTTAATATGATAAAAAAAATATTTTACCAAAATTTTACAAAAAATGTAAGAGAAAAGATGAAGTTTATAGGGCAAGATAACAATTGATAGATGACTTAAAAGATTGCAAATTATATGAAAGAGGAAAGCAAGATGAAGGAAGCGAATAAACTGATGTTTGAGGAAAAAACTAGATGAATAAGAGTTTTTGGAGCACTTAGGAACAGTCACAGTAAAAAGATAAGACTTAATTGAGTAACAAGTAACTCAAGAATGAATTTTAGTAGGTGGCGAGAGAAATGCTAGCTCTTTCGAGCAGCGCCCATTATAGTATTTGTAGAGAAGAGAAAGAGAAGCAACATTATGACAATGTGATAGGTCTAACTATGTTAACAATGCATTTTTGCACCTTGTCTAAAAGAGAAAGAGCATCACTAGAAGATCTGCCCCAGATATGGCAACAGTATTCCATACAAGGCCGGACTTGAGATTTATAGAGATAGAGAATAGAATCCGGAGTAAGAAAGTATCAAGCTCGATAAAGAGATGCAACCTTAGCAAATGCTAATTTTGCAACGGATTTGATATATGGTTTCCAAAAATGATTGGATGTAAAAGTTAATCCTAGAAGATAAAGGCTAGATGACTCATCAAGTACATTACTGTTCGTAAAAAAGAAAGTTCTAAATTATTGCAATAACAATTGGCTGAAAGAAATTGGGTTTTATCTGAATTCAACAGCCACTGTGAGCCCCATGCTGTAGCAGAAATGAGATCCTTTTCAAGCTCAAATGTGTCCTCCAAGCAATTTGAGAGTGTTGGCTTTTTATGAAGAGAAGAATGAATGGTAGTACCATCAGCGAACAATGCCACCTTAGATGTGAGAATATCTGCAAGATTGTTAATGTAAATTAAAAAGTATAGGGCCAAAGATAGAACCTTGAGGAACCCCTGAAGTTACAGGATATAAAGAAGAGTGCTGTCCATCGAGGACAACTTTTATACTACGATTGGTAAGGAAGGATTCAATAATCTTAAAGATGTTTCCTGATACATCATAAGAAGAAAGTTTATGGAGAAGACAAGTATGCCAAACTTTATCAAAAGCTTTATAGATGTCAAGAGCAACAGCTTTAACCTCTCCACCTCTAATGCACAATAAAAGCTATAGAATAATAAACCTATAGAAAAACCAGCTGTAGAACGAGAAGATCAAAATCCATATTGATGATCAGAAAGTATGTCATTAGATTCAAAATGAGGGATTAAGTGTTTATTAATTAAAGACTCAAAAATCTTGCAGGCTGGAAAACAATACTTCAATAAGCACTTGTTAAATAGTTTTAAAAGTATAGATGACAGCTCCGAAGAGCACTTCTGCAAGACCCAATTTAGATACAGAAGCTGGAGTGATACGAATGTCAAGCAATGGATCAACCTGTTTATCCGCTATGTCAGGTAGAACGCAACTAGTGGAATCAAGAGATGATATTGATGAGAAGTTCTTAGCAAACAATTCAGCTTTGTCTTTAGGTGAGGTGACAAAATCTGAACCATACAAGAGAAGTGGAATAGCAGATATGCCCTTACTATTGATACTGTTAAAAATTCTCCAGAAGTCACAAGAGCCTAATTTTTTAGACAAAATACAAGACTCTATGGCCTAAGAACAGCAGGGTTTGGCACTAGACAAAACCATTTTACAATGGACTCTAGCAATAGTAAATAGACGTCTGTTTTCTGGAGAATTGTTTTGCTGACAGATATAGAAGTGACGGTTTTGATTTTTCGATTTTTAAATTGCAGCAGCACAATGTGAGGAAAACCATGGAGAAGAGCGAGGCTTGACTTGAAATCATCGAGAGGGAATAAAAGATTCCATGCTAGCCTGAATCCAAGAAGTTATGTAAGAAGCACATTTTTCAGCACGAAGACGAATGGTTTCTATCCAAGGACCATCACAAAGAAAATCACGGAAAGAATCCCAGTCAGCTTTAAGGAAGTTGTAAGACATATGATGATAGGGGGGTTCTGATGATGAAGAAGAATGAGATAATAGTTTTAAGTTAGTTTAGATAAGTCAAGTAAAGAAGGTTTCGGATTCGGGAATGATTCGGGTTGTCTGGAAAACAAGTTGAAAAGTTGACTTTTTGTGTTACAAATTGAGAAAGGCAAAAGTTATAAGCCTTAACGCCTGCTGAGTCACTGACGCTAGAGTCAAACTATTCAGTGCGACAAGGATTAAACTCACCAGCAACAACAATATTGGCTAATGTGTAAAGAGAGAGGGCTTGGTCAATTTGATCAGAAATAACATCAAAAAGAGTGTAGCCTTGAGATAAAGAATAGCGATATATTAAGTAGAGAAAGGTAATAGAGTGAAGTGGTGCTAAACAAAAGCACATAAAAGAATAGTCTGTAGATTCAATCCTAGTTTCCTGACAATTGGGTGAATTTTTACGAATGCAAATGCCCAGGCCAAGCATGTGACTATTGGAGTCTTTACGAATTAAAGGAAGATAATCATCAACACTAAGATTACAAGATGAGACAGACGAACTCTAGTTTCACAAAGAGCAAGTAGGTCTGGTAAACTATACAAGAGAAAAGACTCAACAGATAAGAAGTTACTTCAAAGACCATGAGTATTAAAGAATGATTGGTTTAGAGAACTCAGTGGTTATGATGGTTTTTTGTGTTTTATAGTTTTTGGTACTTTCATTTTTAAATTTGTTAGAGAACTTGACTCAAAGCGCAGATAGCACTCAGTACACTATTTAAAAGCCTTAGCAAAGGCCTAATTATTTATAATAAACTCTAATCCATAACAAAGGGCTCCAAATGTGACCTTGACAATGCACACCAAAAGTACAAACAGGGACACCATCCATGTGCAACATGGTATTATTAGTACTCTGATATTTTACAGCTGTTGATGGAATCAGCCTCTCTGAGAGCTACCACAGAGTTTGGGAAAGCTGACTACCAACCGGCCTCAAAACCATAAAACTAAGTTTTAGAGTTGTACCTTAATTAGGAGATAATAGAATGAGTTGCCTAGACATAAAAACAGAGACACAAGCAAAACCCATGCATTGAGTCAAGAAGATCCAGCATTCAACATCCTAAACTGGAAACAATGTATTATAAATACATCTGCACCAGCCTAATAGATGAAGAAGGAATGCAGAGCTGGTTAACAAATAGAACTTGTTTACCCCTTAAGTCTTTGGCTAGGAGGCCTTCTGCAAGACAGTAGCCGGTTGCGTTTAACATCTGTCCAAGTTGAGTATTTTTATCAAGACACTATCTCTAGCATTTACTCAGCCAAGAGCCCCAAGGCAGGAGATGTTTTAAGTCTGAGTTGGCTTCTCTTAGCCTTTGCCTAAAAAAGTGTATCCTACAAGGCAGCAGGACATGAAACAGGTTGTACCGAGTTACATGTTACCAGTAGCAGGACTTAAAATTTAAAATGATAAAACAAACTTAAAATGATAAAACTGCCATTATGGCCCATATAAACAATTTATGGGTTTCTTATGTTAAAAGTCTTTTTTTTTCTTCAAGGGAAATTTTAGACTTTTCGTTTTGTTAAAGGGATCCCAAAGTGCCAAGACAAGTTGTGTTCATATTAAAAAGAATGATTTAAAAAAATGTTAGGGTAGAACTTTTTCAAGTAAAACAAAATAATAAAGGTATGCCAAGAAAAACAAACTTTGTTGTTTTACTCGAAGCTCACTCTCCATGTTAGCCAGACCTCAAAGTCTTTAAAATATATGCCGCAATCTATAGACTTTATAATTTATTCAAGTGTGTTTAATTCGAAAGTGTTTTAGTAAATCTATATTTGACATCATTGTAGAATTTGGATAAGAAATATAAAAATGTCTTTTTTTTTTTATTAAATTATAGAATTTTTTTTTTATTATAGATTACTAAAGAATTTGTATGAATAAAATATTTCAGATATTTTAAGCTCGTCTATTACTATGAATTATTGAACACTGTGAAAATTAATGAACACTGTAAAAATAATTGAACACTGTGAAAATTTAACTTGTAGAAGTGTATAAGTATTTAGCTAAGTAATTACAAATGTCTTTTAAAGAAAAACATTTTTTTTTTATACATTTGTTTTGGACTTAATATTTGGAGATAATAAGCTCTTTTACACTGCAATTTTCATTAAACTTAATAGGCTATTTAGTTTGCGCTAAAATTTGCATTATGTAATTTAAGGACAACCCTAATATTGTCCCAATGCGCAATCAATAAGCCATTTTTTAACACTCATAAGACTTCTTTCTCTGTACCAAATTTCTGCTTATTTATCAAATTTCAGCTTATTTACCAAATTTATATTGTTTTAGTCCACATTGACCTGTAATCTTTTTGATTTTTGGATTTAAATAAAATTATTGAATTTTTGTATCTTTATTTAAAGAATATAGATTAGCTATCACAAATTGTTTTTATCTCTTCATTCATTATATTTACCTATTATGGTTATACTTTATCTTAGAGGTTTGTTTATTTAATTGATTTCTGCTTTAAACAGTGTAATAACATAAATAGAATAAATGCAGCACTTAAATAAAGATGCTTTACACAGAAGGATAATCAAGAGACGCTTCCAGAAACAAAGGTACACTATTTTAAATTTGCATCCAAATGAGAATAAAAACACTTATTGTTAATCACTTTCCCAAAATCCCAAAATCTACTCGGAAGTGGTCAAATTGCAAAAAAAAAAAGAAAAAAAAAAAAGCCTAAGAAACGCCTAGAAAAGTTGATCCATAAAAAAGGATGATGATTCACAGTATAGTTTAGCCAAGAGACAATGTTTCCCAGCAGTATATTTCCAAAATTATCAACAAAAAGACTGGCATTTGTTGTCATAAAAAAGCTAAAGCGCCAAAAAGAGCATTGGCTCAGAAAGCAGCTGTGCACCCTAAGTGCCAAAAACTGACTGCACTTTTTCAAAAAAAAAATTGTCATCCTTGATGATGAGTCATACTTTCCTAAAAGCAACACTGGGCTTTCTGGCAATGCAGGATGTTACACTTCTGATGCAGATGCATTGCCTAATGAAGTAAAACTCAAAAGAAAAAGAAAATACTTGACAAAATTATCAGTTTAGATTTTAGATCTTAAATTATTACTTTGCTTCTACGGGCCAAGAAGTCGAGGAAGGCGAGGAAGTCGACAAGGATGTGCGCATTTTCAAATTTCTGGTTAAATTAAAGAGGTTCGCAAAAACAATGAAATTCTGTTCTGGCCTAATTTTGCTTCTGCACACTAATCAAGCAAAGTTCAAGATTACCTAAAAAATGCAAAAATATCAAATATGTGCCAAGAGACAAAAACCTTACTAATGAGTCCAAATTGGGCGGAGGATTTTTGGACTGGAATTAAAAGATTGGTGTAGCAGATAATTAGCAAGCTGGGCAAGCTTTGACCTTACTACTTATATTGTTGAAGTTAAATTTTTTTTTCATAAATAAAAACTGATTTAATTGTTTAGCTCAAAACCTGAGGTAAGCTTCATTATGCTTATTATTATAGGTAAATTCATTATACTTGCATGAAACTGTTAAGTTGAAATTACAACCATTATAAATGCATTCAAGTTTTTTTATGTTTATTATCAAAATTTATAATTAATATTTAAAATTTATAATTAACATTTATAAAAAAATACAACTTATTTAATCCAAAATAAATTGTTACAAGAATTTATGAGACAAAAAAAAATGCTTATAAACTTTCACTTAAAAACAATGCTCCCAAAAAATTTTAATGATTAGGTTAACATTTATTAATTTAATTAGCCACATATTCTGTTCTAACACTTTTAATTAGTAATTTAAACATAGAATTAGAATCTGCACTCTCTTCTCTATAGAAAGTTTTTTCAAAAATTTTTTTTATTCCATTGATGCTCCAATGTTCCCAGATTTATAAATCTCATATTTTATCTCAGGAGTTAAGTTTTAAAAATTTTAAGAAAATCTTTAACAATGTCATTAACAATGGTGTGTCTAACATTGCATCTCTCATAGATGTGATCTTATTACCTCTCCCAAGAAGACAGCACTATCTGCAGAAAATCTTTCCTCTAACACATTTCTGGAATCTATTGACCTGGAATCTATTGATCTGGATTAATTGACACTTTTTTTTGTCATTTCAAAGAAACAGGTTAATCCACTGTTAAAATCAAAATCACTCCATCTTTTGGTGCTAAAGTAATATAAACTGCTCTAAAGCTTGCGATCAACCTTTTAACTCCAAAACACTTTACAAACTAATTGATTGCAGTGCTACTGGGGATGTGATAAAATTCAAACTTGGAACCTCTCACTTATGAAGGGAGCAATATACCACTAAATCACTTTTTGAATTGATATATATTGATGAATGGCAACACTCTTATTAAATGTTATGTTTCTTGGATTAAATTTAATTTGATTTACTAGCCTCTCATGAAATTCATATATAAATTCATAACCTACTACAAAGTTTGCACGAGCTTTGCCTCTCCTTATTGTGCTCAA
>NC_061158.1:20675039-20707539 GCF_022113875.1 Hydra vulgaris | reverse complement strand
ACCAGCCTAAATATGACAACAGTATTCCATACAGGAATAAATAAGAACTTTGTAGAGGTAGAAAATAGAATCAGGAGAGAGAAAATTTACTACTGATCTTTCATGGAAACCATATATACAATTGATTGCTAATTTAGCAACCAATTGTATATATGGTTTCCATGTAAGGCCAGTAGTAAACGATAATCCAAGAAGACATAGAAAGAGGACTCAGTGAGAGGGTTGCCATTCATTAATATAAGAATGTCGACAGAACTATGATAGTTGTTTGCAGTAAATAGCTGAGTTTTGTTGGAGTTGAAATTTACAAGACACTGTGAGTCCCAATCTGTTACAGAAGTGAAATCAGATTCAAGAACGGCTGCCTGTTCTAAGCGATCGAAAAGAGAAGACTTTTTGTCAAGACAGGATTATAAAGTTGAGTCATCAGCAAAAAGAGCTATTTTAGATGTAAGCTATTTTAGATGTCAGGAAGATCATTAATGAAGATAAGAAACAAAACATGACCAAGGATAGAACTTTAGACTTTAGACAAAACATGACCAAGGATAGAACTTTGAGGTACTCCAGAAGTTACTGGAAATAAAGACTTTAATAAAGTGGTTAAAAAGAAACAATTTGATAATTTCAAAAACTTTCCCAGATAGACCATATACTTTGTCAAAAGCCTTAAAAATGTCAAGAGCATTAGCCCTAGCCTTTATCTAATGCACAATAAAATCTTTTAGTCACAGCAGTTAGTAAGTCAGTCATAGAGCGAGAAGATTCAAAACAGTATTAATTATCTGACTGTAAGTTATTTGACTCAAAATGGGATCTGAGAAGTTTGTTTATCAAAGACTCAAATGACCTTGCTAATAAAAGAAAGAAAACTGATCAGATGATAATTCGAGGGGTCAGAATGTTCACCGGAGTTTTTTAAAATTGGAAAAATAGATGTCATTTTCCACCAAGCAAGAAAACAAGACTCAGTCAAGCACATTTTAAATAGTTTAGAGAAAATTGAAGAGAGTTCTGGAGAACAATTTTGTAAGACAATGACAGGAATATTGTCTGGCCCACAAGCCGCAGAAGAGTTTAATCGAGATATGACTTTCGCAACGCAAGCTGAAGTGATTTGAATGTCTAACAATTGGTTAACTGAATCGAATTAAAAGAAAAATTCTTTGCAATAAGAATAGTTCTGTCTTATCCTTGGGAGAGGTAATAAGATCAGTCCCACGAATGAGAGATGGAATGTTAGACCATCATTTGTTAACGACATTGTTGAAGATTTTCCAAAAGTCTATAGAGCCTAACTTCTGAGATAAAATACAAGTTTAGTAAAGTGAGAATAATAGAGCTTAGCATCTAACAGAGCCTTTATACATCAATATCTTTCAATAATAAATAGCTGTTTGTTCTCAAGAGAGTTGTTCTTTTGAAAAAGATGAAAAAAATGATTACGATTAGATATAGCAGCTGCACAAGAGGGTGAAAACAGTAGAATGAGGCTTGACTTGGAACCAATGAGAAGGAATAAAAGCTTTCATTCCTGCCTGAATCTAGGAGCTTACATAGAAGGCACATTTTTTAGCTGAAAGGAAAAAGACATCAACCTAAGGACAGTTATGAAGAAAATCACGAAAAGAATCCCAGTCAGCTATAGGGTAGTAGTAAGTAGTGCTATGAAAGGTGAGTCCAAAAAAGTATGAGATGAAAGATTTAAAGAGATAATTGCATGGTCAGAACCACCTAAAGGAGAAAAAGGAGAAACTAAACACAAGCTAGGATCAGAGACCAGACATAAATCAAGGAGTGTAGGTAATGATTAGAATTGTGAGGAAAACGTGTCACAAAAATAATTATCTAACTAAGATATTGAGAAATGCAGAAGTTATAGGCTTTAGTGCCAGCAGGGTCAGTGGCGTTAGCGCTAAGCCATTCAGTGTCATGAGCATTAAAGTCATCAATAACAACAACATTGACAGAGGGGTAAATGTCAAGGAGAGGAGACATGGTCGATTTGATCAAAAATTACATCATAAAGAGTGCAGTCTTGGAAGAAGGAGAATGAAAAAGAACAAAGAGCAAGGACAAGAACAAGGAAGCAAATTCAACTTGAACCTGATTTCATGATAAATAGGTGAATTGATGCATATGTATAACCCCAAGCCGAGCATGTGACTATTGGAGTCTTTGTGAATCAAAGGATAATACCCATCAACACTAAGATCAGAATAAGGAATAGCAGAATTTAAATTAGTCTCATTAAGAGCAAGCAAGTCTGGTGAATTTTGCAAGAGGTAAGATTCAACTGATGAAAGGTTGCTTTGTAGACCTTTTACAAGAGGTAAGATTCAACTCCTAGAAGGTTGCTTTGCAATATTAGTAAAATATATGTTAAAAATGTTAGTTGATAGGGATGGTTTTTATGTTTAATATTTTGGATTAATTTTGGCATTTGGCAATGAGCTATGCACCTTTCTCAGTCCTGTTAATTAACCATAAGTCATAACATTGGGCTCTTTATGTAGCCTCAACAATGCGCACTAAAAACATTAACAGGGACAACATCCATGCACAATATGACACTGTTAACACTCCGATATTTTGCAGCCGTTAATGGAATCAGCCCCTCTGAGAGCTACCACAAAGTTCAGGAAACTCCAGCCTCAGAACCATTAAACTGAGTTTTAGAGCTGTACCCTCATTAGGAGATAACAGGAAGAGTTGCATAGCCACTATCAAGTAGGCACAGGCAAAACCTATGAGGAGAGTCAAGAAGATCCAGCATTCATCATCTTAGGCAGAAAACAGTGTAATACAAGTTTACATTTAGGCCAGCCTAATAGATGAAGAAGTGGTTCAAGGCTGGTTAGCGGAATTATTCTGATTACCCCTCAATTTGTCTAGTTTAGGTTATTTGTCTAGTTTAGGTTAAATGCGTTACTTACGCTTTTAAATCTGTAACATAGTTAAATGTGTTGGTATGTAATACACTATTACATACCAATTGGATCTTAGTTATATATTCCAAAATTAAAAAGAAATAATGTGAAAAAAAACATGTTGATTGAAAAAGACTATTTCAAAATAAAAATAAATATTTAAAAAAATTTTTGGCATTCATATATGACATTATCATACTATCACTAGAGAGATTAGCATTCAAGGTTATTATGCTCCTCCAATTTTATTTTTACTTTTTGAGTGTGTGTGTGTGTGTGTTTATATATTAAATTTTGACCACACACAGATCTTATGAAAAAAATACAATCCAGAAAATTTCAGCTTGATTGACCAATTTGTTTAAAAGTTATGATTGAATTAAAAATGACCAAAATCCGAAAAATTTGTGTATCAGCTTACAGCAGTTCTTTTCGACTTTTGACAAACCATAACTATTTAAATAAAGATGGTGATCACCTGAAATTTTGTAGGGTAATAGTTTTTCACCCAAATAATCCATTGTTGTAGTTGTTTTTGACTGATTTTTTATAGTTTTGGAGTTATTGTACCTTTAAGCTGCTAAATATTGCAACATAAATATTTTTCAAACTTTAACATGTTACAGTTTCATACTTACTTACAGAAAGTGTATTTTTTTTTGTTACCTTTGTGTACTTAGGGTCACCACTTGTTAGAATAATCAAAATTATGCATTAAAAATTAGTTTAGCACATGCAGCAGCCTATTGAAAAATCACTTTTTTTAAAAATTATGATAAATTTCATTGACTTTGCTGGCATAGAAAATAGCGTAAACAGTTGAAATAAATTATGAAACTTTTTAATTTTGAGGTTCTATATATAGACAATCATTGAAAAAAATTTATAGACCTATACTCTATCTTATGACATGATTGTAGCCTTTTGAGAGTGATGATATTTTCAAAAGGAGAATGTTATTAGATTATGAGCTACCCTTAGGTCATAGTCTAATAATTAGTCATAGTGATGACAGTAGTATATTTTTTATTTATCTCTGAATGAATATATTAAGTTTTCTTTTTAATGACATGTCTTAACTTGAACTAATAATAATGACATAATCAGTGTCATAATCAGTGTCTGATATTGGTTAGTTTCTTTGAGATTTAATGTTTATGTATTTTTTTAAACTTTTTAGATTAGTAATAAAAAAAAAAAAAATGTAAAAAATGACAGAGAAATGTTGTGTGGGGAAAGTTTTAAAAAAAGATTGCGACAAAACGTATTATTGTGGAATGAGAAGATATGTTTTCACCATGAAAAAACCTTTACTTCTAGATATGAAGCGCTTCAAAAATACTACTGTGATCCGTTTAAAGTCCACAAGAAAAAAATTATTAAGGGATTGTGTAAAGTCGATATTTTAACAGCAAGTCAACTTAAAATCAAACCTGGTCAAAAACTTTGCACTAACTGTTTGAATGAATTCAAACTTGCACAGATTACAGGAAAATTTAGTTAAGAAGATAAAGACAAAGATGTTGATGATGAGGAGTTTAGTTCTTCAGATCTAATCAAGACAGTTTTAAATAAGAGTGGAAATATCTCCTCTAAAAAATGTAAGTAAACATGATAATTAGAATATGGAAAGTAAAAAGTTAAAAAACTGGAAACAAGTATGACAAACCTAGTAGCATCAGCATTGGATATAGACCCAAAAGAAATAATATCTGAGAAAAAGCAAAAGTGCATTAACTGTAATGATTTAGACAAACTAATAGATGTAATAAAAGAAAAAAGGAAAAATCAGTTTGAATAAAGAAAAAGTTCAGTTACTAACATTAACTCCTGATAGTTAGTCAATTAAAAAATTTTGAAATGCATTTTCAGTTTCAGACCATCTTGTTAAAAAAGCCAGAAAGCTGAAAAATGAAAAGGGAATACTTGAGGCTAAAAAAGGACATCCTTTGGAGGATATTGTTAAGCAGAGAGTCATTGAAATATATGAGTCTGACAAATACACTAGACAATGTCCAGGAAAAAAAGACTGTTTCTGTGCGTATAAATAATGTTAAAGTTCATAAACAAAAACGCTTAATATTAGTTCGTTTAAAAGAACTTCATTTGGAATTTAAGAAGTTATACCCTGAACACAAAGTTGGATTCAGTAAGTTCTGTGAACTAAGGCCAAAGTGGTGCCTTACTGTTGATAGTAGTGGAAGCCACTCAGTTTGTGTATGTTCTTACCATCAAAATGCTAAGTTGATGTGCTCTGTTCTTTCTAACATTCATTTAATATATTACAAAGATTTAATGAAAGTATGTGTTTGTAATATAGATAGTCGAAACTGCATGTTTCATCTATGTTCCAACTGTCCTGGTAAAATATATTTGAAGACTTATTTGGAAAATGTGTTTGAAAAGAATGATTTTGATTTTGATGATCAGATCACATATAAACAATGGGTGTCAACTGACTGACCTCACTTATTACAGACCAAACAAGCATTTGTGAATTTATTGAAACTTTAAATGAAATTTTGTATGACCTTTGTCACCACCGCTTTATCAAAGAAGCACAGTCTTCCTACTTATCAGGAGCAAAATAAACATTAGACCAATATACCTGCATTATTCTGATGGATTTTGCAGAGGACTATAGTTTTCTTGTACAAGATGCTATACAAGGGTTTTACTGGCAAGCCGATCAAGCTACCTTACACCCATTTGCTGTTTATTACAAAGATGAAAAAGATCACCTTAAATGTGAATGCTATTATTTAATTTCTGACCATCTTTGTCATGACTAATCAGCAGTCCATTATTTTCTCACAAAGTTGCTCCCTATGGTCAAAATCAAACTACCCACAGTATAAAAACTACAAATGTCTAAATAAACTTAATTTATCACATTATAGATCACCAAATAAATGCTGAGCATCACTTCTTTGCTACGTCACATGGCAAAAGTCCATGTGATGGAATAGGAGGTACTATAAAAAGAGAAGCAGCAAAAGCTAGTCTACAAGCAGCAATTACAAATCAGACTTTCACACCACAAGATCTGTTTACATGGGCTCAAAAAACCATCAAAGGTGTTAACATATTTTATCTTTCAAGTGATGATAATAATAACTATGAAACAACTTTTAACCTTCAGAAACGATATTAAGGGATGCAGACAGTTCCGGGAACAAGAAGCTATCACTGTTTTGTACCAGATGAAGAGAAATTATTTTTACGAAGAATCTCTAGTGATACTGTCTATGATACTCATGTGTTAAATGTTAATTTGATTTTAAAAAATCCTTCAAATTTTCAACGCAGTAAATATATTGCATGCTTTTAGGATGAAGAACGGTAAATAGGGCTTGTGGTTGATGTGAAGTTTATGCAAAGAAACAAATTAAATTTAAAATGGACAAATGATGCACGATCAAGTCAGTGTTGGGTTCTATTTGACAAGATAATATGTCAATTAAGTGTTCCATTGATTAAAAGTATAAGTGCTCGTGACTATATTCTTGCTAGTAATGACTATGACAATATTAAAAGTTATATAAATCAGAGATAAGCTAATTAGTCTCATTCAATTCTCTATAAAAAAAGGTATTGTCTTAGTAATTTGCATTAAATACATAAAAAAGTTAAAAATAAAACAGTATCAATGCAACAAACTCTGATTTTTAAAAATATATAATTTTACACTTAAAAATTTCATTTTCACATACTTTTAGGCTACAATCATGTCATAAGATAGAGTATAGGTCTATATATAGAGCCTCAACTTTAAAAAGTTTCATAATTTATTTCAACTGTTTACGCTACTTTCTATCCCAGCAAAGTTGATGTAATTTATCATAATTTAAAAAAAAAGTGATTTTTTAATAGGCTGGTACATGTGCTAAATTAGTTTTTAATGCATAATTTTGATTATTCTAACAAGTAGTGACCCTAAGTACACAAAGGTAACAAAAAAACACACTTTCTGTAAGTAAGTATTAAACTGTAGCACGTTAAAGTTCAAAAAATATTTATGTTGCAATATTTAGCAACTTGAAGGTACAGTAACTTAAAAGCTGTAAATCAGTCACAAAACAACTGCAATAATGGATCATTTGGGTGAAAAACTATTACCCTAAAAAATTTCAGGTGATCACCATCTTTATTTAAAAAGTTATGGCTTGTCAAAAGTCAAAAAAAACTGTTGTAAGCTCCTGATACACTGTTGTAAGCTCCTGATACACATACAATTTTTCGGATTTTGGTCATTTTCAATTCAATCATAACTTTTGAACTTATTAGTCAATCAAGCTGAAATTTTCTGGATTGTATTTTTTTCATAAGATCTGTGTGCGGTCAAAGTTTAAAGCAAATCTGAGATGGTACCCTGGGGAACTTTCAAAAAACTAGGTGATTTGATATGGAATAACCCTATTATAATATCTACAAATGCAAGTACTTTTTTTATCACAAGTAACTGAGTATATATAACTGAGTATATATATATATATATATATATATATATATATATATATATATATATATATATATATATATATATATATATATATATATATATATATATATATATATATATATATATATATATATATATATATATATATATACATATATATATATATACTCTTGCATGGTAGTCAGAAAGAGTTTCCCATAAACTGTAGTTTTAAAGAGCGTGTTAATAAACCAGACCAGAAAAAGTTTAAAAACTTAAATTTTTTTTTTTTTTAAATGATAGACTGCCTGCCCAAACCAAACCCTAAGTCGATGTAGCAGCACTCCCTTGCGAGTCAGGCTATTTGTCAGTCGATGAAGCAGCACTCCCTTGCGAGTCAGGCTATTTGTCAGTCGATGTAGCAGCACTCCGTTGCGAGTCAGGCTATAAGATAGTCGATGTAGAAACACTCCCTTGTAGCAGCAGGCTATAAGATAGTCGATGCAGCAACATTTACGCATGTTTTAAAAATGTTTTTTAATAAAACAAAAACAAAAACACCACTAACTAAAAAAAACTTTCTAGTCGTTATTATTGCAGTTTCTTAAAATTTTTTTAAAAAACAATAAAATTTAATGTACTTCCGCATTAATTTAATTGGTTTGACATTTTGACGACAATCAAATACAGCTTAAGAGACGAGGTAATTAAAATTGTAGTCGAAAGAGACTTTTTTTTACATTAAAAGACTCTTTCGACTACACTATAAGGATATATATATATATATACATATATATATATATATATATATATATATATATATATATATATATATATATATATATATATATATATATATATACATTAATTTATAAATTAATATATATATATATATATATTTATGTATATATATATGTATATATATATATATATATATATATATATATATATACATATATATATATATATATATATATATATATATATATATATATATATATATATATTTATATACATATATATATATATATATATATATATATATATATATATATATATATATATATATATATATATATATATATATATATATATATATATATATATATATCGTCGAGGCCTATATATATATATATATATATATATATATATATATATATATATATATATATATAGTCTTGCATGTCTCTTGCGTAGCATCAAAAAATATTTCCCATAAACTGTAGTTTTAAAGAGCGCGTTAATAAACCAGACCAGAAAAAGTTTTAAAAATTAAATTTTTTTTTTTAATTGATAGACTGCCTGGCCAAACCAAACCCTCAGTCGATGTAGCAGCACTCTCTTGCGAGTCAGGCTATTTGTCAGTCGTTGTAGCAGCACTCCCTTGCGAGTCAGGCTATTTGTCAGTCGATGTAGCAGCATTCTCTTGCGAGTCAGGCTATTTGTCAGTCGATGTAGCAGCACTCTGTTGCGAGTCAGGCTATTTGTCAGTCGATGTAGCAGCACTCCGTTGCGAGTCAGGCTATTTGTCAGTCGATGTAGCAGCACTCCGTTGCGAGTCAAGCTATAAGATAGTCGATGTAGCAACATTTACGCATGTTTAAAAAATGTTTTTTATTAAATCAATAACAAAAACACCACTAATTAAAAAAAACTTTCTAGTCGTTATAATTGCGGTTTTTTAAAAATTTGTTAAAAAACAATTAAATTTAATGTACTTCCGCATAAATTAATTGCTTTGACATTTCGACGACAATCAAAAACAGCTTAAGAGACGAGTAATTAAAATTGTAGTCGTAAGAGACTTTTTTTACATTAAAATGCTCTTAAAGCGACACTATATGAGTATATATATATATATATATATATATATATATATATATATATATATATATATATATATATATATATATATATATATATATATATATATATATATATATATATATAGTATATATATATATATATATATATATATATATATGTAGGCCTCGACGGGAGTAAACGAGTGCAAAAGTGAAAAAAAGCTCTCCTAAAACGAACATGGCGAGCATTGTGAGCTGCTTCGCTAAATAGCTTCTTACAAGATTATTTGGTTTTTGCACAAGCTATTTGTTTATCTAATTAAAAAAATTGCTTATTAAACACAAAATTTGGTTCTATACTTGTTACAAGCATGTTTATAATGTTAATGTTACAAGAATATATGCATAACAAGTGTCATTTATTGTGTTGAAAAAGATTCTTTAGACAAGTATTGTCTTCGTCTTTCACACTAGCTATCCATTTATTCATTTATGAACATTACCTATTTGATAAAAAGCTATAAAGGTTTTTACTGCTCATAAAAAATGTTTTATATTTTCTTTGTAATAGAATGCAGGCATTTTAAGAATTTTTACAGCAATTAAAAATTCCACAATAAAAGTGAATAATATATTAAAGTAATTAAAGTATAAAATATATAACTCATTACATAAAGTAAAAAATATTATGCAATAATTTAGAGTGTAATAATTTTATTTTTTATCAGATAAACATTTTATCAATATAATTTAGATTTTTTAATTTTATTTAAATTTAAGTTTTATATTTATTAAATAGTCTAATCTAATCAAAAACATTTGCACTTAAATTGGTGCTCTTTTTTTTTTTTTTTTTTTAAAAAAAAAGACAACAACCATGCCTTTTAAAAAGCATTACAGCTTATTACGCAACTATTTTTTTTTTAATATAAAAATGACTTTTATTTCAGTTACAATGATAATTACACTTTTGAGAAAAAAATTATATTTTTATGGGAGCCGTAAATTGTTCCAGTAAAAAGTTTTATGGGAGTGTGGGCAAGCTAAAGCTCTCGCTTCCCGCCAAGGTCTGTATATATAAATATATATCAATAGATAAAAATTAATAATATTCAAGTTTTTATACCTGCCGCTTTTCAATTGCTTCTGACAATAGCTGAATAATGTCATGATCAACAACACCACTAATGTTATAACCTTTGGTCCATTTTATAAGAGTTCCTTTAGTTAAACTTGTTTGCTTGACAGGGAAAGAGAATGTAAATCCTATAACTTCAATACGCTTATGATTTTCACCTAGTGTTTCTTTAACAAATGATGCTAAACATTCTGCAATGTACCCAAACAATGCATCCCGTGAACTATTCATAATATCTTTAGACACTGGATATGTTCTTTGAAGTTTTTTTATTATGCCATCATTAATTTGAACAAGTAATACTCTGAAATTTGATCCACCCAAGTCAAGAGCAAAAAAGTTACCATTTTCTGTCCCATTTGGTTTTTCTTGAACATAAGTCAACAACATTTTGCACCTTGCTACATCATGACTGGTCTTTGATAAACCATCAGCTATATCTTTCTGAAGAACTGTTATCAACTTTTCTAGTTCAGGTCGTTGTAATTCAAAATGATTAAACAGCTTTTCTAACTCTTCCTATGTTAAAATTTTTTTATCACAAAGTATATAATATATCAAAATATATTAGCAGGGGCTATTCTAGACTGTTTTTGGGCGCTAATTTAGGCGCCGCCCAAATCAAAATTTGAGGACCTTTTTTACTTTATGTTTTATACAATGAATATTGTTTTTTTTGTGAAAAAATGCCAATTTTCTGCCAAAATTCTCTATGACATGAGGGGTACTGCCACCCAAATTTTTTCCCTAGAATAGCCCCTGATTAGTGCTGTAAAATATATATTTTAATAAACACAATGTGAAAGCGTAAGATAATAGTCACATGTTAACAAAGTAGACAAAATGGAGAAACAAATAAGAACATAGCCTGACTTGATTATTTTGGCCTGTTTTCATTAAAAATAAAAATTATTAAAAAAAAAAAAGAAAAATAAAGTTTGAGATGCTACTTTTAGATTGAATTGGTAAAACAATGCAGTTATGTTTTGAACAAAACAATCTCAGAAATTTTCAGAACATTTTCAATCATGTTATAAGCCGTGCTTTGATATTCAAATTCAAAAGCACTTTAAACAAAAGCATACTTTTTGAGAATACTTATGTTAAATCTTGATACAATTGATTATATTTGCAACCAATCAAATTCCATCTGCTGCAGATGCTTCAAAGTATAGTTTACACAGCAAAATTTATTTTTAAATGAATCAGATTGCTACTTTTAATAGAAAGAAACTAATTACTAAAATTAACTTATCCAAAAACCAACTTACTCCAATAGAGAGGGCAATTAATTTTGCATTACAACATAGGGGCTATGTTATTATTGCTTGATGATTTTAAAAACAATTATAAACAGATTATAAAAAAAAAGCATGAGAATCATTAGAAGAAATTAATGTTATAGCACAGTTCACTGAATGGTCTTTTTGTGATACTTAAATATTAACGAGTAGAAATAAAGATTGTCTTGATAAATCAACAGAGCCTAGTTTACCCTTACCAAAACAGAGAGTATGTAATCTCAAGAGATTGGCAAACTTTTAATATTATACAGACCATAAAAACAAAGCAAATGAGAAATATGATAATATTGATGATATACCAAATAAAGAAATTAAACTAACAAACAAAGAAAGTAAAGCAATTAAATGCTGTGATGATATTGATATACATAAACGCATTTCTGAATTTGATGATGAGTGCAACAATCTTATGATGAGTTTTAACAATCTTATTTTAATAAACTAATTTATATAGTAAAAAATTTATTGCAAGAACAATATGAGTATATGTATAATTCTTTAAATGAGGTTTTCAGTTTTCTTTTCAATAAAAAAAAAGCTAAAAACTATGAATGCAAATGAGTTCAATACTAGTTGTACAAATCTGGTCAAACACTTAGAAGATGATGTTGAAGAGGTGGAATTTAAAAATGAACTTTCTATTTTAATATATATTTTACTAATTAATTTACGAAGATAATTAGACTATGATATAGAATTTAGAGTTTATTTTAGAAAAAAAATTGGAAGAATTATATCCAAATGTATCATATATTGAAAAAGTGTAACAATATACATTACCATTGTATATTGTGAGTGATCATTTCAAAACAAAAATTATTTGAAAATTATCTTTATAATTATACTGTCAATATAAAATGCGACTGCCAGGAAAATTTATTGCTATGATATAATTGATGAATTTGCAAGCAAAAGGGAAATTGATTTATAATACCTATGTATAATTTTTTAGTAAAATTATACATAGGTATTATAATTTAGCAAAGTTAAAGAAGTTAAAGCACGGCTCTGCCATTGATAATTGAAAAATAGGGTCAAACTTTAAATATTGCTATTCACCAATGTGAACATAACAAGTTTATAATTTGCATTTTTAGATAATATTTTATAAGGCTCTAAAGTAATCTATTTTAATACATTTGTAAATTGAGGAGGGCCACTGTGTTGTGTTTATGCGGTTATAATTTCTAAACGATTATACTTAAAGTCTGAAGAAATTTTAAATTTAACTTATCTACATAACGTGCATAATAATATGTAAAAATTAGGAAAATCAAAGATGGTTATCCACATGCCATTGGTTGAAATATATGAACTGACCTATCAATAATTTCAACTTTTTCAGATAGTTAAATAATAATATTTAAATAAAAACCAACTACTTATTACTTATATTACACTTTTAAACTTGATTTGACATCATCATTTTTAATGACATTTTGTAGCAATAATTTTTTTTTGCTATGTTTTTATATAAAAAGGTTATAAATTTTAAAATTTTAATCTTGAACTTTTTACTAAACAACTTTATTTTAATGAAGAAAAGGTGTCGTCAAGATTTTTATATTGTATGCTAAGACAAGTTTTATAGCATTTATAGTTTATAGTATTATATACAATAAAACAAGATATTTATAGTATAAAGACTATTAAAATCTTGTTTTATAAAAATAACAAGTAAATAGGAAAAAATAACCAAAAAATTGACCTTCTCCCATCTTCCAGGCAAATCTGCACGTCGCAACTGTGACAGATACATGTCAATATTTAATGATTATAATAAAGATTAACCACAACTACAAATAAATTGAATACAAATATAATACTTATTAACAATTTAAATTAAATCAAACTATATTAAAACACTGATTTATTATATATAATAATTAAAGCATTAAAAAAAACTATTACAACAATTATTTAACAAAGATATAAAACCAATACTAAAACTTGAAAAGCTAAAATTCTTAGTAAATCCTGGATAATCCATTAATTAAAAATTCTTCATAATGAATAAATTAATATAATATTTATATTTTTATAAACTAATATAGTAGTTATAAACAAAAATTATGTTAAATGTTACATAATTAACATTCAACCAAGATTGGTACCTAAAAACTTAATAGTAACTCTGACCCTCCTAAAAATAATTATCTATTAAACAGTACATTTCTAAAGCAATAGTAATTTTTACAACAAATAACAATATCAACCTTATCTAAATTAAATGTTGATAATTTCCATTTGTTTTTGTAGATAAAAGAAAAACACTGCAACTCAAAAGTGATACCGCAGTGTAAGAGTCTACAATTTATTAATCGCAAAATTCTAAGGTTCAGCAAAAAACTTGGTTTTAGTGTTTTTAAAGAAACCCTGCATATACTTATTTATTTTTTAAAGTTTTTAAAACATAAATAAAAAACATGGTTGCACAAGGTTTCTTTTATAAGTGTTTTTATAAATATATTTATAAAAATATGCAAAGTGAACCCAAACATTATTTTTCTTTGATAACAAATAACAAAATCCAGTCAAGAAACAAGCCATCTGATAGTCCTGATTCTTTTATAGTGGTAAATATTGGTTTTTATGGTTTACATATAAATAATGAATTTGAAAAAGAATAATTGTATTTCTTTCATTAAAACCACTTAAATAACTCAAAAGGTTTCTTAAACCATAATTGTAATTTATAGAGTTAGTCTCCAACAATTTTATATTTATGAGTTCCAAATAAAACTCATGTTTTTTTTTAAAATTAGATATGTGCTTAAAAAATGTAGAACTGTAGAATGTGCTGAGCAATTTTAAGAGGATTATATATTATTTATTCTGATTAAAAATTATAAGTTGCATTTAATATGTTTTGGTAATGTAACATATTGCTTTTATTTTTTATTTATTGTAAAACTAGTTTTGATAAAATATCAATTTAAATTAGTACTAGCATAAAATAGACTTTTCAAGTCTCTCTCATTTCGTGGAAGTCTCCCAAATTTTGAAGAGCAAACTCCATCTTTTTTATTAGTAAGTTTTTACCCAACTAAATTTCAACATGATGGAACATTTTATTGATAATAGTTTTATAAATAATAGAGAATTTTATAAATAATAGAATAAATAGTAAGATGTATGCTTAATAGTAACTATATTAATTTAGTATTACTAAGATATATTATAATACTAAGTTAATAAAGGCTTAGTATTAAAACTCTACTATCATGATAATTTAATTATTATGATAATAGTTTTAAAAGATAACGAAGTTACTAATTAACTAAAACTCTATTTAAAGATTAAAAAACTACATTTTATAAATATTAGCTTATCAAAATTGACAATTTAAACATGAAAATTCTTAAATTGAATTTTTTAAATATCAATCTTTTAAATGATAGTAAAATAAATAGAAATTTGACGCTCAAGTGAAATATCAACCCTAATAAGTTTAATCGGGGAACGTTATCTGTAGTTCGGTGATAAAACAAAAACAGTAAATAAATCACCGAAATTTCAATCTTGTTTATTGGTGGAAAACAGTGAGCGCTAAGTTCTTAAAGTCCATAAATTAAAATTGTAAACCATATTTGTAATTGCTTAAATAATTTACTCAGTTCAGTCATAGACTCATTGATTTCAACCATTTTTAATGTTAACTTTTGCACGTTTAATATCGAATTTTGCACGTTTTATCATTTATCTACCGTTATATTATGGACGTTTATCGTTCATATCTTATGTATAAATATATATATATATATATCTATTGTAGGTTATATTGTTAGAAATACTCTTTTTATAACAAGCTGTTTAGACATACGGAGGCTATACGTTTATTTTTAGCAAACATGAATTTATCTATTTAAAAAAAAAAAAATTGTTTACATTTTCACATAGAAATTATTACTTAAGTTATTACTTATAAAAAGCTGTAACTTTTTCGAATAAATCACGAGTTTCACCAATCTTTTATTGAACTGATTAATTAGAACTGGCGGAAGACAGCGACCGCAAGGTACCTGAGTTTATAAATTCAAATTTCTCAATTATATTTGTATTTACTTAACTTACTAAGTATAATTATAGACTAATATTTAAAAAACTAATTAAACAAAACTTCTAGCAAAGCAATATTGGTCAAAAGATTACTATAACGAACTTGCAACGCAACAATAATAAATTGTAATACATTTAGTTACAAATTTTCTCTACATTTTAATACAAAGCAAAATGAGATAGAAATCGTTAAAAATAAATTAAAAACCGCATATTTTTTTTATTTTTAACCCTTTTTCTAAAAATGTAAAGTATTCAAAAACATGAAAAGAATTTAAACTTTAGATGGCTGTATATTTTGAGCACCAAAATTTATTTTGTTGTAGTTTGAAATCTAACTATAAATTAAAAGCGTGTTTAAGGTAAAGATTTTATTTTTCAAAAACTAATTTTCCTTAACCAGAGGAGAAGGAGGGAGGGTGGTAAGGGTAATTATCAAACGATTTTAATTTAAAAACGCTTGATAATTATTTAAATTAAACAATTTATTAAACTATTAATTTATAACATTAAAATTACTTAATATAGAAAATACCAAGCAAAAATGTTTTGTTTCAATATGAGCCTGCAAAGAGCAAGACTTCGTTCAGAATATGAGATGAATCTGCTTCTGTTGTATCAATCGAGACAAAAAATATCTACCTTTGAAGAAAAAGAATTTATTTACTCAACTAATTAAAGCATTTTTCAAGCCTGGATTCAGTTTAAATATAAGTTCTTATCAAACTTGAATTTGTGGCAGTCGCAAATCAAACCTATATTTAAAATAGAAAGGTAAGCTACCAGTAAACCTGTAATTAATTTCTTCATTAAATAGTTCTCATCAAGTCAAAAAGTTGGGAAGAATAAAGTAAGAAGATGACAACTGATTTTGTTCTCTTTGATGTATAGAGCAGTGTATTAGACGTAGTTGTAAGTAATGTGATTAATTGTAATAATGATTATACTAGTTTAAATGGTGAAAGAAAGCCATTAAAATCTGAAAGCTATTTTCCAACTCCTTTAACTCAATCAAGTTTTACCTTGCTCAATCAAGTTTTACCTTGCTCAATCAAGTTTTACCTTGGCCTCTCAGCTCAAACTGATCAACATCATCCTTGCATAATACATCCTTGCATAAACTGTTATTAGGCACGTTTACAATGGTGGTTGGTTTGATGGATCCAACCCATTAAACACAGAATCACACCGAATTGGTCAATAATTTGTTTTATTTAACGGATTTATTATTGAACAAAAATAGACGGTTGATTTTGATCTACATTATAAACCTTTTATGTATGTAAAATGTATTCGTTTACTAAACTTTTTTAGTAAACGAATGATTAAACTTTTACAATATTGGCTAACCTAAGTTAACCTTATGTGAACGATTTCTACAGTTCCTCAAGTTATTTCCTCAAACATAAAAATTATATTAGATTATACAATGTTCAGCCCTTAAACCAGTAGCAGATTGAGGTTTAGCGTTGTGGAGGGCCAGGCGAACGAGTAGGGAACGACAAAGTTTGGGGGTGGCACATTAACCCCTAGAAATTTTTTTTTTTTTTTTTGAGGATTGTTTGTGATAAAAATTTTATATCGATGCTTTTTGGTGCCTTTTATCATTATTATTAAGTACATATAAGATACTAAAGTTTGCTAAGTTTACTTTGGTTACAATTATCGGTATAAAAAAAAAAAAACATTTAGCTTTATTGCAATTGTTTGGTTATGGAAAAATGTATTTACACTATACATATTACTAAAAACAAGCATTAAGAATGAAATTTACTTTACTGCTAATTTATACAAGTTTTTTTCCGCGAGATTTCATTTCCAGCGGGTACAGAACGTTTCTTGGACGTCTTAAGAACATCATACGGGCTTGTGACGTCTATAAGACATTGTATAGACGTCTTAAGGGTGTCTGCACCCGTTGGGTTGAAGCAAAATAATTTATTGGTTAAAGTCAATGCTCTCAGCAAGCTCACATTCAAATAAAATTAATGTCAACCCAAAAAGACATTGTTTTGTCATTCTTGATCGCAGATAATTTTTGATAGTCTTTAATTTACTGAAACTACTTTCATTATGAGCGGATGTAAAAGGAAGTCAAGTTGATTTTATAGAGTATAGAAAAGTTAAAAAAACATGATGCCATTTATTGCTCTATTAAGAATGAATGTACGTCTTTCACTAGTAGTTTATTCATCATTGCAGGATATATTGATGTATACACATCTTTAAAAGTAGGGCTGGCGCAAGTAAGTTTCAAGTGGGGAGAAGGTGCTATACGTGTTTTTGCCTAAAACATTTTTAACACATAAAAACAAATCTAAAATCGTCCACAATGTTGAAATTTATATTATAAATTCATAGTTTTTTGTTTTTTTCCTTAACAAAAAAAAGTCGTTTACCGTTTGCAAAGTCATTGTAGTTTTATGAATATCTCTCAATGGAAGGTCACAGTAGTCTTGATACACCAAACTATGTTAAAATCACAGTAGTCTTGATACACCAAACTATGTTAAAATCACAGTAGTCTTGATACACCAAACTATGTTAAAATCACAGTAGTCTTGATACACCAAACTATGTTAAAATTGACTGTATACATTATGATTATAAGAGCTTCTTTATTTAAAAAAAATGTCTCCATTTTGTTTTCTGCCATAAATGCGTGCAAATTTGTAAAGCAGGTATGTAAGCGATAGTTTACTGTTACTTAGTTTTCTACTTCCGTTTAAAATAAAAACAGAATTTTGCGATGAGAAATTTATATTTTAGGGGTGCCAATTGACCAGTAGAATTACTTTATTAAAAAAAAATATAAAAAAAAGATTCCTTATTTCATCTATTTGATTTTACATTCAGATTTTCTCAATAAATATTTCACTGTAAAAGTTTTTTTTTTAAAGGGACACTTTATTATGTTACAGCCCATTTCGATCACGAGAATCTCATACATATTACCATAACTCTCTATTGCCCGCGTTCGCACCGTATCCAAACAAAAAAAATGTAAAACTTTAAAATTAGGATAGTTCACGGAAAAAAATGATAAAAAATATAGTAAAAAAAGTATCAAAGGCTAGCATTTATACATCATTTTGGATATGGTGTCGCAGTTACTTTTAAATTGCCGGAACATTTTACCACTTCTTAATCTTATATCATACATCATTTCTTTTGCGGAAATGTTAAGGATTTTTTTTATTTATACTTATCTTTCCGTTTTGCTATGTAAAATGAAGCTATTTTAAAGCCAAGCGCTCGGCTGATTGTGTTTTGCTATACAACCAGCCAAGTGCTCACTATTTTGTTCAGCTCAAAATCTGTTAAACATATTAATTTAGGATTTAGAAACCCTGTCTAAAAATTTTTTGTGATCTCAGCTACTAACACAACATTATTTTTGATGTGTATTTTTTCCGTAATTAAACGATATTTTTAGTTTGGCATGTTTTTATTGCAAAAATAAGGGTTAATTTAGAATTCTGTTAATTTCACACATGAAGGTATTTTATTTTATGGAGGTATTTTAGTTGGCTATAAAATGATGGAAAAAATTTTAAGGATTTTGGCTGGGTTTCAAAATGCATTTATTTTGGTTTGCTTATTTATGAGTATTAAGTATGTGAAATATGGCTTCCTTTCACAGGCCACATAAATTGTTATATGAGGGAAGCAAAACACTGTAATCAAGTAAGTTTAATTTTAAATAATAAAAGTTTATTTTCTGAATAGGTGATATTTCAATGCACGTTAATTTGTATCCAAAACAGGCACTACTGAGGGAACTATTTGCCAGCACCTTATTCAACATAAAAAGGTAAACAGATCTTCCAATAACAGTTTTAGATTGTATGATGACAGAGATTAGAAGCACAAAGGTATTGAGGCGAATGCTTCAAAGATCAAAATAAAATCGTCTATAAAGTACGTACGCTCGGAGGGGAAAAGAGGGTCTGCAAATGGAGTATATGAGATGGGAGGGCAGTGGGTCAATTATAAAAAAAAAAGAAGACAATAAATTTAAAAAAATATCATAAAATATTAAATATAAATAGTTTAAAAGCGTAGGTACTTTTAGGGAGGTGGAGGGTACTCAAAAAAGCGTATTGCAAAATGCGGGGTGGGGAGGTAGGTGCAATGGTGGTGGGAGGTAGTTGACAAAAAAAAGCGTACATACTTTATGTACAACCCCTAAAGACAAGTCCTTACTACTTGAGAAGTATTATCACAATCAAATTATTGAATTTCAGAGCAGTTATAAGGTAGCTATTACGTATATGAACAAAGATTTAAGTATTCTAAACATTCTCTCTCATGACATATTTTTAAAAAAATGATTGAACAAATTTTAAGCTATAAATTCTTTAGGTTGCCAAAAAAAAAGACTTTTGAACTATAAAGAAAATTTTTTGAAATAAAGATGTCGTATATGTTCCTGAACCATGGAAATTAGTAGACGAAATATGAAATCAAAAGGACCAGAATCCATTCCGAAGCATTATTATGGTAAGAATCAATTGTGGTCAAGAGTCTGTTTATTATTATGGTGAGAATCAATTGTGGTCAAGAGTCATTTTGCCTTTATTCACAGTTATTTGTCTTACTGTAATATTGTGTGGGCTAATACTGGCTATACAAAACTTTAGAAAATCTACAACAAGCTAAACTATGCGTGCAGAATAGTGCTTGGAGTCGATAGAAATGCCCCTTGCGAACCACTTTTACGTGTGTTCGTTGCTTCACATGTGTAATAAACTCAATTTACACCAAGTTTTATTGATAATGTTTAAAACAAAAATGGTATTGTCCCAAAAATCTTTAGAACTTATTTTAATAAAATTAATCATAAGTATTCTACAAAGTTTTCAGATAACAACTTTGTTCTCCGCAAATATAATTTAAAACTAACTTCTTAATCTATTAAATACTGCGGACCTTATCTGTGGATAAAATTTCCCAGATATTGTCAGCAAAAGCTAGACTACATTAGAACAATTGTCAACACAAGCTAGACTACATTAGAACAATTGTCAACACAAGCTAGACTACATTAGAACAATTGTCAACACAAGCTAGACTACATTAGAACAATTGTCAACACAAGCTAGACTACATTAGAACAATTGTCAACACAAGCTAGACTACATTAGAACAATTGTCAACACAAGCTAGACTACATTAGAACAATTGTCAACACAAGCTAGACTACATTAGAACAATTGTCAACACAAGCTAGACTACATTAGAACAATTGTCAACACAAGCTAGACTACATTAGAACAATTGTCAACACAAGCTAGACTACATTAGAACAATTCAAGAATGAATCAAAACGATTATTACTTTTCAGGGATCTTAATATATCCGGCTTTAAATGTTTCTTTTAAAATAATTCCAATCAAATAAAAACAGATTTTTTTTTTATATCAAAAAATTTGATGATGATGTTAAAAATTAATCTAGTGATTAAGAAATTTTATTTTATTTTATTATTACTGTTATTTTTTATAATTTAAAAAAATTTGTTTATATATTTCTTAAACATTTTAGCAATTGTAAGCATTTTAACACTTTTCAATTAGTTGTTATTTTGAATTTTTTATTCTCTTTGTTATTTTCTATTTCATTTCTAATTTATATCTTTGTATATATTTGTATGCTACGGTTATGTCGAATTTTTTATATGAGGCTTGACAATAAATAAAATGTACCCTTCTCTTTGCTCCAGCCATTACTTTTGATATATGTATACGCGATGTAAACATTCTTTAACAGCGAAATAAACTACACAAAAAAATGAAAAATGAAAAATTAATTTTTGTGGAAGCTGATGTGGCAAGGAGACAATATGAAATTATTCACGCTGTCATCAAAAATATTTATCCATGTTATTCGTTTAAAAAAAAAAAAAAGTAATGTTATACGCCACAAAAGTCAATGATTGTTTCAGAAACATGTTGTGAAATTAAATTACAATATCACAAATATCCTAGATCACACATCTAGACGCTTGCTTGAATATTTAGATGAAGTTTTGTAAACCTTAAATGAATAAGAAAGAAGCAATTTAGAGATATTATCAAAATGGAGTTGTGATGGCTCACAACAACAATATTTATACAAATATTCTTAAATAGTACAGATAGTGACGCAAACATCTTTCAAAGTTCATTTGTGCATCTACGGCTCATATTGGTAGCCAGAAAATTATTTGGCAAATCCCAGTGCCCTCTTCTAAAAGATATGGTCTCCCATTTAAAATTCATTTTATGCACAAAACTAAAAATGTATTAATAAAGAAATCCGCTATGTAGAGGATCAAATAAGAAAACTTAAGAAAAACTGAAATACCGAAATTTTTTTTGCCATAAAAAATTTAAAGCGCACCTTGGCATTTATAACGATCGATGCAAAAGCATGCAATGCTGCAACTACCCGACGGGCATTTGTTTTTAAAAGTTACGTTCTAAATGTATTTTAAATGTCTTTTAAACGTTTTTTGCGTAAGAATGTTTAGAAGACGTTTAAAAGACATTTAAAATACATTTAGAACGTAACTTTAGAAAACAAATGCCCGTCGGGTAACTCGTTATCTACTATATGGTGCTATGTGTGTGAACAAATGTCAAAAGACTTTAATAACTTAAGTATAAAAAACATAGAAAATCCAAATGCCCTTAGCATCAACATAAAAAAATGACAAGCGAGAACACAAAAAGATAAAAAATCGTGGCGGAAAAAATACACATACAAAATACATTTAAAGAGAAAATGAAGCTGCTGGTGCATATTAAGCAAGATAACAATTGACAGACGACTTAAAAGATTGCAAACTATATGAATCAGGAAAGCAAGATAAAGGAAGTGAATTCCAAAGAACTGATGTTTAAGGAAAAAAGCCAGACGAATAAGAGTTTTTGGAGCACTTAGTCATGAAAAAGGATGAGACTTAATTGAATGACAAGTAACATGAGAATGAGTTTTAGTAGATGGCACAAAAGACGCTAGCTCTTTGGAACAGTGCCCGTTATAGTATTTGTAGAATAGAGAAAGAGAAGCAACATTACGACAATGTGATAATGGTTGGAGGTTGGCTTCAAGAGCAGGTCCAACTACGTTTACAATCCGTTTTTGCATCTCGTCTATAATAGAAAGGGTATCATTGGAAGATCTGCCCCAGATATGGCAACAGTATTCTATACAAAGACGGTTTTGAGATTTATAGAGATAAAGAATAGAATCCGAAGTAAGAATGTGTTGAGCACGATAAAGAGAGGCAACCTTAGAAGATGGTAATTTTGGAATGGATTTGATATATGGTTTCCAAGAAAAATCGGAAGTAAGAGTTAATCTTGGAAGATGGAGGTTAGATGCCTAATCGAGTACATTATCGTTCATAAATAAAGAACAATTTAAATTATTGCGATAACAATTGGCTGAAAAAAATTAGGAATTATGGCAGAAGTGAGATCCTTTTCAAGCTCAAACGCCCACTCCAAGCAATCAGAGTGTTGGGTTCTTTTCAAGATAAAAATAGATGGTAGAATCATCAGCAAACAAAGCCGTTTGTTAATGTAAGTTAAAAAGAGTATAGCGCCAAGGATTGAACCTTGAAAAACCCTTGAAGTTACAGGATATAAAAAAGAGTGCTGATCACCCAGGACAACTTCTATACTACGATTGGTAAGGAAAGATTCAATAATCTTAAAGGTGTCACCTGATACACCATAAGAAGAAAGCTTATGGAGAAGATCAGCATGCCAAACTTTATAGAAAGCTTTAGAAATGTCAATAGCGATGGCCTTAACCTCTCCACCTCTATCTAATGAACGATAAAACCTATCGGTTATTATTGTTAGCAAATCAGCTGTAGAACGAGAAGATCTAAATCCATATTTATGATCAGAAAGTAAGTTATTAGATTCAAGATGAGGGATTAAGTGTTTGTTAATGAAAGACTAAAAAATCTTGCTTATAATAGGAAGAAGACTAAATGGACGGTAACTAAACGAGTCAGAAGACTGGATGCTAATTAGACGAGTCAGATCACCCTCCAGAACTTTTGAAAATAGGGATAACAGATACCGCTTTCCAGCATGCCGGAAAACAAGACTCCAATAAGCACTTGTTAAATAGTTTTAAAAGTATAGATGACAACTCTGGAGAACACTTCTGCAAGACTATAAAAAGTATGTTGTCCGGACTACAAGCTGTAGAAGAGTCTAAGCAGGAAATTACTTTAGATACAGAAGCTGGAGTGATAAGAATGTTAATTAATCGATCAATCTGTTTGTCGGCTAAAATCTGTTTGTCAGGTAAAACGCAACTAGTGGAATTGAGAGATGATATTGATGAAAAATTCTTAGCAAACAATTCAGTTTTGTCTTAAGGTGAGGTGACAAAGTCTGAACCGTACAAGAGAGGTGGAATAACAGATTTCCCCTTATTATTGATACTGTTAAAGATTCCTTAGAAGTCACGAGAGCCTAATTTTTGATGAATTACGAGGGATGAGTTGAAGAAAGCATTCATTGAACTTGCTGAGCCATAGTTTGTAACATCGTTCTACGTTTAAAAATAAATGACCAATCAATCTTATTGAATTTTTTGTTAATTTTTTCATAGTTACCAAGCTTGTAAATGAATTTAGAACTGTTGAAATGCAATAATTTTACACTGGAAGCCAGTTTGTATTGCCAGGCGATAGAGCAATGATATTGATCCGACAAGCCGAGTGGAGGACCGATGTTGATATCGTTAGCACGATATGGAGAGTCACATATGATGAGATCAAGACTGCTTTTCATAGGACAATTAGCATGTTTTAAAGTTGGAACTGTGACAATTTGATAAAGATGACAATCTTAAAAAAGAGAGACAAATAACGAACCAAGTCTAATTTTACTAGAGGATAAGACTGAATTGGAAGTCCATGTAATCTCTGGAAAACTTAAATTACCGGCAATGATGATACCATTGTATTTTTTGTTTGATACTGATGTTTTGGCATGAAAAATAGCATTTAAAATCTCTGAGAATCGGCTTCGATACCGGAAGATAGAGTTCTGTAAATGCAGCCTAGGAGCAGAGTTTCGTTCAGAAGCTTTAGTGCGATCCATAATTGTTCTGAATAGGAATAAACAAAATCTTTGTGTAGTAGGGAATCCTTTAGTTGGTTTAAATTGATTTTATTGCTTATGTAAATATCTACGCCTCCTCCAATTTGGCTTAGACGGTCTAAACCAAATCGGAGGAGGCGTAATTTGGTAAATTTTGGTAAATAGAGGTTGTAATTTGGGAGAGAGGAAGTTGATTGGTCCTTAAATCATGTATCGGTGATAAAATAATGTCAAAGGAGTTGTTTTTTGTAAGTAAGGAGAGTTCGATGAGTTTTAATAAATTAAGATATGTTGCATTCGTGTAGAAGCACGAAAGATGAGTTCATTTAATGAAGGAGCTGGTCTTGTTAAAAGATATTGAACTAGTAAGATGTTGAGAACAACTAAACAACTTTATCCGTTGATTTCCATTAGAGGATTGGGTTTCTCTCTCTTCCATTGATGTTAACAGTTTTTGATGTGTCTATGGGTTTGATCTTTTCGCTGCGGATGACAAATCAAAAGGGTTTGTCAAGTAAACCTTTTAGCAATAACTCTGCATTTTCGGTAGCACACTTTTTGTTTAAGTTGTTAAGTGTTTCTTGTTTGAGAGGTGTACGGTCTGAAAAAATGTAGACAGATTTTAATTCATCTATTAGGGGCAAGTCGCTTTGCATTAGATAAGAGATCATTGCAATGGTCATTTGAGTCAAACTCAATGATGATTAATTCACTTGGTTCAGTTGTTGTTGAAGTTAAACTAGTGGTATTGATGAACTTTTTTGATGAATATATTATGAACTAGTAGCAAATGTTGAGAAATATCCAACAACTTTAAAAGCGTCATTATAGTTAAGTTTTTTAAGAATACTTTGGACTGAAGTTTTTCTCTGAATATTGTCCGATGATTTTGGAAGGCCGGCAACAATAGCTCTTTTAGATTTTGTTTCTACAATTTTGGCATTTTCTTTGACAACTGTGATATCGGGTGGACACGGAAAAATCTGCTCAACTTTAAACTGAGATTTCTCTAAAGCCATAAATGCTTTTTATTTATTTTTTAATTAAAAGTTACTTCTTTATATTTAACTGTGTTTATAAACTTTTGTTTACAAACTAATGATTTGCAAAATGTTTCGGAAACAAATTGCGGTACGTAATAAAGTTGTGAATTTTTTTTGCAAAAACCCATTTACTTCATATCGCTTGATTGCTAAACGTACAAATGTCCCAAAATTTACAGTCATAGATATGTTCCAAAATTTACAGTCATAAACATTGTATAATCTGATAACCTATACTTGATAAAAGGGCTACAACTCTTAATAACAGCGGATTAACGGACCTCGATCAAGAACTTTTTGAACTTTTTATTCTCTTGGTAATCTTAAATCTTATAAAAATCTTATTAAGATTTTTATAAATCTTAAAAAGACTAATTCGAAACTTGTCATGACTCTCCCCTTTTAGTAGATTTTTGCTTGCTAAAAAATACGTAATAATTTAATAATCGGCTGAATCCGATTCTAAAGACAGCTTAATTAAAAAATTTAACAGTTAGCAGATTTTAATGTAATACACATTATGTGGTGCAAAATCTACTTTTAGATAGAATTCCAGCTATTATAACTAATTTAGGAAGCCCTTAAAGTTAATCATTTTCTAAAAGTACGTTACAATGTTATTATTTGAGTTACAATATATATATTTTAATTACAGTTAAAATATATTAAGTATAATTAGAAAGTTTAATGATTTTGACGATGTTATAGTTCATAAAATTAAAAGCCTATATTGAAACAGTTAAAAATCAAAAGAAAGACCAACTTAAACACTATAATATCGGTTTTCGCATATATGAATTTTTTTCTGTTAAGAAATTATTATAGATTACCTTGCATATTCCACGGATATGTTACATATTTCCTTTGTTAACACAGAACATTTTTACAAGAAATTGTGACGATTGGAGCCTGGGATTAAAAGATCCCTAACATTTTGGCTACAACTGCCCCAAACGTGAAAGCAAGAAGTTGATAAAAAACATTTTTTATTGTTTTTAAATAAGATTATATTCATTAATTAATTCTAAATTTCTCACTATAATCTCATAACGTAAAAAAATTATGACCTTATAAAAATTGTAACCCCTTCAAATTAAGGGGATTTAAACTTTATATAGTAATAATGTAACCCCTTCCAATTGAGGGGTTCAAACTTTATATAGTTATAATTTTTAATCGCTAAGAAATTATTGTATAAAATTTAAAATTTATAGATGAATATGACTTTATTTAAAAAAAGTAAAAAAGATATTTTATTAACTTGTTGCCCTAACGTTTGAGATAATTGTGGCCATAGTTTTAGGGCTTTTTTTGAGGGATGTACTGAAGCTTCGGCTTCGGCATCCCGAAGCTTCGACACTTTTGCGAAGCCATGGCCAGTTTTTGCCGAAGCATTGGCTTCGGCGAATTTTTTTAGGTAATTAAAGATAATTAGCTACTGTTATATTAAATATAAAACAATTTTATTGCTTACAATATAATTACTATAATTTTACTACTTGTAATTTTGTTTCTTTACTTTACTTGACGTATACCGCGGCATTAATTGCAATGTGCCGCAACATATATATATTTTTTTTTGTTTGCCAGCTTATAAAAATTAATGGGTACGTTTTTATATTTTATTTAAGTTTTATTTTTAATTTAATTTCGTTGTTATATTTACTAAAACCTATTCACTGTAACTTGTATTTAGTTTTTTTGCGCTTGAAACGTACGCTAAAAAAATTATTTCTTATAATCACTCAAAAACATGAATAATTAATGGTTATAATAACAGAAGCAGATAACCTGCAGAAAATCAATCGCATCATGCTGCAATACTTGTATGCGTACTAAAACACTTTGAAAGCGCTATGAAAATTAAGAGCAGACACATCAAAGATCATACCGTTTCTTGACTATTTTAGAGAAAAATCAACTGGAATCAAAACTGTTGTTGCTGAACTTAAAACTGATTTTAAAAGTCATTTTCAAAAATGCACAGATAATGTACGTCTGAAAATTGCAATGATTCTCAAACCCCGTTTCAAATAAAAAAATTTAAAGAAACAGATTATAGCATATTTAAGGAGATTTTATATCAAGGGTACAACTACTTTCATTTGAAGTATTGGTATAATGAAAATGCTTCAAAGAAATGTGAAAACACTGATAGAGGGGGAAAAAAGTATAATAGTAAAAATCCTAGAGGAAAAACTCAAAATTTAAAAGAAAAAACGTACAAATAAAAAATATCTTAACAAATTTGCAATTTTTTTTAAATTTATTACAAATTTAATTAAAAATTGATGTTAATTTTCAAATTAATTATTATGTTGCATTCAGCTCTGTTAATAGAAATTTATTTACAGGTTTATTTGCACACCAGAATTATAAATAAGTTAGTGGGCAAATATAGATAAGTTAGTTGGCAAAAAAAAATTTTTAACTTTAGTCGGCAAAAAACAAATACGGCCCTCCCCCCTTATAATCTCTTCGGGACGGCCCTGCTAGCAGACAAAAACTATATACAGACAGGCCGTGTCTTTCTGCAGTTACAGGTCTGGTTGCATTTAATACCTTTAATTTCCCATGCAATACATAATTATTTATCAACTATAAATGTTTATTTATAAGTTGAATAAGAGTATTATTTTTTCCTTACTTGATTAGAAATTTAAAATATTAGTTTAAACTTTTAATTGATTCATAATTTTGATTTAACATTGACGAAGTCAACTTTAACTTTAGCCTCTCAACATTACTAAAAAATGAATGCTCTAATAAGTGGCGGGGTGTTTACAATTACACTTGCTCCGATAAAGACACTAATAAGTAGGATTTGGTAAGGTTCTCAATGAAAGTTTTATGCGCACCTACTTCATCCTTTAAGAGTGAACCTGTGTTCAGCACAACGGGAAACATATTTTAAGCCAAAAGAAATAGGCTGTTGCCTGAGCATGGAGAACAGATTACGTTTTTAATTTATAGTTTGCCTAATTTCTAACAATGGATAATTAATTTAAACGTGTAAACTGATAAGTATAATAAAAATAACTTCCCTTGTTTATTATTAGTAATTACTAAATGGTAATTTTATTATAATCAAAAGTACAAACTAATGTATACTAAACATTGTTTATAATATAATTTTAAAGTTTAGACTTGATTAAGTTGACGAGAAGCCAAATTAGTTTTATAATTCACACCCTAATTCAACTACTAATTTGTAACTAGTAATTACTTGTTAGCTAGTTATCTTTTTTTCATGTAACATTAAATTTGTTCTAACAACGCTTTTCTACATGCTAAAATCCTATGACATTTGGTAATTTAAAAAAAAAACCTTGATGATTTGTTACAGTAAAATACCTTGTGCGCTAAAATTTTATAATTGCAGTAGATATATTTTACAATATGCATATAATACAATAATAATTGTAGTAAAATGTTTAAAAATGTTTTTGAGCAATTAGTATTATCCCTAGATAGCTAGATCTGCAAGATAGCAATTACCTATGTAAGTGCAAAAGCTTCGGCTTCGGCAGAGTGACTTTGGTCGAAGTTTCGGCTTCGGCAAAATCTTATCACAATTTTTGCAAAGCATCTTTACTTGACATAATATATGTTTTCCAGACATATGACAAACAAACATACAAATGTCTGGAAATTAGCTCTCTCAAACATCAAAAAATTCTTTATATATATATGTATATATATATATATATATATATATATATATATATATATATATATATATATATATATATATATATATATATATATATATATATATATATATATATATATATATATATATATATATATATATATTAATAACAGAGTATTCAGTAAATATTTAAGTACTACCGAAAGAGGGTTAAGATAGAAAGACAATTATAAAAAGGAATTATTTATTTAAATATTTACCCTAATCTTGCGCAACTATTATTTATCTTCTCATTTTTGAAATAACCGTGCACCCTAAAAATACTGTTATCTTTTTAGGTAGTTTGATTGGAAGATTTAAATTTTAGCTTATATAAGCTCTCAAGCCCATTAAAAATATATGATTGCCGATGGAGAGCAGAAATCTAATCGGCTTGAACTGATAGTTAAATTAAACTTAAAAATGTTTATTTAAAATTACTAGATAGTGTAGTTTCCCAAAATTTTCATAAGCGAAATAGGTGTTAGACCTTTTTTAGTTTTTGGTGCCCTTGTAATTTATTAGCTTGATTTTGCATTTTTGTTTATTAAATATTTTATGTAAAATTTTGTACTTTTCTGCTTTACATTTGTATAATTATAATAAAATAAAAATGAAAGTAAAAATATAATATATATTTTTCCACATTTTAAAATTATATATGTTTTAATATTCTGTTGTTTAACTGATTTTTGTCTTTTTATAGAACATGAAAACAATAAAAGTTGTTAATTGTAAAACTTGCTTAAACAATTGGTTGAAAATTTATATATGAATTTAAATTAAGTCTTAATTTAAATTCATATATAAATTTTCAACCGATTGTTAAAGCAAGTTTTACAATTAACAACTTTTATTGTTCTCATATGTTCTATAAAAAGAACCGGCCTTAGTTATTAAGGTGGTTGTGTGTTACATATAACCAAAATAGTTAATAAAATCTTGTTAAAGTTTGCACTGAATGCTTTTTATCAAGAGAAAACTAAACTTATGGTTCGATTAAATATTTTCCTAGTATTTTTTGTTGTTTAGTACATGTACAGAGTTTTATAAAACCATTTGTTTAAAAAAAAATATGACAAATTAATTTGTGCCAATTGATTACCTAGTAAGTTCTTTTATTGAAAAAAATCTAAGAAATTCAAGTTTAAAAATATTTAATGGTTGTCTTCATAATTAATTTTTTTAAAAAGAAATGCATTTTAAATCCAAAACAAGGTATGATGTTTTTATATCTTTTTATCAATAAGATTTCATTCTTAATTTTGTTGTTCTATTTGTATACTATTGAGTTGTGGTGTTATTGAGCTATCTTTACAAAAATCAGGCATCCTCTGCATTTACACACACACACACACACACACACACACACACACACACACACACACACACACACACACACACACACACACACACACACACACACACAGATATATATATATATATATATATATATATATATATATATATATATATATATATATATATATATATATATATATATATATATATATATACACTTTTGATTGGTTCTAATATTTAACTAAATTGTTTATATTTTTAGTCCTACTAATTTAAAAAATAAATAAGTATGTTGTTGCTAATGATTTGACCCTAAGAAATTATCAGTGATGGGTGGATGTGTAAGTAGATCAAGATCAGATGTTTCTACTCGAACATTGTCACCATCACATCAGGTGTCGAATGCTTCTGATAATGGTAAGTTTATAAAATAGCAGTTATAAACTTGTGAGTTTATAACTGTATATAACGAGCCTTATAATTGTGCCTCACAGTTATAAACAGTGAGGCACAATTATAGCGCTTGTAAATAGATGATTTTTATAAATCAATAGACTTTTTTAATAATAAAAATCAATAGACTTTTTTTATTTAAGATTAATTTGTAGATAAATAAACAGCAGTATATATTTTTTAATATATATTTATATTCAAAGGGAGTATAAATTTAATTAATTTTTATGTATATTTTATTACATATAAGTTTTAGTAACTAACTATCTTAAAAGTTAAACTTAGATAAGATGGTTTTATAGCTCTTTGCTTGAAGTAAATTTATTAGTTAAAATTGTTTGTTAAAAAGTTTCATTTTGTTGTTAGCAACAAAAAAATATTGCTTAAAAATAATCTAAAATTTAAATCAATAAAGTCTTAAAAATTTAAAAAAAAAAATTTTCATCAGAAATCTGATCCTCTCTTGAAGAATATATTTAAACTCACCATTTTCTAAATTCATTTTCTTTTTAAATATCACTGTTTTTAATATTTTTTTTATTGATGCTAGTCGACTAGTTAATTTAATAAATTAGTTTTTTAAAAAACAAACAACCAACCCCATTATGTCTACAGGCCTTCTGGAAATGGAATTATTTAACAACATCATCATACAATTAATTGTATGACAGCCTGGTACAGCAAAAAACCTCATGTGTTTAACAAGAGCTCAGAAAAATATGTGAACTTTGAAATCAAGGGGTGTTGTAATTAATGTTAATAATTTACTTATTATAATACTCTATATAAACTGTATATTGTATTACATTAAAAGAAATGTTGTAGGTGTGCTTTCTATTTAACCATTTATATATTGTTTATTATGCTCTTGGATATTTAAAAAAAATGTAGTTATGTTCATTATATAAATATAAATATGGAGATATTTAATAGAGAATGACACAAATCAAAACATACAGTTGTAATGAGATCACTGTGAAATTTAAAGAATTCGTTAATTTTTTTTATTTGATATCTTTATTTATTATTTTAAGCAACCAAGTTAATTTTTTCATGCCGTAGCCTTGTTTGTCAATGTTTTGGAATTCTTGGGTTGAGAGACAAGAGTTAATTAAAAAAAAATCTCACTTAAAAAATAGGAGCCTCCTTGACTATAGTTGGCCTTTGAAGTGAATATATTAAAAAAAGCAGTTTATGTTGCTACATAGTAGCTGTGTC
>NC_061158.1:20647539-20670039 GCF_022113875.1 Hydra vulgaris | reverse complement strand
AAAAGTTAAATACCTTTTTTTTTCTCTTATGAGTTGAGTTAAAACAGATACACAAAATCATTCAAATGAAAAGTTATTGATCAATTTGATTCAGGTGTGCCTGGAAAATAACAATGAATCAGATATGAAGCTGTTGAACTATAGAAATGAAAATATGGTGCAAAGGTCTACACAGGCAAGCAAAAAATATATTTAAAAAAAGAAAAACTACTTCAAAAACATTAATCGATTTGAAATTGCCATCAGATGAATAAGGAGGAATAGAATAGAATAAATTTAGAATATTTTTTAATGATTTAAGTTAATAGGTATTAGATTACTAAAAGAAATAAATTACATAAATCATTGTTATTTATCACCACTTATTTTTTCTAATATTTAATTAATATGATTATAAATTACAAACTTTTGTAATTTATTACCATATCAAATATGAGAATTTTTTTTTTCTAATTTTTAATTAATTTTAAATAAAGTGAAACTATATTTTATAAAATATTTAAAAAGTTTACTGAAAATTAAATAAAACTCTAAAATCAAATATTAAAGTTGCTAAAATAACTTTAAAGTGTTATCAAATTTCCATTTTTTAAATTAATAAAAAGATGCATGAGAATTATTGTCAGCAGTTATTTTGAGTATAAGTTATTTATTGTAAAACTTTGTTGTGAGTTTTCGTTTAAAAAAAGGCAAAGATTTTATTTAAAAGTTTATTAAAATTATTAAAATTATTACACTAATTGTTTTTGCTAAAATTTGCAAAAATTTTCAACAAACAAACAAAATATCTTTATTGAATAGAAATATATGAAAAGACATATCAATAGAGTTTTAAACCATGATCACTTCAAGATTTTTCACTGTCACATGACGAACTATCTCTTGATGATGTAATATCACGTTGTGTGTGATACATAGTGCTACAGCACACCTGCGACATTCATAGCTTGTCTCCTTGCGTTTGCCAATCTTCAAGCAGCAGACACATTTACTACGCTTCTGACCAAGGGATTGATTTTTTTGAGTAATGAAATATCTTAAATAAATATCAATAAGTCTTAAAGGGTTGTTGAAATAATTTACTGGTTCTCCGCGTCCAGTTTGAATCGGTGCTTGTTTGTTTTGATGATACATAAGTATCATTTTTACAAGTGATTGTCTAAACTTTAGTTGACTGGTGCTGCTTTTATTTAATTTTTTCCAAATGACAAATGAATTATAAATGCAAAAATCAATAAGCAGCTTCCCAATCTTTCTAAACCATTTTAAACCTCTCCGCTGTATGGAATAGGGGAGACTAACACGGCTCAAGGTATCTACACCACCCATTGTTTTATTGTAGTCTAATACAACATCAGGTTTTATAATGGGACTTTTCAAAGAGAAGTGAACTTTTCCAGTTTCAACTAACTGACCAGTATGTTTTGTTGACATCATTGAAACAATTTTTGTTGATTTGGTTTTGTAGGGATCATTCCATCTCATTATCATAATTTTTTCGGCACAAAACATTTTCATAACTGATTGACCTATGCCTTTAGAAGGCTTCCAATTCCAGAAGTCCCTAGGAAGTCTTTTTTTTTGGCGCAGTGTACCAAAACAATCCGTTTGGTTATAAAATAAGGCCATCAAAAGTTCAGGTGAAGTGTCTATCTTTACACAGTAAACTTGTTTGTACAGTCCATCTATTAATGATAATACTACTTTTGAGTAACTAGCATACTCATCAAATGCTTTTGGAAATGCAATGTTACTGGGGGCACGATAGTCTGTATCTGAACCAGTATTTATTATAAAGCGATACAAATAACCGGTCTTACTTTCACAACACATGTATAATTTGATTCCGTAGCGTTTACGCTTAGTTGGGATAAAAACGCAGAACTTCAAACGACCTTTCCAAAGGGAAAGATACTCATCTACTGAGACATTTTGCTCAGGAGTATAATTTTCAGAAAAAAAATTTTGATAAACTATCTATCAAAGACCTAAGCTTACACAAACTATCATCATGATTTTCATTTCCAGGATCTGTAAAATGCATCATTTTACAAATGGACTCAAATCGATCATGACGTATGAGTCTGAAAAAAATAGGTGTAGAAAATATATGGTATTTAGTCCAAAACATATGATAATTAGGCTTGTTTACTATTCCCATAAGAGATATTATTGCAATGTATACCCAAAGTTCATCAAACGTCAAATCAACCCATAAGTTAAAGCAACTTCTTTTTTTTTGTTTCCATTTTTTGCATTATTTCTGGAGTTAATTTAGCAAGCTGGACATACCTATTTGTGTCTTGGGCAATATTGTTGATAATATCATCTGTTAAAAATGTCTTCAGTACTGCAAGTTGACAATCATGCATCTCAGGAACTTAATTCACTTTATTAGTTGCAGAAAATGGAAATTCTCTTTGTTGTCTAGGAATGTCATCCCATATAAAAATATTGCTATTACCATTATCATTATTAGATTGATTGGTCTTACAAAGACGATTTTGCAGTGGTTGCAATTCAGCTATATTACCATCAGTTACTACAATATTGCTGGTGTTGTTATTTTCAACATGAGAAAGATCTAAAGAAACTGCTCCATTTATTCTTGGTTGAATAAATTCGATATCCGAAGCATTCTCTTCTTCCGATGTTTCAGATTCTGATGTAAGTTCAAATGAATCTAAAGTTGTTAAATGCATATTTAAATTGCCTAAGGATTATATATTTATTACATGTATGGATTTATAATATTTTACTTTGCAATTTTGATACATACTAAAATATTTATGAAACAAGGTCGAGGAGAAATTAAGTAAGTTTTTGAAATTCAAATCTTAAACTTAAATTATCAATGAAACTCATTTATTTAACATTCCAAGTCTAAATAAATAGACTAAAATATTATTACCATCAGTGGAAATCAAAGAATCATCTTCGCAACCATCAATTTCACTGTCATCAAGTTCATCTATAAACTTCTGAATCTCAGATTCAGTTAATCGGTGACCCCTAGATGTCATAATTATTATACTTTTTTAAGTAAAAATTTTGCATAGAACTCTTGATAAAAAAATTAATGTTTATATTTTTTCGGATCGTTGTGGACTATTTATTCATAATTTGAAGCCAGAAAAGGATTACAGTTAGTAGTTTTTGTGTTTTTTAGTAAAATATCAAGGTATATTTTAAAACGCCGAAAGGCGTACTTCGGAACTAGAGAGAACGCCAAAAGGCGTACTTCGGTACCTAAAGGTTAATTGACTTTTTGAATTGTCCGATTAAAATTAATCAAACGTTAATATTATGTTAGCCAATTGAATTGACTGTCCAACTTTGATTTTTTGTTTTGCACATTGAGTTGTTAATTTGACATTGATTGTTGTTAGACCAGTTCTTGACTTTATTTTTCTTTCATAATCAGAAATATATTCAGAAGATTCAATTCCAAGTTGCTACAAAACAATTCCAAGTTGTTAGATGACATTCACTTTCTAGTTTAATTCTAACGAAGAACTGTTTACAGTTTGTGATATTTACACTAAGAAACTGAATTTGCAAATAAGAAACAATTATTTAATTTAAACTTAAATTTTTTTTAAGCTTTATACATCACTGACATTACAAACTATATTTATACAATACAAGTGATATCACTAAACTATATTTACCATTTATATACATTTTAATATAAATGAAATTCATTTTTAAACTTCCAACATTTCAAAACTATTTTTAGACTTTTAAACATTGCTTTACTTTTTTTTAACATTAAGTCTAACATCTCTTATTTTACATAAAAAAAAGAAAAGTTGAACCTTGAAAAGTTTAAATTTTATATTTTTTCATGTTTCAGTGATAGGTAACACTGGTTAAGTTTTTAAAAAAATTCGAGGTGCTTACTGAAATTTTTTTATTAATACTAGCATAATAAAGATACAATGCATAGAAGTACAGTTCTTGTAGCAAAAGAAATTCTTTTTTTTTTAAATAAATACAAGTAACTTAAATTTTGAAGAAACCAGAAGACATTGTAACAGATTCAAAGAAATCAATGATGTATTAGGTTGTGATTTTGTGATATGTTATGGCAATGGGGGGTTGTATTCTATTTTGTGGTACAACATTTTTTCTTTTTAGTTTCAAGTTTAAAAAAATCTTTCTTTTGGTTAGAAGAGTGCCTTGCCAAACATAATCCCTCAGTTGATGAATATACACTCCACCTCAGCTTTTCCAATTTAAGTCATTAGATTAAAGTAGACTCCAATGCATCTGTGGCTGTATCAGTCAAGGATATAGCCATAGCTAAAGTCTTTGGCTATACTATAAATGAAAAAATAGTAATATAATTATTAGACAGTTAAGTAATAATATAAAAATTGTTAAACAACAATAATAGGGGACAACTGAATAAGTGTGAATTTCATAAGTGCAAGCTGGCATAAGTGCGAATTGGCTTAAGTGCACCAAACTAATTTGCAAACATTGGCATAAGTGCGAACTGGCATTAGTGCAAAGCAGTTACAGATAATAGCATAAGTGTGAACTGGCATAAATGCAAAATACCAATTTGCACTTTGCCCATATTTGCAAATTTATTTGGCGCACTTATGCCAGTTCGCACTTATACCAATGTTTGCAAATTTGTTTGGCGCACTTATGACAATTCGCACTTAGGCCAGTTTTTGTAACTGTTTTGAACTTATGCCAGTTTGCACTTATGCCAATTTGCACTTATGCCAATGTTTGCAAAATCTTTTGGCATACTTATACCAATTTGCACTTATGCCAACTTTTGCAACTCTTCGCACTTATGCCAATTCACACTTATTCAGCCTCCCAAATAATAGTTCATATGCATTAAATATTTATTTATAGTGATTTGAAACCGCATCTCCTCATTAGTGTAATAAGCGAGGTCGACAATACTACCCTAACTTATTATTTGTGATTATTAATTATTAAAATTGTGATATTAATTATTAAAATTATATATTTAATATGTATCTTGAAAAATTATTTGTTCATTTAGTCATTTTTAATATATACAAGTTTATATGAAGTGTGAAAAACAATACTAAATAATTATAATTCAAAATTATATTTATTAAAATTTATTAATTTATTAATTAAAAGCAGCTAAGAAAACTTGAAATATAATATATATTTTTTCAAAAAAATGTATTCAACTATAGTATATATATATTTATATATAACATATTTAAAAAAAAAAAATTCTTTTACACATTTACTTACAAATCAACAAAACATTGTCAATTTTGTTCACCTTTATCATAAAAATATGTAATTTGATCATTATTCTAATAAAAAAGTAATTCTAAAAGTCAGTAACCCATAATAAGGGTCATGGTAGGTCTGTTCCAAACCAACCATTTATATACCTTGTTATTTAAAGTTTATTTCAATAGTGTTTAACATGTTTAAAACATTTAAAAGCATAATTTTTTCTTCTAATTACAATTTTCCTGTTAACTCCTCCCCTAGGTTAAATACAAAAAAATTATTATGCATAAAGTAAGGAAACATCAAATAAAATGAACTAATTATATTTCCTCATAATAATTAATAAATAATAGAACAAAAAAGAAAAAAAAAAAAAAAAAGGAAAAAAAAAACAAACAAAAAACTACTACAAACAAAATGCAAAATAAAATTTAAAAAAGTTTAAAAACAATAAAAAAATACCACTAACAAAAATATCATATAAAGTTTTTTATTTTATAAGTATTTTACTTTACAGCAAAAAAAGAACGAAAAAGAACAATTTTTTAAATCATTTCTTTAAATTGTTTTTGTACATTGTTTATACTGTCATGTATTTTTGTGTATTGTTTGAATCGTCCTGTTTTTTTAAAGTTGTTTATTTTATTATGTGCGCTGTTTGTATTGTTTGTTGTTTTTTTTGTTTTGTTTTGTTTTCAGACATTCTTATGTATTCTTATTTTATTTTGTGTATTGTTTTCAATAGGTATTGTCGTGTATTGCTCATGTTAACTTTTTTTTTTTTGTGCAATGATTGTATTGTCCTGTATTTTTTTTTTTTAACCTTTTAGTTTGTTTAATGTTGATGGGACATTTTAAAAGTTGTATATATTTTTGTGTATTGTAGTTGTATAACTGTATATCTATATGTGTATGTATACATTTCTCATGTGAGTGCATGCAGTTACATATAGAAATACACGTAAGTGTATTTCTGTATGTAAATGAATATGTATGTGTGTATACCTGTGTGTGTACTTATATCTATATATTTGTATATGTGTATATACTTTGATTGATTGAAAAATATACTGAATATATATACCGAAAGTTTTAATTTTTTAAAAATACTTTATTGTTTTTAGTTTACTTTTTTATATTTACAAATATATTAATATTTTTGTTTTATACAGTTTTGTTTCAAAAAATGTTATATGTACTTATACATATTTATAAATATTCTAAAAAAAATTTGTATTTTTTAAAAGTTAGCTGTTTTTTACTGTTTTTTCTTTTAAACAATTATACTTTCAATTTAAACTAGGACTTTTAATCTAATTGTTTTATATATATATTCTTTTTTTTAACGGTAAAGTATACTAAAGAAAACGGTAAAGTATAGGAAAAGTATAATTAATACTAGGTATTTAGTTTTTTCTTAATAAAAGTAGCATTAAAAATTTGAAATCAAATCTATGCTAAATTTGTAACCTAAAATTTTAGCTGAAAAAACACATTTTAATACAGTACATATAAAAAAATGTTTCCCACTGTTGTTACTCCATTATATTAGCATTTAGTACATAAATTAGCATATAGTACATAAGTAAGCATTTAGTAGGAAATTTGTTTCTTAAAACATGAAATGCATTTATTGTTTTAATATTCACAGCAAAAAGTTAAATCCATTGTCCATAGTTGAAATTTATTTCTAAAAACTAGAAATATATTTCTTGTTTTAAAAAAAAAAAAAAAATTTAATAAGAAATGCAATTGTGCTGTGTATATATTTTAAAAATATATAGAAGTTTTTTTAATGCAGCAAGTTCAGAGTTTAATTTTCTATATTTTATGTCTAAGAAAGTTGCATTAAACTAGCAATAATAGAATTCAACAACCAGTAATACTTTTTAATGAATAATGACTATGTATGCAGAAGGGGAAGGAGGGGGGAGAATCATTAAAAGTATTCAGGTGCATACATAAGCGAGGGGTAATAGAATTTTAGCATTGGTAAAAATGTTGCAATTTTTTCTAACTTTGCAGAGTTGTGTTGCAAGATATATACAAGATATGTTAAGATAAAAAAGTAAAGGTAAGAGACTTAACTCTGGGACAATCAATAGGGTAGCATTGCCTAATCCAGAAACCATTCAATATTTCTAAAACATTTTAAAATAATTTAGTACTTTTCAAAGTTATTTAGGCATTTATAGAACTTTTAATGTGTAGCAAGTTATCAGGTTAAAATATAAAATATAATAAATACTTTTTATTTTACTCAGTTTACCCCTTCTTTTTTTTTCTTTTTTTTTTTTTTTTTTTTTTTTTATCCATATGTTATTAGTCTTGAAATGAAGGTTTTTGGTTTTAAGATGAATAATGTCCTAATGTCTGTTTTCTGTCTTGAGATAAATGTCTTAATGTCTGTCAAAAATATTTCATTGCTACTTTATTAAAAAAAAATGTTCAGAAAGAACTTTTTTGATTACTCAACATAAAGATAACAATGTATTGAAGATAACAATATATAATTATTGTAAATAACATAAATTATTTGCAAAATGTTTTTATTAAAATTGTTTATTAGTAATCTTTTCAACAGTATAATGGTGTTGCTTACTAGATAAGTTTTGAATTGTGCATAAATATATTTCTCTGACCAAAATGAATTTTTTTTGTTGGTAATTCTAAACATGTTTTTAGCGATTCTAAACATGCTTTATGTTTTTGCATCAACATGTTTTTATTGTATTTAATTTAAGCATAATTATAATAATTATTTTAATAATTATTATAATTATTTTTTTAATTGTTTTTTAAGTAACATCAAGTTGTGTTTCTTTAAAGTTAATTCACTAGAAGTGAATTATGGTTTAAAAAGCCATATTAAATGGTGATTTAGTTAATATTTTTGATTTAGTTACTATTGGAAAAAATAAGCCAATTAGCTCAGAGAAACCTAAATGGAAATCAGAGACCCCTATTACAATAGGTCAACTAAGAAGTAAGAGAGATGAGTACTGGGAAACTCAGCCTGCATTTGGTGGAAGAGTAGAAATCTATGATGCACTAAGAGCTGCATGTGAGACAGATGATATCACTTTGGCGCAAGCCATAGTTAATGGTGCTAACATAACACTTCCTTCAGGTTTTTATTTTTTGTATTTCAATTTCGTTATAAAAAGTTTTAAAACCCTAAGTTGATAATTTATGCAAATTATACAAGTTAATTTATTCATGCAAAGTCATTTATTGATCATATTTGATTTTTTTTTTTAATTTCAAATAACATTTTAATTGGGTAGTTTATTAGGTATATAAAATAGGTTCAAAATATTAAAGAAATTTAATAATAATAAAAAATAATCAGTGATTTTAATAATAACTATTTTAATTTTTAGAACAAATGATTGTTTTTTTTTGTTATTAAAATGGTCAAAGTTAAAGGGATCCCCTAGTGCCAAATTGTTTTCATGTCTGAAATAAACTTTAGAAAATAAGTTTAGAATTAATAACATTTATTTTTATTTAATTTAATAAAAAGTTTATCAGCTTTTTTGTAACTTTGCTATCTTATTTCTGTTTCTAAGTGATTTTTAAGCTTAGAATTCTGTTTTGTTTTTTTGTTTTTTTTTTAATAAAAATATCTGATTTGTTTAATGAATGATGTATTCATTGTAGAGGTTTTTTAAGCTATTTACACATTTTATTTACATAATAGTCAAATTAATTACACATTACAATTATCACATTTACTTATGTTTTCCTCTTTTTCGCTACATTTCGGTTAAAAAAGTATATATAATTCTAAATATATACTAAAATAATACTTTAAAAAAAAATTCTAATAAAAAATAACAAGTTAACAAGTTATCAGTAAAGTTTTATTTAAAAAAAGTTTACTTATAATTAACATATTTGAAAATAGGGAAAACCCAAACAAAAAAGTTTTAACTTGAGCAACAATACTTTTTAAATATAGTTTTAGTAAGTTTAACCTTATTTTCTAAGGTTTATTGAAGATATGAATACACTTGTCTCACTTGGAGATTACATCAACAAACTTCAAGTTACATAAGTTTTCATGCATAATTAGGAAGCTAAAATTTTTTTATTTGATCTTGCTTTTATGACCTATGACTGAACCTATTTTTAGCTTTCTAAAATCGTAGCTTATGACAATTTTGATTTCGATGAACTGACAACAATTACATTTTCATATTTACATCGAGTCAAAACATGAACTACAAATTTTTCAACATTTTGAGATTTTGGTCGACTAAGTTTCCAATCTAATATATTTTTGATAAACTAAATTTTCAGCCTACTGTAATTTAAATTGATTGTTTTATCGATTGACTTGAATTATGACATCTGTTCTGGTATGTTTTTTTTTAATATATAAGTTTAAAAGAATAACATTTTAAAATTGATAAAGTTTTCTTTTAATTAACAAAGTGCTTGCTCGAACCAAGACCCTTAGTCAACGTGTGTACTCTTTGCTCTGTTTATTGAGCAAAAAAAGTGAGAAGCTTTGGCTTAGCTTTAGCCTGGCTTTCTTCTATAAGTCTAGCGATGCATTCATCAGCTTTATAATTAACATGTTGCTCAAGTTTATTAATAAGCAAAAGTTCAAATTTTCATTTTTTAAGTGTCACCATCTGAGGGGGAGGGGGGCTGGAATTCCCCTGAGCTATCAATTTGATTTTAATTCATTTATACAAATAAAACACTTAACTGAACCTAAATACAGTTGTTCAATAAAATAAAAATACATATTAAACACATATATAGCAATAATAAATGAACTATATCAGTAAAAATATTTTAATTTTTTTTCGAAAAGTGTAAATATGGTAATTAAATTGCAGATAAATTCTGATTTCCAAAAAAAGTCTTGTAAAAAAGTTTCTATAACAGTGTGAACAAAGGAAGTATACGCATTAAGAGTAACAGGAAGTTGGCAATGTATAACTGGAAAAGAATATCTTTCTAATTTATAGCTCTTTTTTATTGGTCCAAAACTCTAAGGGGGCTGGAATTACCCCAGGGGTGGAATAACCCCTTTATACCCTACATGTTTATAGCTAGTATTTCTTTAGTTTAAGAAAAAATTAAGAAAAAATAATTTAAGAAAAAAAAAATTGATAAAAGTAGCAAGAGTCAAGTTTAATATGAACACATGTTGTATTCATATTAAAGAAAATGTTGAAAAAAACATTTGGGCTTAATTTTTTTGATTAAAGCTATAATGAATGATTTTGATTAAAACATATAATAATGCACACCATTCAATTTAAAATATATATTTCACGTTTTAGTCGAAGCTCGTCATTTCCATTTTTTTTGGTTCTCAGAGTCTGTATAATGTTAGCTGCAATCTGCAGACTTGATAATTTATACCATGCCTGTATAATTCATAACAGTTTCGGTATATGACATCATCGTATAAATTTTTTCTTTCAAGATGTCGTATTATTATTATTTTTTTAGCCACAATCACCAAATCATGTTAATTGTGGTTCTAGGAAAAAATCCAAAATAATTTTTTTTTTTTTTTTTACTTGAAAATTATCAATATGTAGTTATGTTTATTTCTTTATTTATTTTAAATATTTATATAAAGTTCTTTATTTTTCATCAAAATGTCAAGATCTGCGCTATTCCTGGAAGGTAGCGAATGTGAAACCCTAACCCTTACCCTGGCGAACTGCGAACTGGTAAAATAAGAACTTTTTTGCGAACCATCGTAGTTAATTTAGCGGTATATTTTAAGGACTTCCAAGTGAAAAAATAATTAAAAAAAAAAATGAAAAGAAATAAAGTGAAACTAGACGAATGCAATATGAAAAAAAAATATTTTTTAATTATTTGATAGACTGCCTGCCCAAACCAAACCCTCAGTTGATGTAGCAGCACTTCGTTGCGAGTCAGCCTATTTGTCAGTCGATGTAGCAGCACTCCGTTGCGAGTCAGGCTATAAGATAGTCGATGTAGCAACACTCCGCGTATGTTTTACATTTAAAAAAAAAAAGTTATTTTAAATAAAGCTTTAAAATAGATAACTAAGAATCGGAAAGTTTTTTTTATTATTATCTTTATCATAAAAATAATGGTCTTTAAAATATAAAACATAAAAAGAACAACTCTATTAAAGCATACGAACTAAATATAAAACGAGAAAACGCATCATACTGCCTTTATATTTTCTCTGCCTGCGAACTCTAATAATCACAAAATATGTATAATTGTGTCATGATTTTGGCTTGCTTTTAAAACAAAGTAATAAAGCAAGTTAAAATAAATTATATATATGTATATATATATATATAAATATATATATATATATATATATATATATATATATATATATATATATATATATATATTTGTATAATTTTTTAATAAATCACAAATATTTTTTGTGATTTAGTAATAAATTATACAAATATTTGATTTTCTTATTGTAGTAGAGTAAAAAATACTTATATCTTTGAAAAAAAAATGCTATCTTAAAAAGATATTGCAATGATGTCATATACCAAAACTGTTATGAATTAAACATGCATGGAATAAATTATCAAGTCTGCAGATTGCGGCTAACATTATACAGACTCCGAGAACCAAAAAAAAAAGTGGAGAAGGCGAGCTTTGACTAAAACAATAATTTTAAATTTGTTTGTATGCATACATTATTTAGTTTCAATCAAAAAAATTTAGCCCAAATGTTTTTTTTTAACATTTTCTTTAATATGAACACAACTTGTCTTGGCAGTTGGGGATCCCTTTAAGTTACCTTGTGCTATGTTGTTGTTATCTTGGATATTGTTATATCTTGATATTGAAATTATGAGAGTGATAGATATATTTAAATACCATAGTGGTGGAGTGGTAGCTTGCTTCATAAGCAAGAGGTTCCAAGTTTGATCCCCACCACATCAATGGTAGTACTTCACTCAAATTATTTCTTCACACACCAATTGTTCATTCAGATTCGTGTTTTAGAGATTAAGAGTTTAGAGAGGGTTGTAACCAGGATTAAAGTAGCATCCTTGATTTGTAATGGCATTGTTGGCTTTAGGGAAGTGAATTAGCATGAGATATGTTTAAAATTAGTTCATGGCAAATAATATCAATTTGTCAATGCGGTTTTTTTAAATTCTGTAGTTTTTAAAAAATATATATATTTTATAAAAAATCTTGCTAAGCTTTTAGAATAAAACGTTCTTGGAAAATATGAGATATTCTGAAAGTTCACCAATCAAACATATTCTGACAGTTTGCCAATCAAATATAAGATATTTTGACAGTTCACCAATCATAATCTTAATCAATAGAAGCTCAACAAACTCAGTTTTTGTATTGTTGTAATGAAATTCTAAAAATAATTTGTTAAATGTTTGAAATCAAATCGAACAGCATATTCTTTGATATACAGTTACTACACTGCTATTCATAAAAATCATTGAAAAGAATATTGATTGAAGGGTATTTTTTAAATACCCAAGAGGGAAAGTTATCATAAACGATAATTTGCGGTTCTTAACAACTTTTCTAAGTGTAGTTACCATTACTTATTAAATAGTTTTAAGTTGTTTTAAAACTATTTAATAAGTTATTATCATAACTTATTAAACTGTAAAACATATAACTATGAAATGGAAAGCTATTAAATATAAATATAATTGTGGAATTAATTAACAATTGTTATTAATTAAAATGAAATAATTACTAACGATTATTAGGAAGTAAGAATTAATGATAAAAAATATTAACAATAGTTTTATTAATAAAATAATTCTAATATAATAGCACAATATATATGTTAACATGTTAGTATGATGTTTGTATAATATACTTGTAAATGAATATACAATAGTAGAATTATAAAAAATATAAAAAATAATTAAAAATAAAATGTGTTATGACAAATATATATAAAAACTAGTAAATTAAAAACTATATATTTCTGCTTCGTTACTTACAAGTAAAACTTTTAAGGTACAAATAATACTTTTAAGGTACAAATATAAAGTGTTTGACATTTTAATAATTATATTTTTGATGTTTATTATCAGAACTACAAATTTTTCAGCATTTGTACTTTTAAGGTACAAATAATACTTTTAAGGTACTACAGTTACAGTTTTTTTAATATATGTTTTAATAAAATTTGTCCTATTGAAACGATTTTAAAGTCTTTCTTTAGAAAACTTTGGAAATCTAGATATTTGTGTAGAAAGATAGTCATTACAAATATCTAGATTTGTAATGACTATCTCTGTAATGACTTTTTAACGACGTTCTTAAAAATGTAACTTTTGATTACCTTTACGTTTTTTTTTTTAAATTTAACACCCATTTTTCCTCACTTGTGTGATTTTTAATTTAAATATGACAATGAAAATTCAAAGAAATTAGAAACAGTTTTCGAGTGAAAATTGATTCTCTGGTTTCTTTGAAACTTTTTTTAGAATTTTCTCTATTGATTTTAAATTACAAGACAGGTTGCAAGTGCGTTGTTTTAAAATTGATTAAAAGGTGATTTTATTTTGCAGAAGAAAAGAAAAGAAACTATGATTAAAGACATTTTATTATTGTAGTATTTTTAATAAATTTCTATAAAATTTAGATCATTTTGAAAATTTTTGAACAAAATTTATGTTAAATTTAATAAACGGTTTTTTTTATTAGAATTTGTTTAAATAAAATTACTTTTTTCAAGTTTGACATAATCGACGCCAACTTGTTTCCTTTTTATTATGAAAGTCTATTTATTATTGCCTATAATAATGTACAACTAAAATAAATTTAAATCAATGGAGTACTGTTTAAATTTTAGAGTTAAAGGAACACTTTTGATTTATTTTTGGATTAGAAATAAATATCTTTTATGATAATGATAGTTGCAGTTAATGATAATGATAATTACAGTTATTAATTGCAGTATTTTTTTTTCTATTCATGTTAAGCTTGTTATTTAATATTTTAGGTTCTTTGACTGATGCATATGACGAATTAGGTAATCATTACACAATTCCAATATATTGTATAAGTCTTCCAACAAACATTATAAATTTGGATGAAAATTCGAGTACCTCTGGCAGCTCTAAAGAAATAATCACTGAACAAGCTTCTGGTGAAGAAATTATTATTAAGATACGTTTATCTACTACCAATAAAGACGTGAAGATGTCTGTACGCACAGGGGAAACTATTGGCGCAATAAAGCGTAGAATACACGCGGACTTTGGAGTAGCGCCCTCAAAACAACGATGTTTTTATTCGGGTAAACTTTTATATGATAAACTTACAATAGAAGAAACAAAAATTTCTAAAGGATTTGTAATGCAAGTTATTGTCTCAGAGCCTTAATCAATGAAGCTTTTGTAAAAATCAAAATTACGTATCTTTTTACATTCTCTGTTAGGGAATGTTTAAAACTTCATAACATAACATCTTTTCTATTAACTTATTACTATATAAATTAAAGTTTTATGCCAATTAGAGTATTTGAATAAAAACCAATAAAATTCACTTGAATTTAATCTATTTTAACTTTTTTTTTTTTCTCTCTGAAATTGAAATAAAAAACTGAAAACCTACCAAATAACTATTTTGCTTTGTATCTTTTTTTAAATTTGAATATTTTTTTAATTTACTTTGCTAAACCTTTCAATAGATGATGCTTTTGATTTTTTAAATGAAGGAATAAAATTCGTTCATTTAAAAATTATAATTTATTTATTTATAAATAGTTTTTTTTTCATAAATATTTCACGCTAAATTATAAATATTATCATAGTTATATATATAATTATGATAATAAATAATGTTAAAGGTAACATTGTTCTTTTTTTTCAAATTGTTTGGAATTTATTTTTTAATCGTTGATATCTTTATTGGTCTTCGATTATAAAATATTTCAAATGTTTTTTGCGCGCTTTTTTAATATAAGGTTCTAAAGTTTAAGTACCATTTAATTATGGTCGGAAGGGATTGTCAATAAAGTACGTACGCTCGGATGCGGGAGAGGGGTCTGCAAATGGCGAGATGGGGGGTGAGGGGAGGTGAGTGGGTCAGTTATAAAAGTAAGAGGATACTAAATTAAAAAATATTGAAAAATGTTGGGCAGGTAGGTTAAAAGCGTAGGTACTTTTAGGGAGGTGAAGGGTACTCGAAAAAGCGTGTATCAAAATGGGGGGAGGGTCGTAATAAAAGCGTAAGTACTTTATGGACAACCTCTAAGCGTGTAGTTGAAAAATGATCGAAGTAATTAAATTTGACTTGAGAATATTTAACTGTTTTTTTAGTTATACTTTTGCGTCGCGCGTAGGCGAGTAAACACCTAGGTAATAAAGTAATTCATTAAAATTCATTCATTCAAAATGATTCACTTTTTAATTTACGAAAAAATGCTTAAAGTCTTCAAGTCTCTCTATTTTTAAAAAAACAAAATTTTGAAATATGCTGATGTTTAACAGCCTTATCCCTTTATCAAATGTAATAATGATAATACAACGTATAATTTTTCCTGTGTATTAAAGGTCTAATAGTTGTCTAAAATTATCTTTGGACTTGAAGATAGTTTTTATTTAGATTTATTTTAGACATCTAGAATGCGTCTTTTGTTTACTGGGTAGTTTCTCAATAATAATTTTTTTATTAAGTATGAGTTTTCTATCTAGAAACAGTTTTAGTGACAAATAGGTGATAGTATTACTGTAGCTGCAATTACTTTATTACTACCATTGATATTGCAGGTCACTATAATTGTTTTGTTTATATCTCAATATTTTATGATGATGTCTGTAGCAACATTCTATAATATCAGTTGAAAATAGACGCTCAGAAACATGCAACGTGTACAAGCTGGATCAGACCATCCACCACCGAGACTTGACTTTGAGTTTATTAATGCTTCACAATTCTTACTGCATTTATAATCTCCAACACAAAAAGTTGTTTAAAGTTCTCCAACTAAGTGATTCTGAAGTTATCACCAGAGCAGTGGAAAGAAAATAGTGACTGTTGCCTCATAAACAATTGTGAAGACTCCAACTGTTGTTTATGACTCCGCTGATAGAGAAGTGAAACTTATTCAAGATTGCAATTCACAGTTAACAAAAGAAAGAAAAAGAGAAACAGTACTTATTGCAGTCTGTCCATAAACATTGTCACAAATTTCCAGATTCCATAATTTACACTTACTTGTTGAGACTTTCGAATACCGAATAATTTTGTGGCACTGAAGACCGGGTGTATTGACTACTGTTTAAAATATAAACTACAAAATAGCTAAAAATGATATAACTGTGAGTCTTCGAGACAGTTTCAACTGTTGAATACAATAAATCTTTTGCTGTTGATCAACATTTAAAAAAGTTTTTAACATAAAATTTTTTACCAAATTTCTGTTTTGTAGATGGATAAGAATGGGAGGTTCTTTTGTAAACATTTACATTCGTGAACTTTTATGTGAATGTTTTGTAATCTATACATTAAATTACAACTTTTTGTCATTTTCTGTAGAAAGTCCCTCAAAAATTTTAAGTTTATAGAGATTTCAATATTTGAAGAATAGAAAATTTCTAAAATTTAATTCCATTATGTGCTACTAAATTCCTTTATGTTACGTTAATTTAAAAAGCTCTAATTTACAAGTCCATCAAAAAGATCGTAGCATTGTTAATTTTTCTTACAAAAATCTTTATTTAGAAGGAATTAATTTAATCTAAATTTAATGGTTATGCTTTACAACGGCGCTCATTACCTATATTGCAACATCTTACAAAGTTACGTATTGCATCCCAGTGGGCACGGAAGTAAAAAAGGACGTCTTTTAAACGTCTTATACACGTTTTATACGTTTTCTGAACGTCTTTTGAACGTTTTGGACGTATTTTAAACGTTTAAAAGACGTCTTTTTTACTTCCGTGCCCACTGGGATTATAACTTTTAGAGACACAATTGCTGCTTTGTCTGTAGCTTCTGTGTTTTTTATTTTCGTCAGCATAGAGGGGCCTGGTGTAGCATCTTTTCATCAAACTTTAAGTAGATTTATTGTTTTTTTTTTTTTTTTTTCTGATCACTGAATAAAAAAATGAAAAAAAAAAAATTTTGGATAACAATAATTACAGAAGAAAAAATCACAACAGTTGTTAAAGAATAAAACAGGAAATATTAAGTGAATTTAACAGCAAGTCTTGAAGAGAGAGAGAAGACTCTTGTAATTAAACCTTGTGTTATTATGATATAGTAAATAGTTAGCAAAATAATGTAAACAGGCAGTGCCGGATCAAGGGGGGCTAGAGGGATTATAGCCCCGGGCCCCGCAAATTTAGGGACCCCCAAAAATTTTTGAAGAATTTTTTTTTTTAGTTGTTTTCAGGCTTTGGCCAATAGAAAAGCCTCCAAAAAAAATAGCCCCGGGCCCCAAGAAGTCTTAATCCACCAATGTAAACAGGGTAGATATTGATTAACCATTTTCTTTTAATACTCTAGCTGACACTTTGAACAGGTCAAGTCTGTCAAATTTTTATTAAAAACCATACAATACAAATGTGAATTCGTAAAAAATTTTTCATACTCATTCTTATTCGTTAATTACTGTTAGTAATGTTTAGGGTTGGCCATAACATTGCGTGCCCGAGCAAAAAAATTTTAAGCTTCTTTTTACAAAACACACTAGTAGGATAAAGCCTGGGTGCACAGCATCCGCTTAACATCTATTGAAGCCAATTATTACAGTTCCTCTAAGAAAATTAAAATTAATTCAAATTACAAAAACTTTATTGCTGAAATTTTTTTACCTTTTCATTCTTATTTATTAATTTATTTCATTACTTCAAATAATTTTCAATTAAAACGAATTTTTCAAACATTTCTTTAAGCAAACTTGTCTATAATAGAAGTAAAGTTCAATTGGTCGAAAACTTCCGTTCAATAGCCAGAAACCCCAAACCTGATAAACTTTCTTGACTCTTTGTCGAACACAATTATGTTTTGATTAATTTTGAGAAGCTGCGCTTTGCAGTAGCCACGGACACTGGAGTTATTGTATTTTTCTAAGAGCAACTGAAACATTCAAGTAGATTTCATTCAAATCTTTTCGCGCAATGAACATTAACACATCAAATAGCGACGTCATTTTGAAGAGAATACACAAGGAACTTCAAGCTCTCTGCGATTGCAGTGACATTAGCAAGACTATTCTTAACCCGATTTTCTCGGAGATTAGCCAGAATAGTACGCGTTGCTTCCACAAGTTTTGTGGCCATGGAAATATAAAATATTTTTCAGTGTACTTGTAGTATGATAATGATTCATTAAAAGCATGAGTTTTTAACTTACAAACAAAACAGTTTGAAAAATAGAGATGTAAAAGTCACAACTTTGTTATTTGATTACATTTGGTAATATTTGATTTTTCTTACATTTATTAATGTTATTCACTAACCCATGACCGAGGAGGCCACTACAGTCGAGGAGGCTACTTTTTTTATTTTATTTATGTTTACAATTCTCTCTCAACTTTTAAACTCCAAAACAAGAACCAAGACGAACAAGGCCACTGCGCGGAGAAACAAGTTAAGCACGGTACTACCAGGGACATGTGGCGATCAAACTCGTAACTTGCTTACGAAATGAGGGCTCTAATACAGCGCTGGCCAGACGTTTTGTCACAAGAGCCGCATTTATATACTTACGTGAGCCGAAGAGCCGCAACAACTTCATGTTTGTTTTTTTATATAAGAAACTTTTATACTCTTTCTTTTGATAATCTGAATTTTAAGAGACTTTCGTACTAGATAAGTAAAAAAAAACTACCCAAAAATAAGAAACTTCTATTACTAGCCCATTTTCTTGGTTTCATATAAAAACAACAATTTGTAATTCACTATTTAAAATCATTTTTTAAAGAAAATTTTTTAGAAAATTCAAATTATTTAGAAAATTCCATATGCTCCTAAGGGGTGGAAATAATTGTTGTATTACTATTCAACAATATCATTTTAATATGAAATTTAGATATTTCTTGGATACAAAAAGTCATTTTTTAAAGATTTAAGTAAAATATGTATACAATTGAATTTAGTTAATTGTATTAAAACACTCAATAAATTTTTTAAAGAAAAAACTATTCCTTTAAAGTTTTGTTTACAATGCTATTATATCTGATTTATTTTATAAAATTCCCTTCAGACTAAAAAATCATTTCTATAATTTTGACAATCACATGATCACACTGATTTTGCACAGCACACGATTAGGTGCTGCGCAACACACTGATCTTTTTTATGATAGATTTTTGCACAAGCACATGCTGATCATAAACTTTTTTTTAATTAACAAAATAATAACAATACTTATATCAATGAAATAATAATTAAAAAACAACACTAAAATTAGATTATTTTACTTTAACTTTTTCATCATTTTATCAATTTTTTACTTTGATCAAACTAATACTCATAACTTTACTGGTAAGTTTCTTAAAATCTGGTTTCAAACTTGTAGTGGCTGTTCTAAGTAACTCAGACAAATGCTCAATGGTTAGATTTGCACGATACTTTGATTTGACAAATTTCATAGTAGAGAATAAAGATTCACATGTATACGTTGAACCAAAAATTGAAATGAATTTTATGGCAATCTTTTTAAGTTGAGGATACTTAACCTCGGGAACTATCTTCCAAAATTCCATAAAAGTTATTGTTTTATGCAGAATAAGTAGATTTTGATCTTCTTGGAGATCTAGTAGTTCCATTTCAAATTGAGATATATCTTCAAGCATTTTTTCAGGAATTGGACAGCCATTACTAATAATATTAATTAAAAAAAGATTTACTATAAATCCTAAAGAAGATTTTAGTTCATGCAAATCTTTAAACCTTTTTTGAAAGTCTTTTTGTAAATCCTTTAGTTTGTCCAAGTATGATTCAATCTTATCGTCATCATACTGAATTGAAGGATTAGAAGTAATCATCTTCTTCATTTGAGGAAAATGATTAAATTTTTTCAAGCTAAGATCTTTCTGAAAAAGAATATTTTTTTTTTGAAAACTAAATATCGTTTGCGCAAGATCAGATATATTTTTTTCTTTTCCCTGAAGAAACAAATTCAGACTTTTTAAATGTTGCATTATATCAGTCAAAAATAAAAGATCTTGCACAAAATTTATATCGTCTAGGATTTCAAATGTCTTTTCTTTTTCAATCAAAAAACATTTAATTGGCTCTAATAGTTCTACAAATTTATAAACAACATCACTACTTGAAAGCCATCTTACAGAACAGAAAAATGACACGTCACTTGGCTCATCAGCAAGATCCAATTCATTTATAAAGTTTCTAAACTGTCTGTGATTTTTTGCATTTGCTCGAATATAATTTACAATTTTTAAAACAGATTTAAAAACAATCGGAAAGTTAAAATGTTTTGCATCTAAATGTTCTCGATGAACGGGATAAATTCTGGATACTTAGGGTCACTTTTTAATAAGCCTATAAGTCCTAAATGTTTTCCAGCCATTGCTGATGGACCATCTGTAGCAACACTAACAAGCTTGTTGATAGGTACATTAGCTTTAAGCAGAGCTTTGTCAAGGGCTTCCTTGATATCAACTCCACGAGTTGTGTCTTTCAACTCAACTAAATCTAGTAACTCTTCTTTTACAATTACGTCTTCAGATGGTCTGAAGTCACATATTTAACGAATACAGCCATTTGAGGCTTGTCTTGAATACCTGTTGATTCATCTACAGCTAAACTAAATGCTTCACAGTTTTTTAAATCGTTTAGTAATTGCTGTTCAACATCAATACTAATCTCAGATATTCTTCTTTCGGTTGTATGTCGAGAAATAGGAATTTGTGATACTAATCTTTAGATTTTGCTATTACTAGGATCTAAAACCGACAGGACATCTGAAATGTTTTGCTTTACAAATTCTCCATTGGTATAAAGATGTTTACCTCTGGCAATATTCCATGCTATAACAAAACTTGCTTTTGTTGTATTAATTGATTCTTGGCTGTAAGATGAAATATTTAGTTGTTGATTTTTATTTTTCGTTTTGAGCAATTCAATTTTATTCTTTCTGTAATTTGATCTTAACGGATATTTTTCAGAAAATTGTTTATGTTTTGTTTCATAATGACGTTTAACATTGCATGTCTTGTTATGAGCAAGTTCTATATTGCAAATTAAACATATAGGTTAATTGTTTCTTTCAATAAATGCATATTTTTCTGTCCAATCATTATGAAATATTCTGTTTTCGTCTTTAATTTTTCTTTTCCTCCTTATTTTGCGAAGCGAACTAGTGTTTACTTTTACTTTATCCATTTTTGCAAGTTTTATGACAATAAGAATGATGGAAATAATTATATGAAAATATATTAGCATATAACAATTTGGAAAAAAGCCGTATGCGGCTCGCGAGCCGCCATAATATTTTCCGAGAGCCGCATGCGGCTCGCGAGCCGCTATTTGGCCATCCCTGCTCTAATACTACACCACTATTGTATTTCATAACAAATAAATGAGTTAACGCATAAGTCCAGAACAAGCATTTGACTATTAGGGTATTTGAAAAACAAAGGATCACTACTTAGCGCAATCAACCATATGAATGATGAACACAACCAAACCATAGACAATGAAATCTGAAAATGAAATAGGCAAACTTAAATTGGTCTCACAATAAGTAAACAAGTGCACAAGATTTGCAACAAAAGTTGACATAATCATAGATAGTGCATGACACCCCAAGCAATGACCTATATAATTGCCTCACAATTAACCCAAATAACCCATAATTGCCTCTCGCTAATTAACCCAAAGTTGTAACAAAGGACCTCATTTGGCTTTGACAATACACACCAATTAGACGCCTTATCCTTCCCTGATCACGTTACCAGATAGTGAATTTATGAGTTTTGTAACTTTATATCAATTTTTTCTACTTGTAACAAAAAAACTCGTGCAACTTAATAAAACATTTCTATAAAATGAAAAGTTTTTTTTTTTTCCATTTTTGACTTTTCAAATAAAATCTTTGGTGTTTTAGGTAATTTAGTTTATTAAAATTTGCTTTAGATGCTCAAAACTTATTTTATCTAGCTGCTCGATAATCTTTGATAAGTTTTTATTAAAATTGGAGTTAAACTTTATTTCAAAGCGTTTTATATAAAAATTATATAATTAATAAATAATTTTATAAAAAAAACTCTAAACAATAAGTTTTTACTGGTTTTAAAAACTCTGATTT
>NC_061158.1:20635039-20640039 GCF_022113875.1 Hydra vulgaris | reverse complement strand
AAATATATTCCAAAGCTTAGGACTATAGTGGGATAATGCTCGATTACCAAAACAATTGCTGCATTTTGTTTTCTTTAATTTTAGTGTTCTTTCTGACATTGAGTAGTGAAATAAATTGCATAATGATGTTGTTGCTTTCAGTATAGTAGATTTGTGCATTATTATTAGAACCTTGAAATATATTCTTTCAGCCAATGCAAATTGTTAAATTCCTGGTCGTTTACATGATTTTTTATTATAGTTTTAAATACTAGTCTTGCTGCACAATCTTGAATAGACTGCAGTTTTTTTAATAGTGGCTTTTCAATTCCAAAGTAAAAGAAGTTGCAATAATCTAGCTGTACAAATATTAGTGAACATACTATGGTACACAGATCTTTGTGTGATAAGAATTATTTTATTTTGGATATTTTGCTTAACACATTGTAGCAGTTTTTAACAATCTTATTTATTTGTGTTTTTAAAGATAATTCATTGTCAAGTATCACCCCTAAACTTTTTTGCTGAGTCAAAAAATCTAATGCATTCCTTGTTAATAAAAGTACCTTTAATAATAATATCTTTTTGAATGCTAGGTGGCACCATAATTAATATTTTTGTTTTCAATTGGTTAATACATAAGAATGATTCGCTCATCCATTTAGATATATATTCAAGACATTTTGGTATATCTAGGACTTGTGCATTATATTGAGATGAACGAAGAAATGCTTTTAGAGTTTGATGATCATCTGAGACAATCCATGCTGCTTTTATTCCAAATGACATGGTGGTTTTGTAAATTTCTTTGCATGTTTTGGATCAAAATTTCTTAAAAAATGCCTATTATAATCTGATGTGTTTTTCTTTGTTTGGGATATTTAAAGACCAGACCTGAGTTTTCTGATTTTTTTACTAAAATAATTGTTTAAGTTGTTAGTTAGTTCTTCATCTGAATCAGCTTTTGGTAGTACATATTCTTGAGTTTTATCTAGTAGCTTGTTTATCAATGAGAATAGATTTTTACTTCGTTTTTACTAGATTTCTACTAGTGTTTTTATTTAATAGGTTAGAGAAATATGTTCTCTTTTTTATTCTATGAAAAAAATTTGGGCAGCATTACCCCCTGGCCCTAAGAAATTTAGTGGAAAATCTGCATTTTTTAGCAAAAAAAAAACAATAGTTGCCATAAAAAACGCAAAAGAAAAAAAAGCTGTCGAAAATGGTCTAGAATAGCTCCTGAGAGTTATATCAATAAGTCAGGGCCTATTCTGAAAAAAAAATTTGGGCGGCAGAACCCCCTCATTCTGGCAAACTTTAGCAGAAAATCAGCATTTTTTTTGCAAAAAATTTGCTGTAATATATATATATATATATATATATATATATATATATATATATATATATATATATATATATATATATATATATATATATATATATATATATATTATCAGAATAAAAATATATATTTTTATTAAATTAGTTTTAAATTAAATCATATATATATATATATATATATATATATATATATATATATATATATATATATATATATATATATATTTTTTTTTTTTTTATATATATATATATATATTATCAGAATAAAAATATATATTTTTATTAAATTAGTTTTAAATTAAATAATATATTTTTTTCTCAGAATTAAATTATATTTTTATGATCTTTGCTTTAAGTTTAAAAAATCAATCATTCTGATAAAATGGAAACAAAGTAAAAATAAACTTTTAATTTAGTTTAAGTTTTTTTCATTAGTAAATAGGGCTTGTATCAAACATTGTCATTTAAAATTTTTTAACAAATATTTTCACATAAACGTCATTCAAATGTTAATGTGACTTTTTTTTAATTAGTTACTTCTTTTATCTTGCTCTCACATTGGGGAGAGTTATGACCAAAATTTTAGGGCTTTTTTTGTTCCCAGGTTCTAAACATATAAATGTTTAAAGTTTATCAAACAACAAAAAATGCTGGATCTGTCCCTGATATTTTATTTTTCACTAAATAACATTTATTTATGTTTTGAAAAATGCAAAGAAAATAGCTAAAACATTCTGTTAATAGTTGTCATGAATGGGCTTAACTTTTTTTAACTAAAAATTTTTAGCTTGATTTAGATGCAGTCTTTTTGATTTTGACAGGATATTTATATTATTTAACTATTTGCACAATTGTTTTTTTAACTGTTTGCAATACAAATACCAACATTTTTTTATTGTGAGAAATGCTTTTTTAATTTTAATTTCAGATATTTAATTTTAAATTATATATTTTTTTTAATTAATTTTTTTTTTTAAATTATATTAATTTATTTTAAAAAAGAGTATTAAAGAATAAGCTTTTAATAAAAATTATAAATAAATATAAAATAAAAATTATACATAAATATAAAACAAAAATTATATATACATTATTGTTTTTTAGATAAGTAATTTTATTACTAAATTATAAAATAAAACATTTTGTTTATTTTGGTTGTTTTTATTTATATTAATTTATTTAGAATTAAAACAAAATGTTGGTTTTGCCATTTTAATTTTAATTATTACTTAAAATTAAAATGAAATGTTTGATTTTCCATTTTTATTTTAATTAATTTACTTAAAATTAAAATAAAATATTTGATTTTCCGGTTTTTATTTTAATTTATTTAAAATTAAAATGTTTGATTTTCAGTTTTTGTTTTAATTATTTTATTTAGGATTAAAATAAAATGTTTGTTTTACCTTTTTTTTTAAATTAAAATAGTTCTGCATGATAAATAATATTTATAGTTATTATGTTTAAATAGTATTTATATTCAATTTTTTCTAATTATATTTATGTTTATTAAGTTTAAAAAAATATTTATATTTACTTTTTTTTACTATATATTGTGCATATTTAATATATTTAGTCAGTCAATGTATGTAGGCTTTACTTCACAATTTCCTATTTACGTCACATTCAAACATATATATTATATATAATAAATTAAATATTTAAAAATGATAATAAAAAGTCAACATTTCACAATCTGCACAACAGCACTATTCAATTCATAAAAGCAAAAAAGTGCACATTTTGTGAAATGCGCAGTTTCACTATCAGTGCTTATCACTAAGTCTTCTAAATATTCTCAAATTCACGCTTTTATGTTCTTTATATCATATCATTAATAGAGTTTGTAATTATTTTAAAATTTTTTAACTAGACAAAGACGATAAAAGAAAACCATGCTATTGCCCTCCATGTACAGCAAAACACGGCTCTTTAACTAAAAAAGAGCCCGGAAAGAAAATAACTAAATTGATTGTGTAAGTTTTTTTTTACATTTTTAGTTTTACCCTTGGTTTTAATCTGTCAATAATATTTAGAAATTTTAAAAAATCTTGATTACAAAAATACTCATTATTTCAATTATATTTTAATTAATAGTTTTTATTTTTCATTAAAAAGTTGGCAACCTTTTATGAAATCTTTTATTAAGGTTGCTTTTTCTTTTGTTTTGTTTTATAGATGTATGTATAGGTTTCCTTTTAATAGTTTATAATGCAATCTAGTATATAATTAAAAAAAAAAAGATAATTTTGATTTTTAGAAGAGCAGTTCTTGTTTTACTCTGGGGATTGCTTGTTGCTGGTATTGTGAAAGTATCACAATTTGAAAAAGAGTTTAATGAATATAATCCATATGATGTTTTAAAGTTGGAGCCTGTAATTATTTTATTTTTTGACAGTACTACAATTTTTTTCTGCTAAAGTTATTTTTTATATATGGCGTGTTGCTTTTTTAGTCAAGTTTATTAAGTTACTATTCATGATGTTGATGGTTGCTTCAGTGTTGATATATCTGGTTTTGAAGCTGAAGTTTTGAATGTTATTTTTAATTATTTTGCTATAATCTTTTATTAAATTTATTATATTTTACTATATACAAGCAGAAACAGCTTTTACTTCAGTAACCAGAGATATAGCCTGAAATCACGCATTGCACTTCGTGAAATAGTGATGCACAGCGTTAGAGTGAATTAAAAGCAAATTGAAAATATTTGTTGCAACTCATTCTTTTATTAAAGTGCGCTCAAGTTTTTTAAATCTATTTTGTTTAGTTAAAGGCATTATAATTATATTTGTTATTATAAACTAAAAAATCAAAAGTAAAAGATAACCGAAAATAACTAGTTAATAATATAATAGAAAGTTGATAAAGTAAAAGCTAATATTTTATTGCTGCATTTTTATCAGAAAAATGCAGCAATAATAAATAAATGCAAGAAGATAATTTATTTTTATTTTTCTAATAATAAAAAAAATAAAAAATAAATCAACTCAATAAATTTAAATTATGATTTGGCTACAAATGTAAATGCAAATTTTCAATTTTAGCAGTTATTAATATGTTTATATATATATATATATATATATATATATATATATATATATATATATATATATATATATATATATATATATATATATATATATATATATATATATATATGTATATATATATGTATGTATGTATATATGTATGTATGTATGTATGTATGTATGTATGTATGTATGTATGTATGTATGTATGTATGTATGTATGTATATATGTATGTATGTATGTATGTATGTATATATGTATGTATGTATATATGTATGTATGTATGTATGTATGTAAGTATGTAGGTATGTAGGTATGTATGTATGTAAGTATGTAGGTATGTAGGTATGTATGTATGTAGGTATGTATTTTTAGTTTTGTTTTAAATTATGTGTTATTTGGTTTTATATTACAAAATGCACAAATTGTTTGTATTTTATGCAACTTCCTAAAATATAATATCAATTATGTGTTTAAATATTGTGCTACATCACTTAAGATATTGGATTAAGCTAAATCATTTTTAATAATGTTAGGGTGCAACAGCAAAAGAGATAAAGAAACAATATCGCGTGTTGAGTTTTGAACTTCATCCTGATCGAGGTGGAGATGAAAAAGAATTTATGAAAATTGCAAAGGCTTATCAA